>PVHT021183619.1:8442734-8481843 GCA_004024745.2 Catagonus wagneri | reverse complement strand
CTGTGGCTGTGGCGTTGGCCAGCGGCTATAGCTCCGATTTGACCTCTAGCCTGGGAGCCTCCATATGCCATGGATGCAGCCCTAAAAAGAAAAAAAAAAGTATTACATATGTATATATATATAATATACACAAGTTTGGAGTTTCTGTTGTGGCTCAGCAGAAAACGATTAGTATCTATGAGGATGCAGGTTCGATCCCTGGCCTCTCTCAGTGGGTTGGGGATCCAGCATTGCCGTGAGCTGTGGTGTAGGTTGCAGACGTGGCTTGGGGATCCCGTGTTGCTGTGGCTGTGGTGTAGGCTGGCACTGTAGCTCTGATTTGACCCATAGCTTGGGAACTTCCATATGCTGCCAAGTGTGGTCCTATAAAGCAAAAAAAAAAAAAAAAAAAGATATACAAGTTCATTTTATGCCAGCATGTCAGTTATTAAACTACTTAAGAACATAATATAAAAGTTAGAAAAGTATACAAATTCTAAGGAAATATATTTAGAGAATCAAGGATATATTATACCACAATATGCACAGTATATAATTGCATACCCACCTATCCCATATAAATAAAGGAAATCACTATTCTAGATCTAAAGCTTTGTAGCCAATCTTTTTGAGTGCCAAAGTTCAGGTACAAACAAAACCAGTCAACCAAGTCAACTAAATTATAATTAAACTCAATCTTTTTTTTCTTTTTGATAGGCAAAGTATAGATTTATTAAGATAGGACGCTTGTGAGAGATGCAAGCAGGCAGGCAAAGAGCCTCTGCCCCAGGATCCGGTGGGATACAATTTTATTATCCAAGGGCTAAACTCATTCCTGATAAAATAATTATTTTTAAAATGTAAGTAATAATTATTTACACTTCCAGACCTCTGTACTCAAAAAGCTTATTAATACAAAATCTATACCTAAAATGTCAAAAATTTCACTGAAGAAAATGAACTTACTGAACATGTACTGAAAAAGGTTATATTTAAAATCTCAAAGACATTTAAAGATCATTTTAAAATCTAAGGAATCAATAAAAAGCACACACTTTTTAAATGCTTTCAAAAGGGCTATGGTCTGAGAAAGGCAACACAGGTTAACCTATTTGTGAACCTCTGCTGCTGAACTTGCCAAATAGCAACTTGCAGTTATAATCTAAGGAGTCTGTCAGCCCTGGCAGCTCTTGCAGAAGCAGTGAGGCTCTTCTCCCCCTGCAGATAGACACTGTGATCCACAAAAACTAATAGCTTCAATTCAGCTCTGACACTTCAAAGTAAGATTCTAAATATATTCAGGCAAGCTCATTTCCAATATGAAATTCAGTATAATGAAGATTTAGTGAGACTCCATGGTTTTGTCACTTTTGCTAAGAAATCAACTTGATGATTTTTAAAGATTTAAAATTCTTGTTTGTTCACAGAAACAAAAAGAGAAAATTTTAATTCAGTCATAAGATATGCCCTCCCTACTATTTTTCTCAAAAACCCAAACCTTATCTATAGCAAAATTGGTCAGTACAGAATTTGACCTAGGTAATGGTATTTTGGAACTGAATTACGTCAATTTTTGCACAGACTTGAAAATTTTATGAACACTTTTTAAATTTACAAAATGAACACTGGAGTTCTCTCCTGGCACAGTAGGTTAAGGATCCGGCATTGTCACTGCAACAGCGTCAGCTGCTGCTGTGGCACCGGCTAGATTCCTGGCCCAGAAACTTCCACATGCCACAGGTGTGGCCAAAAAATAAATAAATAGACCCTGTGATCTGAAAGTCCCCAAATCTCATTTTCTTTAAAAAGCAAATCTGAATGCTAGAAAAGATTTTTTTCCCCCATCAGTTCCAACATCTATGGGCTTAGGTTTTGTTTCCATTATCAAAATACAAATAACAAAAAAAAAAGTTTCCTTTTTTAATACATTGCATTTTTAATACATGGCATTTTTAATACATTTTTAATACATTCTCTGTGGCAAATCACTTATCCTCATCCATAAAATGCAGAAAGTGAGATTACCTCTAAAGGCTTTTTTTCAGTTCAAGGATTCTATGATTCTGACATTCAATTTATCAAAAAGCTCTGACCAGGAGTTCCCATCGTGGCTCAGTGATTAATGAACCTGACTAGCATCCATGAGGACATAGGTTCAATCCCTGGCCTTGCTCAGTGGGTTAAGGATCCAGCACTGCTGTGAGCTGTGGTATGGGTTGCAGTCGCAGCTTGGATCCCACGTTGCTGTGGCTGTGGCGTAGGCCGGTAGCTACAGCCCCGATTGGACCCCTAGCCTGGGAACTTCCATATGCCTCAGGTGTGGCCCTAAAAAGACAAAAACAGAAAGAAAGCAAGAAAGCAAGGAAGGAAGGAAGGAAGGAAGGAAGGAAGGAAGGAAGGAAGGAAGGAAGGAAGGGAGGGAAAAAAACAACTCTAACCACTTCCCTAAATGCCTTCCAAAATAAAGGTCAAATCTTTGGTGTGGCATTCAAAGTCCCACGTCAGCACTATGTTCCTGCTTACTTTTCTTTCTTTCTTTCTTTTTTTTAGGTCTGTACCTGCAGCATATGGAAGTTCCTGGGCTAGGGTTTAAATTGGAGCTGCAGTTGGCAGCCTATACCACAGCCACAGCAACACCAGATCCAAGACGCATCTATGACCTACACAGCAGACAGCAGCTTGAGGCAATGCCTGATCCTTATCCCACTGAAAGAGGTCAGGGATTGAACCTCATCCTCATGGATACTAAGTCAGGTTCTTAACACACTGAGCCACAATGGGAACTTCTCCTGCTTACCCTTCTAATCTTTTTCTCACATTAGCCCCATATAAAACCCATACACTTTCCTATCTCCTTGTTTTTGTTCCTATGATTTGCTCCATATAAAATATCTTTCTCCCAAAGTTCAAAGACTAGTAAAATCTTTACCTTTAAATGTATTCATACCTTCACATAATTATTAAGGATCTTTTCCATTTAAGGCACAAAGTTAGACAATGGGTGAGGACAAAGGAACAAGACATGGTTCAATCTATAATGTGGACATGCAAAGAGCTAACCCTAAAACATGCAAGAATCAAATAATTGTCAGAGGCCAGTTTCTATAGCAGTAAAACAAAACAAAAAAATCAGTTAAGCCTTAGACCCAGCTGAAATCCTCCCTCCTTCAATTTTCTCTATTTCATTCCTGATCAGATATTTGCCCTCTTTTGAATCACCGTAAGACTGTTTCACATCAATCCTCCATAATGTCATTTATATGTATATCTCCTTTATTACTGCAATACATATGAAATCTAAGAAAACACTTTTTTCTATACATTTTTTGGGGGTCACACCTTCCGCTTGTGGGAGTTCCAAGGGTAAGGGGTTGGGGGTGGGGTGAGGTGGGCAGGGATCAGACCTGAGCCACAGTAGTGACCTGAGCCATAGGAGGACCCTTAATTCACTGAGCCACCAAGGAGTCCCTGTACATTTTTAATATCCATTAAATTTTCCTCCAACACTAAGTATACACTATTTAAAAAACAATTTAAATGTTTTCAAAACTTAAGAGCGCCCATATTTTATCTAATAATACTTATGGCCAAAGTGATTACCATAAAACATAAGATTAAAAGAAGCTGCACATCATTGGAAATGAAATTCCCATGGAGAATTTCACAGAAAGTTAGCCAAGAATTAGATTTCTTGAGAAACTAAATTTATTCTTTAAAGAATTTTACAGGCTAATTTTTATTTTAAAAAATCAATAATTTTCAGAGTTCCCGTCATGGCTCAGGGGAAGCAAATCCGACTAGGAACCATGAGGTTGCAGGTTCAATCCCTGGCCTAGCTCAGTGAGTCAAGGATCCAGTGTTGCTGTGAGCTGTGGTGTAGGTCGCAGATGTGGCTCGGATCTGGCATTGCTGTGGCTATGGCATAGGCCAGTGGCCACAGCTCCGATTAGACCCGTAGCCTGGTAACCTCCATATGCCGTGGGTGCGGCCCTGAAAAGACAAAAAAAAAAAAAATTCAATAATTTTTCCCTTATAGAAAGTTTCCCTAAATACTCCTGCATTAACCCAAAATACATGAATATGCTTTAATACTCTATTACGTACTTGAAACAAACAAAAAAGAAAACTCAATCTACCCTATACCTAAACACAGCTATCCCATGTCCACCAGAGTATTTATGAACATATCTTTATCTTTTTGTTTGTATGTTTTGTTGTTTTTGTTTCTTTGGCCTCACCTGCGGCATGTGGAAGTTCCTGGACCAGGGATCCAACCTGTGCCACGGAAGTGACCCAAGCCACTGCAATGACAGTACTGGGTCCTTAACCCACTGTGCCGCAAGAGAACTCCCAATAAATCTCTGTCTTATAGCTGATATAGTTTAAGCTATGAAATACTTTTATAATATAACGTCATAGATTAATATCTCTGTTTTGGGCTTAATCTATTAACAACTATTTGTATTTTCTACATGTAGTTAAATTCTAGGAGCATATGACCATTCAATGGCATAATTGAATTCATGTAAGCACCATCATCTAGTCTGAATAAGCTTGTTATTTGAGCATTTTTATATACTACCATTAAAAAATAACTACCAGTTTTTTAAGCGAGTTAAAGGCAAATTTAAAATACTTAATTTAAAAAATTTAAATTCACTGTCTTATGTAAAATAATTAAAAATCTATATCATGAACTTTATTTTGAATAAATCCATACAGTACCTGGTTACTACCATGTCCAAAAGGAGTACTAGATAAATTAGTGGTTACACTGTGCAAAATAATTTCACCACTGAGAGATCCAGAAGCAATGTAGGAATCATTCCAATTATATGTTACACAAGTTACTTCATCTTTATGATCCTGAATGAAAGAAATGAAAGTAAATACAGTGCTACACAACTTTCAAATAGTACATTTTTCATTTATTATAAATTTCATGTTTTGTTAAATATTATGCATTTGTCAATCTAATATTTGCTTTAACATTTTCCTCAAATAACCTAAAAAAATTAGTTAAATGAGTAGTAAACTATCTGATCAACATCAAATCTTTTCAGGGAACAAAGATTTATTTTTCATAACCGTAATAATGATCGGGCACTCTGAAACAAGACCTACAGGAAAGGTAATTTTCTAAATGGCATTCTGTCTACCTTAAAGAATTCACTTCCACTGACAAGTAACATTTATTGCAAGTTAACCATTATGAAGTCCCTGCCTTTGAGAATATTATTACTCAGTTAAGAAGACAGGACATTTAAGTGAACATGTAAATGGCAGAATGAATGCTAAATGAGTGGTAGAAACAAAGTGTCAGAGGAAAGAGAAAGAGGTATCACTGTGACCTGAGCTGACAGAGGAAGCTTTATGGAAGACAGAGGCATGAGTTCAACCTTAAGGAGTAAATTAGGGGAAGGAGAAAGAAACCCAACTCTGCAAAATGGAAAAGAGTGTAAAACAAAAGCCTCAAAGCCAGAATGAGCAAGACACATTTGAGATTTGATGGCTGCTGCTTCCATCTGCTGAGTACCAGCTAAGGTTAGGCATTTTATATATTACTATTAATCTTTAGAACAATCACTTTCCCCAATTTATAGATGTGTTAACTAAGGTTAAGAATCCTGTGCAACCTCACATAACTAGCAGTGGTAAAGTCAGGATTCAATCCAGGTCATACTCCAAAGCTTATTTTTCTCCAGCTATACTAGACTGTCTTCCAAAATCTCAAGGGGAATTCACTTGGAGAAAATAAAATTGTTTGGTTTTAAGCAAACTGAGTTCATAAGGGTTATATTTTCCAAAATCAAATTAGAGCTATCTCCTGAGATAACTGAGGAACACAGTGATCAGAATAATCTGTAATAGTTTGATGTCATATCTGAATTGCATGAACAAACCTTTGTATCTAATAATTAGACTAATATCAAGAATAGCAGCTATCTAATATTTCACTAATTTTACAACTTTTTCAAATGGTCTTTGAAGTATGCTAAGAGGTGCCTTTATATGTTATTGCTTTTTTAAATCAAACAAATGCTATACTGAGGAAAAAAAAGTCAGATAAGAAAAAAAATGAAAGAGTGGACATTTAGTGCATCATTCCCAGTTGAGAAATTAGAAATTTATATGACTCTGTAAAGAGGGAGGTGTGTCTTCCTGATTTCAACTGTGGAAAATAAGTCATTCAGTAAACACTTATTAAGCAACTACCAGGTGCCAGAAATTCTGTTATTCCAGCAAGAGGACTGCAGAGCAAGGATCCAATGGTGAAAAGATTAGATTTCCCACTATCACAGTTAGTCAAATACTTGCTAACTGAACGAGTGAAGGAAAGAAGCACTCTAAGAATTTCAAATGATGGGAAGAAAATAACTATCTGGAGTAATTGAGAAAGCCAAGGACAGAAAAATGAGTAGAATTTTGCCATGTGGTAAGGAAGGATGGGAATAAGTGATGCTCCTAAAATATGTGACACTGTGTGACAAAACTGGCCACAGACTTCTGATCTCTTCTCAATCCCTCAGGATATTCTCTATTCGTACTAGGTTATCTCCCTAAATAGCTTTAACTCAATTATTTCATAATTTATACTGAACAATGAATAATATCTGAGTGTGGATCTCATCTTTGCCATTACTAGTTGCTGAACACCGAACAAGTTCTTTAACATCTCATCCTGAGTTTCTCCATTTGTACTTAGGAATAATACTACCTACTCTGCAGAGCTATTGAGATATACAGAACAAACATGATAGGCACAGTGGCTAGAATATCAAAGAACTCAATAAAAGTTAAATATTCTCATTATTGGCAACTTTTTAATTTTTCTGAAGACTCTTCAAAGTTTAGCTAATACTTAAAATAATCAACTTCCAAAAGTAATATTTTAAACAGCAATCACAGATTATATTTCAACTTAGCTAAGAGAAAACCATTCTTCTATATACTGTATCTCTAATAAGTAACTCAATGACATTAAGATATATAACAAAATGATAACGATCTCTGGTATTCGCTTCAAAATACTCTGTGAGTCTGAGGATGAGGGAGTGAATGGTCACACAGATAAAATAATACTGGCCAAGAGCTGATCATCACTGAAACTGAGCATGGTGACTATATGGATGATGAGTTAAGGGAAGTTCTTTCTCTGTGCATAGGCATGTGTACATGTGTACATGCATGTGTCTGTGTGTGTGTGTATGTGTGTATATGTATACATATATATATATACACACGTTTAAAATTTTGCATATTAAAACTTTTTAAAAAGACATAAAAATTAAAAGTTATTTTAAAGAACTTCCAAATATTAAAAGGACATAATAATAAAAAAGAGAAGTTCAAGGTCACAACCAGAGGCTATGATGATGATTACTTTCATCTTCTGAACCTGCAAAAAGCTAACTATTTAAAGAAACACTAACTGTCAGAATTCCCATCATGGCGCAGCGGAAACTAATCCGATTAGGAACATGAGGTTGCGGGTTCAATCCCTGGCCTAGCTCAGTGGGTTGAGGATCCGGCGTTGCTGTGAGCTGTGGTGTAGATCGCAGATGCGGCTCCAATCTGGCGTTGCTGTGGCTGTGGCGAAAGCTGGCAGCTACAGCTCCGATTAGACCCCTAACCTAAGAAACTCATATGCCGCGGGTGCAGCCCTAAAAGGACAAAAGACAAAAAGATAAAAAAATATTTTAAAAAATAAGCACTAATTGTAAATAGTAAACTATTTTAGAAACATTTCATTATCAGGATGAAAACACATACACACAAAAATAATACAAACAGTAGTAGAGAACCAAGAAGCCAAATCCCCAACTCCGATTGCTAGATTGAACACTGTCATCCCAAAACCACTGTAAATTCTTCAAAGTACCTTAAAAAGATTTCTGTTGACTACAAACCTTTTCTTTCTTTTTTTTAATGAAAGAAGTGATTCACTCAAACAAGAGCAGAACAAAGTGGAAAAAATTAGGGAATGTTTTAAACACCAGCAATACATCAATATAGTGATACACATGGAGGGGGAATAAACCAAAACACCTTAAGTTTTTGGCTAAACAGCATCTTTTCCCTAACAAATCTCACTTCAATTCTGAAGAAGCTTATTTTTATCATAAAAGCTTAACATTAAAAGTCTAATAACTAATCCTAATAAACACACTGTGGGATACCCATTTCTATAAGGATTAAAAGAAAAAAAAAATGGTTGCTTACCTTAAGAGATCGATGAACTCTTTTTGATTTTAAATCCCAAATATTAACTGTGTTATTCAGGCCTCCACTTACCAAATACATAGATGTTGAATTTAAACTGACACATGTCTGCTTTTGCTATTTAAAAAAAAAAAGGTCTCATTAATTTAACAGAGCTCAGGAGTTCCAGTCATGGCTCAGGCGAAACGAATCCAACTAGGAACCATGAGGCTGCAGGTTTGATCCCCGGTCTCACTCGGTGGGTTAAGGATCCAGGGTTGCCCTGAGCTGTGGTGTAGGTTGCAGACACAGCTCGGGTATGGTGTTGCTGTGGCTCTGGCGTAGGCTGGTGGCTACAGCTCTGATTCGATCCCTAGCCTGGGAACCTCCAAGTGCCACGGGTACAGCCTTAAAAAGCAAAACAGTAAAAAGAATTTTTAAATAAAATTTAAAAAAAAGTTAACAGAGCCTAGAGCTGACTTTCAAGTCTCATCCAACACTTAAAAATAAGCTCATGACAGGAGTTCCCATTGTGACTCAGCGGGTTAAGACCCTGACTAGTATTCATGAGGATGTGGGTTCAATCCCTGGCCTCGCTCAGCAGGTTAAGGATCCAGCACTGCTGCAAGCTGGAAAGTATATTGCAGATGCAGCTCAGATCCTGCACTGCTGTGGCTGTGGTGAAGGCTGGCAGATGCAGCTCCAACTCGGCCCCTAGCTTGGAAACTTACATATGCCTCAGGCACAGCTGTAAAAAGCAAAAAAAAAAAAAAAAAAAAAAAAATGTATCAGGAGCACATTACATCAATGTTTCCACATAGGCATTATAATTCTCTTGCAGGCAACATTCTAAGGACGAACTTTGGTCTAAACAGACGATAAAATTTAGAATCTGGTTATCATTGCAGATCAGGGCAGTTTGCGAAGAGCTATCAAAATAACCTTTAAAGAAAACAGACCAGAATAGCACCCATTAAAGATCAGTACCTTAGGATTCTAATCATCAAAAACAACTCAAATTATTCTTAAGGGCTCAGAATAAAACAATATTTATAGCTGGCTTACCCTAATGACAGAAGATTATTTTAAGTTTATATATTATTAATAGAGCTAATGAACTTAAATAATTAATGTAAATTGTGTGATAAATAGGAACCCTGTGACCTAAGACACAAGCAATGGGTGGAATTTTAAAATCTAAAATTAACATCAGGTCAAATTTCTAGGTTATGTAGTAGCCTATTATACCCATTACAATACTGTAAAGACCAATCCATGTACTTTAGAAGATAAAATACAAAATCAAAGAAAATAAATATGAACTTAATAAAGTTCCTTAAAAATAATGTTAAAATGAGTAGTACAGAATATTATTTTCCCAAGTAGGAAAGGTCTAATACCTCAAATGGTACATGAGTAATAGAACTTGGATCCCATGGAGCAAAAGTTATCAACACACTAAATAAGAAATTATAAAGGCTAAAAAACCAATGTTTATATTTTTTCAGAAGTAAACTAACACAGATTTAAATTATAACTATAATGACCTCATTTCCAACAACCTGCATTCTGCTATTACTTAAATGTGGGAAAGAGAAATACAGCAACTAATGCAGAACATTCACAAAATCCTTAAAAGTGGTGTACCACTTGTGAATATCATGTTATTTTTGCACGTTAACAACAAGAACAACAAAACAACAACAAAGGTCCCAAACTGGTTCTGAGTCATAAAGCATAAAAGTAGTGTGTGTTGTAGGTGTACAGATATACAGATACGTAAATAGTGGCAGAGGCAGAGGTGGAAATGGAAATTGTTTTGATGTTGATTATTTAATTCAACAAAGTTTTGCTGACCACTTTTGATGGGATCTGAAGATCCAAAGATGTATAAGATGTTGTGCCTGCTCTTGAAGAGTACAGTTTACCTTTTATTGCCCTGGGACGTTCCCTGCCTCACTTACTGAGTTTGACGTGCATACTCTATTTCTGCCCTTAGCAGACATTCTCTCTGCCCCAATCTCTAACATCTATGGGCTGGAACTGATGCTCAGATAAATCCTACCAGATACACATAGGAAAAGACTGGCAGAAATCCTAAGTCCTTTTTACATTAGATATGTTTATATTCCATTGTCCCTCTGTGTTCTAATTGGGCTGCCTTATCTACTCCAGCATATAAAATTATGACAATTCATAATGATTTAGTCTATGAAAACTTTGAAATTTAAAAAAAGAACAAGCTATCAACTACTTGTACCTTTTTTATTTAGACCTTATCTTATTTAAAATGAAAATAGCTTTCAAGAAATGTGTGACTAGAAATGAGGATGCCAGCATTATCCTGAATCAGAGGGATTAACCTATAAAACAAAAGGGTAAGAATACACAGTAAGTTTCATTTAAATGCTCTGGAACCAAAGTTCTTTTTGACAAAGCCATCCTGTTATAGGAGAGCTTGAGAAGGCTCAGGCAGTACCAGGTGGACAGAAGCTAAAGCAGAAGGCTACCACCAGATAAGGGTCTTTACCTGATGGTCCTCAGCCCAGTGTCATTAAGCATAGGGATACATGATTAGGACTCTTACGGTCAAATCAACCTAAGGACCTGGGCGAAACAGTTTTAAAAAAACCACAGCAATACCAGCGAATCTCCCACAAAGGGAAATGGAGAAAGTAATTGCCTAGTTGAAGAAATCTAAGTCCTTGATTGCTCCCCTAGGATCCAATATTACTTTACCTAAAGATGTTTTAGAAAGCACACTTATTTCACCTTTAAGTGTCACTGTGTTATTTTAAACTCAGGTTAAGAATAACACTTGTAAACACCTTTATATTTAGTTGTAAGCACCATAATAAATAAGCAATTACCACCCGAGTAGACCTAAGATTTTAAAAAGTTAAGAAGAAAATCACTTACCCCTTCACCCAGCTCTAAAAGTGGAACAGGTTTACATTTGCAACTTGAAACGACTATTTTGTCGCCCCTGGAAGATGCTGTCACTAGAAAATTATCTAAATGAAGAGTTATGGAGCATCAAACAATTCACGAGCAGCTCTAGCACTCAACTATCATTATAAGAACTATGATGATAAAAGCAAGCACGTTAAACTAAGAAGACACAACAAACATAGCTTATACATTAGCTTTCAAAAATGGCTCGGGTTACTAATTACTAAGGCTAATTCTCTTTACTATTATTGCAAGGAAGAACTATCCTTCTGGCTTTGCTATCACTTGAAAGCTATTTAACCCCTGTGAAATAATACTCCACGTTCAAAGAGTAGGCCAGAAAATCTAATTTTATCCTTCAATAATGAGAGCATGGTAAAAGCCACATCAGGCAAATATCAATCAGCCTTTTCATCTATAACACTGTTTAAGACAGTTATCCAGTAACAGTGCTTGATACCAATTTAAGGTAGGAAGCAAATATCCATGTTAGTCTCCTATTTTTCCATTAAAAAACAAAGCCTGTTATTTTCTCAGGACTGGGATTTTTGCAATAGAGTGTTTCAATCTTAAATGTATTGAGAATATTACAGTATATGTAGTAAATATAAATACATGTGGTTACATAGCAACTATGTTTGAAAGAGCTTTATTTCAACTGAATTAAATTTACATTATTTGAAACAATTTAAATTATTAAAATTAAATATTTAATTATTTAGTTTATACTTATTTAAATATTTAATAATTTAAACTTACATTTACCTCATTTTACATAAATTATAAGTAAAATAATCAGTAAACACAAAACGATGTTTTAAAACCAAAATGACTAAATAACCAAAAACAAGTCTGACTTTGAGAGTCAAATTAAAACAGCAGAAGTTTAAATTATGCTTTTAACAAAGTCCTGACTGCATTACTTTTACAGAACATTCAGATATTTTGTGAACAGTGAATTGTAATTTTATTATGATGTGTAATTCAAACAAAATCACTTTCACCTACCTAAATATTATAGCATTGAGAAAAATACATCATTCCCCTTTCCTTGACTTCTCCTTAGAATATAGAAAAAAAGGACTGAAAGAAGATAACACAAGAAGGTTTCCAAGTTACTCCTTTTATTTCTCATGAGTTTTAGAAGTCATGAGAAAATGAGGAACATTGCCTCGAGGACCAAAGAAACCAAAAATAAGAAAACTAATCTCCCTGACACCTCACCATTAAGCTTGTCCCTGGAATTCATGCTCAGTGACCCCCAAATCTCTGAGTGAAGGAATTCCTTGGTCTTCAGAGCTTAACCTGTATGGAATGCGTCAAAGCCTCAATATGAATAAGACTGTACAAAGCTTCCAGTGCACACGTGCTTGTACAAAACAAATATACAGAAATAAGACCGGTTTCTAAAAGTCACTGGACACCATCACATAGTTAGTTTTGTCAATAGACCATTACTGGTTTATCAGTAAATGCCAACTCCTAATAAAACTCCTTAAAAAGAAAATAATAGGAGTTCCCTTCGTGGCTCAGTGGTTAAGGAATCCAACTAAGAACCAAGAGGTTGCGGGTTCGATCCCTGGCCTTGCTCAGTGGGTTAAGGATCCGGCGTTGCCGTGAGCTGTGGTGTAGGTTGCAGATGCGGCTCAAATCCCGCGTTGCTGTGGCTGTGGTGAAGGCCGGCGGCTACAGCTCCTGTTAGACCCCTAGCCTGGGAACCTCCATATGCCGCAGGTGTGGCCCTAGATAAAAGGCAAAAAGACAAAAAAAAAAAAAAGAAAATAATAGATCTTAAGAATTCCTATTTTTATGCAGTACAATGAAAATTAAGTTCTAAACATAATAAAAATCTAATAATAGAAGCAACCTCACATACTTGTCACTCCTAACATCTGAAGAGTCCTTCAAAAATGTAGTCCCTTCACCATAACTTTGATTAATAGAGCACCATAATAATTTATTTTGCTACTTTAATACAAAATTAAGGGATAATGAAGAGGTATATTTAATTCAAAAAGAAAATTAGTTATTTTTGTTATATATTCGCAAGAATAATTAGATTGGCATGAAAACTTCTAATGTTTTGTTCATGAATCATTCATACTTAAAAGCTTTCATATTTGTACTTTCATCTGGAAACAATATTACTACTTTGACATCGATAAGATCAGAACATGTTAAAACTTAATCTGTTGTTTAAGAAATAGTATATACGTTCCACAAAAGAATGACTATTTCTAGCATACCAAGTACTTAAGATATTTTCACACAAAAGGTAGTAAGAGTACTGTGTGGTTCTCAATTGGGGTGATTCTGGTCTCCAGGTGACATTTAGCAATTCAGGAGATGTTTTTTAGTTGTCATCAGTGGGGCTATCAGCATCTTTGTGGAGGCCAGGAAGGCTTCTAAACATCCTACAATGCCCAGGGCAGCCCCCATAACAAAGCATTATCTGCCCGCAAGTGTCAATAGTACAATGTTGAGAAATCCGTATTTATGAGTTCATTGTATACAGATTTAGGAACTTACTGAGACAAGGAAGGTGTGAATCAGAAAAATGAAAACCTGGAGTTCCCGTTTTGGCGCAGCGGAAACCAATCTGACTAGGAACCATGAGGTTGTGGGTTTGATCCCTGGCCTTGCTCATTGGGTTAAGGATCTGGCGTTGCCTTGAGCTGTGGTGTAGGTTGCAGACGTGACTCGGATCTGGCGTTGCTGTGGCTCTGGCGTAGGCCAGCGGCTACAGCTCCGATTAGACCCCTAGCCTGGGAACCTCCATATGCCACGGGTGCGGCCCTAAAAAGGACAAAAAAAAAAAAAAAAGAAAAAGAAAAACCTTGGGAAAAGTCAATCTGGATAATTTCTCTTGTCTTTTTGGGAAAGGAGATTATTTTCATCAAAGAAGAGAAATAAAGAGAGTACATCAGTACTTTCCTCCCTCTACCTTTGCTTCTGCCTTCAAGTTGTCTTTAACTTCCAGACCAGATCCACAAATACCTAAATGTAGCTGCAAAATGTCATTCCACCACCTTTCAGAATTTTTGCCACCATTCCATACCTTGTTCCATCTGATTCAATAATGAATTGTTGGAGTTCCCATCATGGCTCAGTGGTTAATGAACCCAACTAGTATCGATGAGGCCACAGGTTCAATCCTTGGCGTTGCTCAGTGGGTTAAGGATCCGGCGTTGCCACGAGTTGTGGTGTAGGTTGCAAATGTAGCTCTGTGGCTGTGGGACAGGACGGTGGCTACAGCTCTGATTCAACCCCTAGCCTGGGAACCTTCATATGCCGCGCGGGTGCAGCCCTAAAAAAATAAAAATAAAAAAATAACAAATTGTTGATAACCAAACTAATTCCATGGTCTGCCTCTAGTAGCTAACATATATTTCCCTTTTTTTTTTTTTTTCGGTTTTGTCTTTTTAGGGCTGCATCCATGCCATATGGAGGTTCCCAGGCTAGGGTTCAAATCGAAGCTGTAGCTGCCAGCCTATGCCACAGCCATAGCAACACAGGATTCGAGCCATGTCTGTAACCTACACCACAGCTCATGGCAACGCTGGATCCTTAACCTACTGAGCGAGGTCAGGGATCGAACCCATATTCTCATGGATACTAGTCAGGTTCATTAACCACAGAACCACGACAGGAACTCCTGTTTTGTTTTTGTTTTTGTTTTCTTGGGCCACACCAAAAGCATATGGAAGTCCCCAGGCTAGGGATCGAATCAGAGCTGCAGCTGCCAGCCTACACCATAGCCATAGCAACACAGAATCTGAGCTGTGTTTGTGACCTACACAGCAGCTCATGGCAATGCTGGATCCCTAACCCACTGGGTTAGACCAAGGATCCAACCTGCTTCCTCATGGAAACTAATTGGGTTGTTTACCATTGAGCCACCATACGAACGAACTCCCTAATGTGTGTGTGTGTGTGTGTGTGTGTGTGTGTGTGTGTGTGTGTGTGTGTGTCTATATATATATTTGTCTTTTTGCCTTTTCTAGGGCCACACTTGCAGCATATGGAGGTTCCCAGGCTAGGGGTCTAATTGGAGCTGCAGCCACCGGCCTACGCCAGGGCCACAGCAACACAGGATCCGAGCTGCATCTGCAACCTACACCACAGCTCATGGCAACATAAGATCCTTAACCCACTGAGCAAGGCCAGGGATTGAACCCACAACCTCATGGTTTCTAGTCGGAATCGTTAACCACTGAGACATAACGGGAACTCCTATAACATATATTTTTAATAGCAGTGCTTTACCAGGTTGTGGGTTGCAAATTTTTTTTTTTTTTTTCCTTTTTAGGGCCACACCTGCAGCATACGGAGTTTCCCAGGCTAGGGGTCCAATCAGAGCTACAGCTGCCAGCCTACACCACAGTCAGAGCAACGCGGGATCCTTAACCCACTAAGCAAGGCCAGCGATTGAACCTGCAATCCCATCGTTCCTAGTCAGATTCATTTCCACTGCACCACGATGGGAATTCCACAAATAAAAATTTTTAAATGAAACCAATGGAGAATATCAGTGTGCACTCATATGATATACTGTGCATTAAATTCCTGTTTCACTTTATCTATCTTTCACAGTTATGCCAAATGTTTCTCTTTATGGGTCACATGCAAAAGTTTCATTGATACTGGTTAACAAAAAGCAGTAGTTTAAAAAAAAGGATACTATTGCTGCTCCAACACACTGAGCTGATTCCATGTGGTGAGGTGTGTGGATTGAATTTATCCACCAATGTCATAGATGAAGCATCCCATATTTTAACATCATCTCCCGATGAAGCAAATCTGAGGTTTTCCTGCATGACTGCTGCACCTATAGTTTAAAACAACAGATTTTACTTTTATTTATTTATTTATTTTTGCTTTTTAGGTCCACACCTGAGGCATATGGAATTTCCCACGCTAGGGGTCTAATGGGAGCTACAGTTGCCGGCCTACACCACAGACGGATCCCACAGCAATGTGGGATCCAAGCCTCATCCGCAACCTATGCCACAGCTCAAAGCAACGCCACATCCTTAACCCACTGAGCGAGGCCAGGGAACGAACCCACGTCCTCATGGATCCTAGTCGGGTTTGTTAACCAATGAGCTATGAAGGGAACTCCTAAAACAGATTTTAAAAATAATTAAGGACACATTTTTTTTAAAAGAGTTAAAACAAGTCATCTTATTTAATACAAGTGGTTTTACTCATCCACTTTTGTCCCAGAGACTGAGCTCACCACAAAGCTGCTGGAATGATCATTCTAAAACGTAAACCGTAAGTTCCCTTTGTGGCTCAGTGGTTAATGAACCTGACTGGCATCCATGACGATGCAGGTTCGATCCCTGGCCTCGCTCAGTGGGTTAAGGATCTGGTGTTGATGTGTGCTATGGTGTAGGTCGCAGATGCGGCTGGGATCTCACATTGCTGTGGCTCTGGCATGGGCCAGCAGCTGTAGCTCCGATTGGACCCCTAGTCTGGGAACCTCCATATGCCGCGGGTGCAGCCCTAAAAAGAGAAAAAGACAAAAAAAAAAAAAAAAAACCTAAACCAGATCCCATTCTCTTAGCTGAACTTTCCAATGACTCTCCACAGTAATTATTACGGAATCTAACCTCCTCGGCACGACCAATATAGACTAGCCCTGATGTAACTTTCCTACCTCTTCTCCCTGGGAGCAGCAAACTCAGAGGCCTTCTTTCTCATCTCCTCACCTCCGTGGTGTCTTTAAGTTTGCTCCCCCTTCTGCCAAGAATGGTCTTTGAACAGATTTCTCACCATAACCTCCTTCACATCACCCCAGTCTCAGCTCATGTTTCTTCCTCAGAAAGGCCTTCCCTGACCACCACGGCAAAAGCGGCTCCATGCCAGTTGTCCTATACCCCATTATCCTGTTTCATTTTTCCATGGCCTATCATGCTATCTGCAGTTCTTATAGTAACATCTGCTTCCCCTGACTTGTTCAAAATAAAGATCCTGAGGACAGCGATTCTGTCCTATTTAATACCAGTCTCAAAACATTCCTGGCACACAGTAGGAACTTAACAAAATAACTTACGACTAGGTAACTTCCTAATCTCTTAAAAAATGTAAGAGAAACTTTGGCACTCCTGCAGGTCAGAATCCCACCACTCCAGTTTTCCCAAGCAACTAAAAAATTAGCAAATACAGCCTTAGGAGATGTCACTAAGTCCCTATACCAACACCTGGTCTACAATGCCTTCACTTGTATTATCTATCTGCAGTACGCAGTTCAAACACATAATTCCGACAACGTGACTTCACAAACCAAGGCAGTCTGGAAGACAAAAAGCAAGTAGTAATGCATGACAGGTAAGAAAAAGAAAATGCTCAAAAATACCTGGGAGGAAGGTGAAGGGAAGAGACGGGGGCCTAGTACTATACCCTCCTCCATGACTTCCTGGTACGGACAGTGCAAGTGTGCAGCAAAGTTTAAGTGATGTCACAGACAGGTTCCCAAGTCATCAATAAAACATCACATTTTTGAGTATACTCAATTTCAGAGGCCAAGTTAAAGGCATAATAAATTATAGGGCCCTTTCCTTCCCAAGAATGTGTTTATAAAGAGGCTAAAAGTTTTGCTAACTAGAAAAGTCACCTATGTGATTCATTATGCTTCACTCATCAGATAAATACAGTTCTGCTAAAAGCCACTTAGTCATCTGTTGAAATGTAGACAGTATTTGGATTTGGTGCCTTAACATGTGGTAGCATGTCCTTTCCGTTCCCTACTCAACAATGAAGTGCTGGAAAAGCATCTGTACACCCAGTAAACACCACTGAAAAATGTCTTTACTACAATCTTAGATCATTCCCGTCAAGTAGCTGTAGAGTAGCAGTAGTTGTAGAGTAGCAGAAAGATCACTGCAGCCTGGGCACAGTGGATCTACCCAGAGTTAGTCACTTTGGCCAAGTCCTTCAATGCTGTTGGGAAGGGGACCACTGGCCCAGCTACCTCGGGCTTCCCAGAACTGACACATTTAAGGGAGGAGCATTATATCGGCCTCGGCCTCTGGAAGAGGAGCCCATCAAAAGAGAGCTGTCAGGACGCAAGGCAGTTAAGAGCCCGTCAGCCCCTGATTTGGGGAGCACGGTTACAAGAAACAATTCCACTACGACACCTAGCTTAAACAAATAAAAGTTCTCCAACTTTCATTGACCCAAAAGGCATTTTACTTGCACAAGTGTTGCTCAACTGGGGTTACCCTGTAAAATGCATTCGAGTGCCGGTTAAAAGAGTCGGATTTGAGAGGTTTACAAAAAGGAAGCGGGACTGTGGGCAAGCGGCAAACTTTCCAGAGGCAGCGCACACCCCAGAGCCGCCAACAACCTGGTCCAGTGAACACGGGCCACCTCTCGGGCCAGACCCGAGGCTGTCACAGGCAGGGGTGCACGACCCCGGCCCGCGGCTCCCGGGCACTTCCGCGCCAAACGCACCGCCGCGCCCCTGCCCGGCAAAGGTCCCGAGCGCCGGGCCGACCGGGGCTCTGGGAGCCCAGGGACCTCCAACCCGCCTCCTGAGGTGACCGGAGGGTGGTCAGGGACCAGGAGACAGCAAGTAGTTGGCGGGCGTCGGCACACTGCCCCCGGGCCCTCCGAACCTCACCTCTCAGCCGCCGTAGACCAGGGGCCACAGATCTGCCCGCTCTGGCGCTGGGCTTCCGGCTCCCGCCTGGAGTGTTAAACTTGGGCGGCCGGAAGTCCCGCCCCCGCCTGGCGTCAACGGGAGAAGCACCGCCCCAAGCGGCGGCTCGGGTAGCCGGGCAGAGCCAGGGATAGGAGCCAGGGATAGGGGCCGGGCCTGGGGCTGTGCTGGGCCTCGATGGGGGTCTTGATCCTAACCGCTGGGCCGGAACTGCCGGCCTAGAAGAATTCTCTGCACGCCTCAGCGATGGAGTTGGGACTGGGCCGCCGCTGCCCTTTGTCATCCATTTGTTCACTGACTGCATACTGTGTGCCAAGCCCGTCGTTAGGCTCTGGGTGGGTGCACAGTGATTAGTTTAGCCTGGGAATACTGGGGTACAGTCAAAGCTCGTGGTCCCTGGCCCGGTGGAGCTACAGTTCAGTATAAGGGGCAGACATTAATAAGTAATTACACACTTAAGTGAAAAGCGAAAACTGACAGTTGCGTACCAGATGTATGAAAGGGAAACGAACATGGATGTGGGTTTGGGAAAGGCTTCTCTAAAGAGAAAACCTTGGAGAGCCGATAATACCCAATGCAATTTACAAACCAGGAGACATGCTAAAAAAGCTAAGAAATAACGGAAAGCATAAGTGAGCTATTCGACTTCAAAACCTACGATCTTTTTTCTGAATCATGCTGCGGGGTCAGGAACATCAAACACCATCTGGTTGGGAATTCTTTTGAAGGAGAGATGCTGAAAAAGGAGGGGGTGAATTAAGCTTTCATATGCCCACATGCCCCTTCTACCAGTGCTTTTTTTTTTTTTTAGTTATATTGACAATTTTTGCTAAGAATCTTGTAAAAATATAGGGCATTTCTGGAGTTCCTGTTGTTGCTCAGCAGGTTACCTCCTCTCTGTGAGAATGCAGGTTCCATCCCTGGCTTCACTCAGTGGTTTCAGGGTCCTGCCTTGCTGTAAGCTGCAACTAGGTCCCAGATGCTGCTGGGGTCAGGTGATGCTGGAGGCTGTGGCAAAATCTGCAGCTGAAGCTCTGATTAGATCCCTAGTCTGGGAACTTCCATATACCGAAGCTGTGGCCATAATTTATATATGCGTACATATATATACATATATATGTTATACATGCTTATATATATACATTATATATACTTATTATATTTCTTTTATATGTATATGGCATTTCTCCTTCCAACAGTGTTACTATTCTTTCAGCACAAGTACATACTTGGAGTACTTTTCTGAACTAGGTACATAAGCCCCAGTTACTTACACCAGTATTGCAAATAACTGGAAAACTCTAAAGTATAGAGCAGAAATTCTTTTCAGACCAGAAATTGAAGACCTAGAAAAGTTGTTAAGATTGATGTGGTGCCTCAAAACGAGAAATTAAGGCAAGTAGCAAATGCCTTAATTGTATAGATTACAGTTCTTGAGGTTATAAAATCAATTTGGGGGCCAAAAAGTCAGGAAATAAGAAAATAATGTAGGAGGAGTTCTCTTGTGGTGCAGCATTGTCACTGAAGCAGCTTGGCTTACTGCTGTATCTTGGGTTGGACCCCTGGCTCGGGAACTTCCACATGCCATGGGTGTGCCCCCTCCAAAAAAAAAAAAAAATGTATGAGCGTGGGGGCAGGAAGAATAAGGGAAAATAAGAGAAAGAAAAGACAACTAATTCTGACTATTTCAAACCAGCAGGATAATGGATACTAGAATATCTGAAACAACATATGATATAGTAATATATACATGTTATATATTATACAACATACTCTTTCATGAAACATACTTTGCTAAGTAGTATGTATTTGTATGCATGTATAGATATGTATATAAAGTATATTTGTATACCATATATATTTATCTTTCTAAAAACACATATGTACTATTATATGTCCCCATTTTCCATATGAAGAAACAGAGATTAAATAACTTGCCCAAGATCATACAATTAAGAAATGGTATGGACAGGAGTTAAATCTGGAACCATAAGACCATAAAGACTGTGCTCTTAACCAATTATGCTATATTATCAAGAGCCAAAATACAACATAAAGGGACAAATGTTAGCCTCTGCTGCATTCTCCCTGCTAGTCCTAGAGCCTCATCAAGCCTTGCATGGTTCTGAAATGGTCCTGTCATTCTTGTTCCTACTTCCATATTTATGTTCATGGTGTTTCCTAGTACTGTATAATATAGTCTACAAGTAATGTAAGCCAAATGTTGGAAACTTCACTAATATATAAATTGTATAAACATATGCAGCTTACTAAATGCAGAATCAAGACAAGCGATATTCCTAGAGACAAAGGGATATTTCCTAACAATAAAAGGGTCAATAAAACCAGAAGCCATATCAATTATAAATAATATGTGACCAATAACAGAGGTTCAAAGTATATGAAGAATAAATGTCAGGAAAGCAATATTGCTAGAATGTCAAGGTTTTCCAGATTAATCTATATGTTCAACTTAATCACAAAATTCCAGCGGGGTTATTTTCTGTGTGTGAAAATTGACAGGCTAATTCAAAAATTTATTTTGGAATGCAAATGAATGACCTAGTCAAAGCAATTTTTTAAAGACAAAGTCAGAAGATCTATCCCTTATATCAATCCAGATTAATGCAAACCAATCCACCGTAAGAGCAGTATAGCCTTTGCCTTGGTAGAAGGAAGAATGGACTGGGAATCAAGGAAGCAATTGATAGTGACAGCAATGTTCTCTATCTTTTATTGTTGTGGTGTTTCAAGGTAGTTTCCATACCTCTGTCAAAATTCATGATGCAGCTTATTGCTCATATATTAAATCTCAATAAATTTTATTTAATGGAGTTCCCATCATGGCACAGCGGAAACGAATCCAACTAGGAAGCATGAGGTTGCAGATTCAATCCCTGGCTAAGGATCCAGCATTGCAGTGAGCTGTGGTGCAGGTTGCAGAAGTAGCTCAGATCTAGCATTGCTATGGCTCTGGTGTAGGCTGGCAGGTATAGCTCCAATTGGACCCTTAGCCTGGGAACCTCCATATGCTGCGGGTGCGGCCCTAAAAAGCAAAAATAAATAAATAAATAATAAATAAAAATTTTGTTTAAAAAGATCTCAGTCACTAAGAGCTCCTGATTCTGAAGGAATAAAGTGATGTCCTCTATAAGTGAAAAACAAAATTACTTCTTTTTAAAAAACACACCATAATAGTACATAACTGCAAAACTTCAGAACATTAGCTTGAGAGAGATTTTAAACATTCCCCAAAATGAAGAAAAAAAGAACAAGTTTCAAGAACAGGAATGGCTTCCATGTTCTCTTAACAGCAACACTGGAATTTACAAAACAATGGAACAAAACCTTCATGTTTCCGAGCAAAATGATTATTATGTTCTTTATTATCTAGCCACTGTCATTCAAGTGTCTGGGAGGAACAAAAACATTTTCAGACCTGTAAAGTCCCGACAAATTTACTTCCCATGCAGCCTATCAGGAATTTACTTGAGGAGGTGGTCCACAAAAACTAAGAGAACTGAAAGAGGAAGACAGGGCAGCCAGTCTGAGAAAGGTAAAGGGAGTCCCCTAGGATGTTGGGGAAGGAAAATCCCAGTACTATTCTCGGGCACTGGGTCTAAAGAGCAACTAGTCCAAAAGGCAGATCAAAAGGCTCCAGGAGTGATATTGTGAAAAATAAAAATGCAGGAGTTCCAACAGTGGCTCAGCAGGTTAAGAACCCAGCTAGTATCCATGAGGATGCAGGTTCCATCCCTTGCCTCACACAGTGGGTTAAGGATTTGGTGTTGCCAGTGAGCTGTGGTGTAGATTGCAGTTGCTTCTCGGATTTGGTGTTGCTGTGGATGTGGAGTAGGCCAGCAGCTATAGCTCTAATTTGGCCCCTAGCCTGGGAACTTCCATATCCCGCACCTGCAGCCTTACGAAAAATTTAAAAATTAAAAAAAAAAAATTTTAATGCAGCACACACCCATATCTGACATGTTTAATTGCATCAAGAAGAGCTTTACAGAACTGGAGGAGAGGAGGTTAGGGACTTAATTCATGATCAAATACATGGAAAAGTGAAAAAACCAATCAACCTGCCCAACAATAACAGAAAGTAACATTAAGAAAACAAAAAGTTGTGCAAGAAAAGAAAAATGGAAATAGAAACCATAATATACTATATACCTCTGCTATGAATATTTACAGTCATGAAAAAAGTGAACATGAAATGTTAATTTAACCAAAATTATGACACAGCTATAATGAGTATTAATATAGATGGGAAGTGTTCATCTGTGTGTAGTTGAGGTGGAGGAGGGTCTGAGAAAACTGATTCCTTATATTTTATGGTGGAAAGTTAGTATGTAAAGCCTAATAGTGAAAGGAAAATCATTGTGAATTAGTTTTTTATTGAGAGAGATGGAGATGAATAGCAAAAGACACTGTAAAAGAGTTAAAAGGATGGCCTGTGGAGAAGTAGTAACTGGTTGGTGATGGATAGGGACAAGAGACTGCCGGGTTTTTTTGTTGTTGTTGTTGTTGTTGTTTTCTTTAAACCTTATGGTTTTATGTACTTTAATTTAGTCCAATATGTCTGATTTGTTTTTAAGCAAACTAAGTTTTAAAAGAAAAAAATATAATTCAATACTGACCCATTCATAGTTTAAAGCAGGAAGGTTTAGAAAGGACAGAGCAGCCAAATCATATATTTCATCTGGTTTTCAGAAGTCACATTCAAAAAGTCAGATTGTTTGTCATTATTGTTCTGAAACATACATCTTTGGGCCTTCCAAGTTCCCAGAAAACTGCTCTGGGTACTTCAGTCACCAAGGTGAACAACATCTCTACCTTGGAGAAAAGCTCAGATTATACCAAAGTCACAAATTCTAGTGATACAAAGTGAAATGTGATGTGAGATTTATCAGGGGCTGGGCAGTCATAATGGAGGTAGGAATTAGTACTCTGTAAGGGGCTAGGGATGGTTGCAAAAGGAAGCAGATGAATGTGGAGCTGTCACTTCTGTGGCTGTGGTTGTGGTTACAGCTGTGGTACAGCTGAGTTTGATCTCTGCCTGGGAACTTTACTTTCTCCATGCTATGGGCACAGCCAAAAAATAGGAAGCAGACGACATATAGTATTTAAGAATTTAAGGTGTTCAGGGATTGCTAGGGGTGCTATTATGTGAACATCTGCATTTCTTCTTCCTCCTACCACCCCTTCCCCACAACTTCCACCCATCCTTTGGGAACATACTGCCCCACAAAGTTTACACATCTTTTCCTTGAATTTTCCTATGCCTTTCTCTGGTATTTCAATTAGGTTTGTACTCAAATATCACCTCTTCAAAGACAGTTTTGTCCAGACTACCTTATTTATTATTATTATTATTATTATTATTTTATTATTATTATTATTTGGCCATGTCCGTGACATGTTAAAGTCCCTGGGCCAGGAATTGAACCCCCACCACAGCAGTGACAATCCTTAACCTGCTGAGCCACCAAGGAACTCCTGGACAATCTTATTTTATTTTATTTTTATTTATTTAATTTTCAGGGCCGCACCTAGGGCATATGGAAGTTCCTGGGGCTAGAGGTCGAACCAGAGCTGCAGCTGCTGGCCTATACCCTAGGCACAGCCACCTCACATCTGAGCTGAGTTTTTGACCTATGCCACGGTTTGTGGTAACACCGGATGCTTAACCCACTGAGTGAGGCCAGGATCAAACCCAAAACCTCATGGATACTAGTCAGGTTCTTAACCTGCAGCGCCACAAAAGGAACTCCCTGGACAACTTTATTTTAAATGTCCGCAATACCTTATCATGCTCGGTCTCATCCCTCTGTTTGTCCTCAAACCACATACATGCCTGACATACACTTGTTTATTTGTTTGGTTTATTTAGTTTCTTTATTAGAATGAAGGTGCTAATAGGAAATTTGTCATGTTTTTCTGCCACTATGTTCCCAATGCTTAGAATGAGGTAGGTGGTAAATGGGCTCCTGGGCTGAGAACAGCTGGGACTTGTTAGGCTGATTTAATTGGGCCTTGCTTATCTTTGACAACTCAAGGAGAAAGTTAATGGCAGGAGCTGAGGTCTGCTGGAATAAAAAGATAAGGTGACCTCATCAGTCACTCCTGGGGTCAAGGAAACTTCCCCAACTACACATGTGCAGAAAGACTCATGGGGTCAGAAAGGGAAAGTGGGCTAGGCCATAATAAGTCTGGATACCATCCCATAACCCTTTGTTCTGGAATCCATCTTGGCCAAGAGAGATGTACATATATTGGGAAGGTCCCTGGTTCTGATCAGGTGTGAGAAATAAAACAAGACAGCCAAAGGAAAACAAAGATCTGGAAGAATTATCCCACACAAGTGATTTAAATCACCTCTCTGGTGCGCTCCTCACTCAGAGGGACGCCTGCACCTGCACTCCTCTTTTGGATGTGTATTACTGCTTTGCTTCTGACTTAAATAAATGAACTACTTCTCTGTGTGCTTTCCCACATGTTGTATCGTGTACCTATTTTTTACAATCTTTGCTCCTTGAAACATTCTTGCTTTCAACAGGGGGCAAGAGCCAGGGCCATTCTTTTTTTAACCTCTATCCAGTCCAGTGGCTAGGATTCCTCATCTTCACCCAGGCTGCCCAAATTTAATTCCTGAGCAGAGAATTAAGATCTTGCTCCAAGCCATCACTCACTGCTGTCTCTCCAAGATCAATAGCATTGCCTGGAATATAGTAGACACTCAATACTTATTTGTTAAATGAGTAAGTAAATGAAGAATGAATGTGTCCGGTCTAAACATCTCACCTGAGTGCAGACTCCTATACTCAATAGCTACCATCTTTACCAAACAACACAACCAGCTCTCTTCCACACTATTCCCTCTCCACAGTTCTTTGTAGCATCCCAAGGGCTTAAATCAGATATTTGCAAGTCATTTCTGACTTTCTCCTTTTCCTTCCCTCCTTCCCACAAGTATCCAAATAAGTAATCACTAAGCCTAGTCTGTTTTATTGATCTCTTTCTCTCAAATCTGTTCATTTCTCCTCATCCCCACTGCTGTTTTCTTGGTTTAGATTGTCCTTGACTCTCGACTGTATAGTTGAAACAATCTCTTCCTCATTTACTTTCCTGGCTCCTCCAGTCTTTTTTAATCTCTTCAACTATCCTCCTAACTCTTAGCATTATGCTTTTCATAAAACGCAAGTCTGATCACACGACTACTCTACTTGAAACCTAAGCCAGAGTCCCCATCGTGGTTTAGCAGTAATGAACCGTACTAGTATGAGGACTCAGGATAGAACCCTGGCCTCGCTCAGTAGGTTAAGGATCCTACGTGGCTATGGCTGTGGCGAAGGCCGGCAGCTACAGCTCTGATTTGACCCCTAGCCTGGGAACTTCCACATGCCGTGAATGTGGCCTTAAGAAGACAAAAAAAAAAAAAAAAAGAGGAAGGAAAAGAAAAGAAACCTAAGCACTTAGAATAAAATCCAAACACCTTTGCATGCCCCTCAGGCCCTTCACTGCTGCCTTACACTGATGTCTCCAGCTCTTCTCTGGCCATCTGTCCAGCCTTATTGATCACCTACGCTATGCACCATTCCATCCAGGCTTTGCTCTTGCTGCTACCTGTTAAAACATGTCCCTCTGCCTCTCTCCAACTTGATCGGATGGTAGGGACTAAGAAACTGTCCCTCCCTTCTGGGTGCTGCCACAGCATCCTGCACCTACTCCATGGACTATAAATCCTGTGTCCCCTCATTGGCCCCTTGTACTAGACTTAAAGCTCAGGAGCACAGTTCCTACACAGGACAAATATGTCTTTGTGTTCCCAATTCCTAGCACGATGCCTGACATAAAAGAGATACTTAATAAATGTTTGATGAATGAATGAATCTGTTTTTCAGAACTTGTTTTTAAAATTTATCAGTAAAGTGGAAAATGGATTGCCAGTAGGGAGTCTGAAAGCATGCCCACTAGTTAAGAGCTAACTGACATATTCTAGACAAGATGAAGAGGACCTGGACTCAGGCAGAAGCAATGGGAATGGAAATAAGGGTACAGAATCAAGAGACTTTTGTTCCAAAAAACAAAAGATATTTTATGAGCAAATGCAATTGATTGAGCACTGTGTACTTTCTGAAGGATGGCTCAAGTGTTTTAAACTTGGACAAAGGGCAGGAAAGCCAGACGTACCCCGTGAGAAGCAATCAATCAACAAACTTCATGAAAGTGAGAAGAGGTGATTGAAGCAGACAAAGAGGTTAGCAAGGCACACAGAGTCTCTGATACAAAAATAAAAGAGAGTGTTTTAACTGCCGAAGAATCAAGAGACTGACAAGGAGAGCAAAGGTTTTAGTGCAGAGGATGTAATAACTGGAAAAGTTTGCTTCAGCCCTTAATATAGTAATAAAATTTGCAGACAGCCTACAATGCTAGACTGGCTGAGAAGTTATACATTATACAAGCTGCCTTCCATCTTGATGAGAGATGTATAAAGTAAACAAGCATATTTCTGGGATTTATTGGGGGAAATAACCAATTTCCAGGCATGTCACAGGATCAGTGCAGCCTCATTCTATTTACATTTGACAACTCCAGCGCTACAACAAGAAGATAACACTTAATGATATCCCCCAAACATGGAAAGATTCTGTTATGATGTCAAAGTGTGTAGAAAGGAAAGAAATGGATATTTCCTAGGCACTTACTCTGTGCAAGACACTGTGGTTTACCACCTCCCTTTTAAAAAAATTAACATAAGTTATTATGCTGTCATAAACAACTTTGGGAAATTCTTTTTAGAGATTGTTTTCTTCAAAAACAAATGAAAACCTGCAAATATTTCTATTTCTAAATAGGAAATGAATACATATTGTAAAAAAAAAAACAGTTGGTTAATGAGTATAGAAATGTAGAATGAAAAATATACCTTTCCCACCCCCAATACTGAGCTACAATTTCTTGCCTTTAGGACAATAACAGAAAATAATCTCTTGTGCATCCTTCCAGAAATACTCTGTACATATGTGCAATTGTATGTAATTCATTCAAAATTTGTTCGGAATACACTGAACACAAACATTAGCTTACTGTATGTTTTTTGTGTTGTACTTTTTAAACTTAATATATATTATAAGTTGCCTCCTTAGAGCAGTAGGCAGTGTGTCAGTCTCATAATAATATATATTGTGGAGTTCTCTGTCTTGGTACGTACAAATCCCCTTCATTTTTCTGGTCACATAACGTTCCACTGTGTGGATGAATCATGTTTTATTTAGCAAAACCTCTGTCAGTGGGTATTAAAGTTGTTTCCAAATATTATATATATGTTTATATATTTTATATATATATATAACATTCCTCACATATAAAAATAAAATTGTATATGTTACACTGTTCATATATAAACATACATAATTTTAAATGTTCTGGCAGCATATTAAAAAAAGTAAAATTTAAAAAGTCATATTTAATGCATTATGTCCCAAATATTATTATTTCAACATGTAAGTCATTATAAAAAAAAACTAGAGGAGTTCCCGTTATGGCTTAGCAGTCAATGAACCTGACTAGGATCCATGAGGATGCAGATTCGATCCCTGGTCTCAATTAGTAGGTTAAGGATCCGGCATTGCCATGAGCTGTGGTGTAGGTTGCAGACATGGCTTGGATATGGCTGTGGTGTAGGCCAGTGGCTACAGCTCGCTTGGGTTCGACCCCTATCCTGGGAACTTCCATGTGCCGTGGGTGTGGCCCTAAAAAGCCAAAAAAAAAAAAAAGAAAAGAAAAGAAAGAAAATCTTGTGTAGTAACATCTCTGCTAGGATAAATGTAAAGCCCCCCAAAGTGAACACCTTGGACATTTTTCCAGGGTTTTTATTTTAGTTTTTAATTTTTTTTGGTATTTTTGTCTTTTTAGGGCCTCACCTACTCTATATGGAGGTTCCCAGGCTAGGGGTCTAACAGGAGCTGTAGCTGCCGGCCTTCACCACAGCCACAGCAACGCGGGATTCGAGCCATGTCTGCAACCTACACCACAGCTCACGGCAATGCCGGATCCTTAACCCACTGAGGGAGGCCAGGGATCGAACCCGTGTCCTCATGGATGCTAGTAGGGTTCACTAACTGTTGAGCCACGATGGGACCCCCTGCTTTTAATTTTTTTTAAAAAAATCACTTTATAATCTTACCTCATGCCAAAAACAAATTTCAATTACCATAAGGAAGTAAAAATGTGTTTTTCTTGTGTGTGACTTTTAGGGAATACTCACATCTTAATCCATATGCTTAGTTAGTAGGCAAGCCTCTTCAAAATAAAGACTAGTTTATGGGCACTTAATGTTTTAATTGATATCAGTGACGGCTGAGACTAAAAGTCTGCCTGGGTTTCAACTGCAAACTGGTTTCCACGAGGATCACTCAACGGATTGTAGACATCTGTTGTTTTTGGTTGCCCTCCATTCCTACCCTAGATTCTGGAAACAGCACCTTCTCCTCTTCCTTCTTTTGGACCTATTCCTCCTCCCTCAAATTATGAGATTCTGATGGTATGACCATTCCTGCCCCCTGGTTTAGGAGTGGCCTTGTGACCCTGGCTGGCCTGACTAATCAGAGTCCTTCCCAGCAGGTTATGTTTTCTTTCCTCTAGATTTACAAGGCTGAGAAAACTTTAGCCCAGAGCCACTTACAGTTTGTCTCCCTCTATGGATAGGAAGTCTGTCTGCAGGAGAGGGAATGAGACCAAAGCAGAGAAGGACAGACACATGTAAACGAGGGGTTACGGGCAGTGATGGGGAGAAAATGGCATTAATATTAAGACTGAATCTTCCCTTTTTCTTCTCTATATGAACCAATAAAACCTTATCAACCTTAAGCTGATTTGAGTTTCTTTCTTTTTTTCTTTTTTTGCTTTTAGGGCTGCACCCGAGGCATATGGAAGTTCCCAGGCTAGGAGTTGAATCGGAGCTGCAACTACCAGCCACAGCCACAGCAACTTGGTATCTGAGCCATGTCTAAGACCTACACCACAGCAGACCCACTGAGCAAGGCAGAAATCAAACCAGCATCCTCATGGATACTAGTCAAATTGGTTTCTCCCTGATTTCAGTTTCTAGTTCTTGCAACCAAAAGAGACCTAATGACTGCTCTTACACATTAGTTCCTATATATCCGGTCTGACCTCACAGTCTTTACCTCATTCAATCTCTTTGAAGTTCTCTTGGTTAGCTCTGTTCTCTTCCTTACTCTCTTTTCTTAGCTTTTATCCCACTTCTTTGATCCCTCCATCTTGGTCTCCTTCTGGTACATGGCCCCTAGATTTTCATGCTATACATTTCTTCCTGTGAAATAGCATGAACACACACAGCTTCAAAAACTATTTGTACTCGATACTATATCAGACATTCCACAAGCACCTCACACCCAAGGGGGCTGCAGAAAGCCTATTGTTTTTGACACTAAACCTGGTCCTCCTACTGCTCCATTCTGTATCTCAACCAGTTAACCCATCCCCCATCCCAAAGACCAAACCAGGACGGCAAGAATCATTGTTAGAATCCTCCTTCCCAATCTTCTCTCCCCCTCCACATTCTATTAATCATTAGGTCACAGAGATTTCACTTTCTAAGCCTCCTTCAAATAAGTGCTGACTTTTCCCCTTAACAATATCCTAACTTAGTTCAAACTATCTAGCCTGGGATATTACTGTTACCTCCCAGTGGTTCATTTTGCCTCCTGGTCTGTTTCTTCATAGTATATGAACCCCTACTATTGCCAGAGGATCTTCTTACACAGTAAGTATGATCATTTCACTCCTTTCGTGAACATGCTTCAGGGTATGACTCCCTACAGTTCTGGGATAAAGCTCTAACTCCCTAGCACAGTACACATAGCAATTTGTCAGTCACCAAATACTAAATATTTACCATTTCCCAAGTGCTATGGTAGATGTGGTCATTGCAGACAACAAAACAAAAACACGTTTTCTGCCTAAAAGAGCTACTAGTTTTGCTTATGTTTTGCAAATAGGTTTAAAGTTCTTTGGTTGGATTCGTTTCTGCTGCACCACAACAGAAACTCCCTGATTTGAATTTCTAAATCAGCACTAAACAACCACTGTGATAGAAAATTTACAGCACAAATGCTGTATGTGACTCAGGCCTTCTTCTTTCTTTTCTAATGTATGAAAAAACATCAAACACATGATCCAAGAGACCCCTACCTGTGTTATTTGCCTACTACAGACCTACTCTTACTTTCAGCCATTTTGTTTGAACTGTGATAAGGCTCTTCAAGAAAAGATTAAAGGAGGATTCAGTTCAAAGGGTGACTTTTTGCATTTCTAGTAGCTACTGATAGCTACTAGCACTCAAGGAGACTTGAACACCACAGCCCTGAACTCCTATATTTTGATGGAAAGTGCTTTGTCTGATTGTATCCAGGTACGGTTCACCTTTGGGTCAGATAGCTGTCCTGTGCTTTCTAAACACAAAATAAAAGATGCTCTATATCACTTGGTTTCTGATAACATGCCACAGGCTTTGATATAACATTATGGGGTTACACTGTCTAATTGGTTCAGTGCATGCTTCCCATCTACTCCTACAATAAAGGGTACATTAGGTTTGCTTTATGTGTATGGCTTGACTTTAAATAAGAACAGCTGCTCTTATTTTAAACTAGAGAAAAAAACTAGGAATTATATCAGAGGGAATAATACTTCACCTAATCATCTAATGGATTTTTTTCCTTGAAATTTCTGTGAGTCTAGACACATTTTTTGCATAGAAAAAAATGATGTTTCCTGGCTGTTAATTTGACAGCTGGAAATTTTTGCTCTGGCTCACCTGGACTTTCATCACTAATCTCGGTATATGAAGAGGGGGGAGCTGTTTCAGAGAAACTATTTTTGAAAGCTAAGAATGGTCTGAGGATGAGTCATAATGCAGGATGGTGTAATAAGCAGATTTTTTTTTTTTTTTGTCTTTTTGCCTTCTCTAGGGCCGCACTCGCGGCATATGGAGGTTCCCAGGCTAAGGGTCCAATCGGAACTGTAGCCGTCAGCTTACGCCACAGCCACAGCAACGCAGAATCCGAGCCGCTTCTGCGACCTGCACCACAGCTCATGGCAACACTGGGTCCTTAACCTAATGAGCGAGGCCAGGGATTGAACCTGAATTCTCATGGATCCTAGTCGGGTTCATTAACTGCTGAGCCATGAGGTGAACTCCCACAATTGCCTGTCTGCCAAAGGTTTGGACAGAACTTCACAGTCAGGCAGGGGATGGGGAGGGTGGCAGGGAATATGCCTGTGTATGAGGTCTCACACAGTGCTGGGTGGACCCAGGGCTGAAAAGCAAAGTGATGGGCCACAGTTGTGGGCATCTCACCTTGTACAGCCAAGTCCTTGAGCAGCGCCTTAAGGAATCAGAGAATCTTACAACAAAATCTGACCTCCAGGTTAGATGACAATATGTTTTCATTTAAAAAATTATAGCTTGGAGTTCCCGTCATGGCTCAGTGGTTAATGAATCCGACTAGAAACCATGAGGTTGCAGGTTCGATCCCTGGCCTTACTCAGTGGGTTAAGGATCTGGCGTTGCTGTGAGCTGTGGTGTAGGTTGTAGACGTGGCTCGGATCCCACGTTGCTGTGGCCGTGGTGAAGGCCGGCAGCTACAGCTCTCTTAGCCTGGGAACCTCCATATGCCGCAGGTGCGGCTCTACATAAAAGGCAAAAAGACAAAAAAAAATTATAGCTTGATTTATAATTCTAAGTATTTGAATAATGTTTTATGTGCCTCTATTTATACCTTGGTCGATAGAATATAATCATCTCTGAAATTTATTTTTCTGGCAATATTGTTGGCCAGATAATCTCCAAACTGTCATACTATTGAAACCAAGCAGGACCCTAGGTAGCTCCTGGGCACAAAAGCCTTTCTGGGTTCCAGGTTTCTTGTTTTTAGGAAATAGGCTTCATTCAGCCTCCTAGATCTGAAAGGCAGGTTCATACAGTTGCTAATTAGGGAGCTGAGGGAATGAAGAGACAATGGAGGAGAAGCAGTCAAGGAACAATACGGCAGCCTTAGAGCAGGATCCTGGTTCCTCCAAACGTAACACTATCTTAGAGCTCTTCAGCAGAACTAAAACCCCCACCAAAATGATGAAGCCTTTGTCGTTTCAGAGAGAAGGTTAAGGTCTGATTATCTTAGAATCACAGTTTGAGTACCACAGAAGCCTATCACTAGATCATCTGAGCCAGATGATCTCTAGATTGAAGGAACGCAGGCCCTGCAAGCACCCTGATCTTTTTCAGCCCCGCCCTTTGAACCAGACTCCTCACCAACCCCCTACTTCCCTTAGGACACACAGTTTTGAGGGCATTACTCGCTGTGGCCCCCTTTTCCTGGCAAAGCAATAAAGCTGTTCTTTTCTACTTTACCCAAAACTCTGTCTCCAAGATTCAACTCAGTGTCAGCCACAGAGGGTGAGTTTTGGCATCAGATTTGGGACCCAATGTGGGGCTGACCCCGGATGGCCCATTGTGGGTCCCGACGCTCTCAAACGCTCCGAGGTTTTCTCCACCTCAGCCTCTTTCAAGAGAGCAGAGGGGTGGTGCCTTCATCAAGAGGCCAGATCACCTGGGACCCTTACCTGGAAAGGCGGAGCCCCAGTCACACCTCGACCGCCCTCCCAGCAGAGCAACTCCGAGGTGGAAGTGGAGGGCGGAAACGGAACTTCCTCTCTTCCTCCTGCCCAAACTTCCTACTCGGAGGAATTGTTTGGAGGAAGGAGAAAAACAGCGTTTGGGATGTCACAACACCTCAGCCAGCGTTGGGTAAGTCCCGTGGTGTGGCCCTGAATGTTGGGGGGGTGGGGGAGGGGAATCCTGGTTCGCACTTGGGGGATTTTCCCCCTCCAGGAAATCCCACTTGGAAGACGCACCGCTTGGACAGAAGTCACGGGCCAAGTGGGACTTGGAAGTTGATTTGAGCTTTGTGCTGTTTGGTTTTCATCTGGCTTGAGGCTTCTGTTTGCTGGTGGGGATTTTGCTTTGCTCTTGGTCCGTGAGTGTTCTTTCCATCAAACATACGAAGTGCGTCTTCGATTCCATCTGGAGAAAATTTTGGCAGTCTAGGCAACCTATAGCTATGAGCCAAGACTAAAAAAGGAATGATATTCTGTTCGGCCAATGTACATTTTTAAAAAACGAGGAGAGGAGGCCTTTGTATGGTGGCCTGAGTTATTAGTCTTCTTCAGCTAAACTTGTTTTTGCCACAGGAATGGAAAAGCTGGGGATTCTCGCCACTCCACCTGGGCCAGCCGCTCTGGGTTCACTCCTTTGTAGGAACTGAGCTCCTCTGGGCTCTCTGAGAACCAACTCTGGGTTTATTCTCATTTGGGAACTGGGCCAATCTGTTTGGAAACCTCCGTCTGAGAGTAGAAGTGGAATTTTTAGATGACATTTTCTGATTCAATCAGATGACAGAATTCTGATATTTCTGTGTGTGTGACCGTAGCTTGTCTGTCATTTGTGTTTTTGTGTGTATTTTTTCAAGGCGCGCCACTTTGGTTTGTGGTACAAGATGGGAAAATTCCACCTGCTCACCGAGGACTACCTTGAGTCTTATCCGGGGGTGGAAATTGAATTTTGGGGCTAAACCTTGTCTGATCTTTTGATTGTAGGACTATGTTTGTAGGTATGTGTGTCAGTACTTAAATTGACCAGTTGAGGGAGTTCCTGTCGTGGCTCAGTGGTTAACGAATCCGACTAGGAACCATGAGGTTGCGGGTTCGATCCTTGGCCTTGCTCAGTGGGTTAAGGATCCGGCGTTGCCGTGAGCTGTGGTGTAGGTTGTAGACGTGGCTCGGATCCTGCGTTGCTGTGGCTGTGGCGAAGGCCGGCGGCTACAGCTCCTGTTAGACCCCTAGCCTGGGAACCTCCATACGCCGTGAGTGCGGCCCAAATAAGACAAAAAAAAAAAAAAAAAAAATATATATATATATATATGTATATATATATTGACCAGTTGAGACATCTTTGGAGAAAAATGGGACTCACATATGATGACACCAGTATATCTTTCCCTATTGTGTTGGGCTTCACCTGTGGCAGAGTGTTGGTTGGGATGTCCCTTTTGGACTAGGTTTTATATGAATGACCAGAGCTCTGCTCAGTCTTGTAGACTCCCTAGAGTATTTTTTTTACAAAACTGGGAGAACTTCGGCTATGCTCCCATGAAAAGTACTAAGTATTTCTCACATCCTGTGCCTTGAGATATAAATGTTCTACCTGGGTCCTTACCTTAGGAATACTTAGTTAGACCATCTCTAGTTCCAGTTCCTGAGACTACAGGTAAAGGGGGGAACTCAGGTGGAAAAACTGTGAGATCCCTGGTTCTGAATTCATGTAAAAGTTAACTTGTAAATGAGTTCTATTTAATTGACTTAGTTAAAAGTGAGTGGTTACAAGTTAAACCTAAATATTTAGAAAACTGGCCAGGATGGGGAGTTCCTCTTGTGGCTCAGAGGAAATGAACCTGACTAATGTCCATGAGGATGCAGGTTTGATCCCTGGCCTTACTCAAGTGGGTTAAGGGTCCGGGTTGCTGTGATCTCTGTGTAGGTCTCGAACTTGGCTTGGATCTGGCATTGCTGTGGCTGTGGCATAGGCCTGCAGCTGTAGCTCCGATTCAACCCCTAGCCTGGGAGCCTCCATATGCCACACCTGTGGCCCTTAAAAAAGAAAAGAAAATTGGCCAGGATAAATTTCAGTACATATGATCTGGAAAACATTAAGTGATGAAGTGATCTGTTGTGACCTTTAGCCTGGGACTCCTGAGGAATTCCACCACAGCCAGTTTGGAGGAGCCTATGTGCTGAATGGAACAGACTTATATTGGAAACAAATTAGTCTTGAGTTGGTTGTGTTCAATGAAAATGAAGGTAATTTTAGGAGAAAAAATTACTAAGTTCTAGTTGATAATTGAGGCTGTATTTATGAAAGTTACTGTGTTAGCCACAATTTTGCCCTGATGTTCAGGAGGAAAAGGAAATTATCTAGTGGAGTTATCACAGTGTAATCTTGATACCACTTGCTTTAGTCTACTGCATGACAGTTGGGTATAAGTGATAAAATGTATGACCTACAAAACATTTCCTTATTAATATGCCTCTGAGTTTGTTCATGATACTTGATCAGTTTCCCCCAATGTAGATTAACTAGGCAATTATAAAGGAAGCCTAGCACCAAGGGGAGTGGAGCAGCTGAATCATCCTAGCATCAAAGGACAGATTTTTTTTTCTTTTCTTTTTTAGGGCTGTACCTGTGGCACATGGAAGTTCTCAGATTAAGGGTCAAATTGGAGCTGCAGCTGCCAGCTAACACCATAGCCACAGCAACACCAGATCCAGATTCAAGCTGCATCTGTGATCTACACCATACCTTACAACAATGGTGGATCCTTAGCCCACTGAGCAAGGCCAGGGATCGAACCCACATCCTTGTGGATGCTGGTCGGGATCTTAACCCACTGAGCCACAACAGGAACTCTGAGGGACAGATGTTTTGATTGCCAGTGTTTTCTATTAAAAGACTTATAATCAAAAGGGGAAATGATGCGGAAATCTACATGTATTGAGGTATGGGGAAGTCATTCTGGCTTATACACAGTTTAACTTAAACTTTACTGATTGAAGTGGTTTGTTTTGTGGCCTTTCAAACTTGCGTTGTGCATCTGCTTTGGCAATTGAGGAGGGGAATGCATTTGAAGGTCAAAATGTAGTAACTACGGCTCAGACATCCAAGGAAAAACTAGGTAACCACTGTGGATGTGATTTCAGGTACATTCTTTATTGTTGAGAACTTGAATTTTCTGAGCTATGTCAGACTTGGATGCCACTAGCCCTTCTCAAAAGTAGTGTCTGCTCACAGGTGGTAGCAGCAACCTTATGTTTTCAAAGTTCCTTCTTGTAACTTAAATTTTTAGACAATGAAATTGCTTTAGATCAGATATTAGCGGAAAGAGGAGACATGTGTAGTAGCCAATAGCTCTCATTAGGTATCTGTTGCTACATCAGAAGTTAAAACCTACTTAGATAAAATTAGACAACTGGCTACAATAAGGCTTCCTGAGGTGCCAGTTCCAGACTGGGTTTCAGGCTTATTCTCCTGAATTCCTCAGGGAATGAAATCTATTTTTTCTATTAAAGTTCTGGTTGTCACGTCTCCTATTTCTAACTGGGTCTGTTGCACCCAAGTGGTGGACTAATGGCTTGGATCCAGGACTTGAAACTTGGAAATGTTTCTAATTGGGTGTCCATTCCCCCAGCTGAGGCAAGAATATGCTGTCTTTCAGCAGGAAGTAGCCAGAGTGATCATTGCCTGTTTCCTGAAAGATGTGGGGAAGATAAAAAGAAAAGGGGGGTGGAGTTCCCGTCATTGCTCAGTGGCTAACCAACCCGACTAGCATCCATGAGGATGTGGGTTCAATCCCTGGCCTCACTGGGTTAAGGATCCGATGTTGCCATGAGCTTTGGTGTAGGTTGCAGACATGGCTCGGATTTCACATTGCTGTGGCTGTAGTGTAGGCCAGCAGCTACAGCTCCAATTGAACCCCTAGCCTGGGAACCTCCACATGCCATGGCTGTGGCACCAAAAAGACAAAAAAAAAAAAAAAAAAAGAACAGGAGGGGGAGTTGAAACTGAGTTCGCTGAAAACTGAGTTCCTCTGCTGAGTTTATGATTAATGTCTCTGTCCAAAATGACTATTTCCTTTCTTGTTCCGTGCCTGCTCTCCTCAAGATTGAGGAGTATCAAAGAAAAGGGGATTGAAACTGAGTAGGACCCTGTGGGGCTCCAAGGTGTGAAAGCCTTTCTATGTTCCCAGTTTTCTTTCTTTCTTTTTTTTTTTAGGAAATAGTCATCATTCAGCCTATTTCCATGACATTCCCTGAATTCCAAAGGGTAGGTTCAAACAGTCGGTAATAAGGGAAGGGAAGGGATTCAGGGACAAGGGGGGAGCAGTTAGAAAGTACTTCATGGGAGTTCCCTTGTGTCCCTTGTGGTGCAGTAGGTTGAGGATCCAGCATTGTCGCTGCTGTGGCAAGGGTTATATCCCTGGCCTGGGAACATCTGCATGCCAAGGGTGTGGCCAAAAAAGAAAAAAAAAGTCTTCATTCTAAAGAGAAGATCACAGTTTGAACCACAGAAGACCATCACAAAACCGCTGGAATCAGATGATCTCTAGATTGAAGGAAGGCAGGCCCTGCAGGCACCCTGATTCTTGTCAGCCTTGCCCCTTGAACCGTTGCTATAAGACTCTTCACCAACCCCAACCTCCTTGGGGGACACGGTTTTGAGGGTATTATCCTGCTGTGGCCTCCTTTCCTTGGCAAAGCAATAAAGTTGTTCTTTTCCACTTCACCCAAAATTGTCTCCAAGATTCAATTCAGTACTGGTACAGAGAGGTACACTGAGTTTCAGCATCACTAGGAGCCCCTAGAAAGACTGGTAAATACCACAAATATTCCTTTAGGAAATAAGATTTCTTATTCTAAGAAATCCCCAAAGAAGGAAATGGGAGAAATGAAATCCAAGGTCAAGAGAGTATGAGCTGATTCTGTAGCTTCCCTGGATGGAGCATCTGGTTTGGTGCACCTAAGAGTGTAGGTTTTCATAACTGAGCCCTGGGGCTGCACAAAGTGGCAAGTTAGAATGAAGATCCTTGCATAAAGCTGAGATCTTCAAAAGACTATGTGGCCAGCAGAAAAATGGCTCTCCAAACCATATCCTAATGCCAAAAATCTGTGGATATTATCATAAATGGCAAAGGGGCATGAAGGTTGCACCCAGAATTAAGGCTGCTAATCAGCTGATCTTAAAATAATGAGATTATCCTGGGTGATCTGAGTCCTCCCGGTGTTATCACAAAGATCCTTAAAAGTGGAGGAGGAAGGCAGAAGAAAAAGAGGTCAAAACCATGCAACATGGGACAGACCAACCTGCCACTGTTGATTTTGAAGATGGAAAGGGGCTGTGAACTGAAGTTTGGCATCTGCCTCTATATGGATTAAATCATGAGTCACTGCAACTGCTGACCTACCACACTCTCTGAGCAGAGCTGAGGGTGGAGATCAGGAATAAGGTACTTGTAAGAAATTGGTTTAGCACAGAAAGAGGGGAGAAAGAAACGAGCAGGGGATACATGCAAAAGGCGGCGATCATGATTTACTGGAGAATTTGGCTCCGGGGCGAGGTTCTGTGACTCTCGGGCATGGAGTCAGGGAAGTCGCGCCCGGGTTGGGAAGCGC
>PVHT021183619.1:8364084-8435979 GCA_004024745.2 Catagonus wagneri | reverse complement strand
AAATGTTAGAATATGATTGCTGAGTTAGACACAAAACTGATTGTAGTCCTAAGATCAATAACTAATCATTTTTAGGTAATCTTCCCATCACTGGTGCTCATTTGAGACAAAATTTGTTTATAATTTTATTGGACGAGTAGCTCTTACATAGTTACCAGTTTTTTTACAAGTTAACCTCCACCCTTACAGAGATGTCAGATTTCCTAATAGGAGTAAATAAAATGCCAGGCAGAAGTTCACATCCCTAGAGAATCAGATACCTACCTCAGGTGTGTTAGACAGCACCCTGCACTCAACAGATAAGACACCCAGTCATTTTCTTTTTGCCCATTTCCACCTTTTGTTTAATTTTTCTTAACATCCCAAAGGTTTGGAAAGACACCTGATAAATTTATTCCCCATTAACACCAAAATAAGCACTTCATTGTACTTCATGGGTCTTTCTCAGAATAACTAAAGATAATTGAACATCAGTTGGTAATAAGAAATAATATGGTTAAGAGTACTCAAAATTGGTATAGCTAATGTACGATAGGCTACTTTCATTTTATCACAAAAAATTAACATCAGTGCCACAACTCTCATGAAGGTTAGCAAAGATTGCCACATCTTTTCTGCCCACTTTTAGTCTGTAGCCACAGAAATCTGAAATGTAAATCTGACTGCTACTCCCTGGCTACAAGGTCTTCTGTAGCTTTCACAACTCCTTGAAATGTTCCCTACATTAATTTGTGTCCACATGACTCTCTAGACAGTCCCAACCCCCACTCCTCAGGCTTGTACTTCAGCCAAATTGAACTTTTTTCCATTTCTGAAAAAGTCACTCTCTAATTTTGTCCAAATAAACTAAATCAAGATTATTTTCCTCCACCTTCAGCAGCTATTTTTTACTTATATATCTATATCTAGGATTAGTTTAAAAATTGCCTTAGCCCAGGTTTCCTAGACAACAGAGTTTAAGGCAAGAAATCAGTGCTGATGCTTTACTGAGGAAGCAGGAGTATATAATCTTAGGGCAAGTAAGTGGGAGAGAGACCTGAGTGAAGGGACAAAGGATGTGAAGCAATGTGAACTACGTTACCACATGGGCCACTGCTTCACGACACACCTTGAAGTGACATCAGTTGGCTCAGCAAATGTGTTTGTTGAGTACTTGGTATTCCTCAAGATGACTATACAGACAGACAATACCTCAGATTGAGAGGAAGGGGAAAGGGGAATCTGTTTGCCCAGATCCCTCCTGCCCCTTGCTTTCCATTGGGCAAAGTCCACACATGTGGAGTTAACTGCTCCACACTTCTAGGTCATGTCATCTGGCCTTTTCTGAAACCTCTCAAGGTACCAGATCTCATATACTGTGGCGTAGTGTCTTGGAGATCAAAATATGCCATCCCCAAATATGCCACTTCAGGATAAAGATTATTTTGAGCTAAAAGCATATGAGACTGAGGAAATGCATAAAGAAATATTCCTAGAGCTTCTCTTATCTGTCAAAAAGCAGAAACTTCAGAGAAACGATGACTGCCTATAAATCTCCTCTCCCAGTGACGTTTTATGGTTGTGAAGAAGGCAAGGTTGGCACCTAGATGGTCTACACAAACAAAATATACTCACTGGTTTCCCCCATGTATTTACTTATCACAGATTGTCAGCCTTGGAAAACTAAAACATTTTTCTTTGTCTTGTCAGTTCTCTACAATTTCTTGTCCTTTGTTAAGGTGATACATATGCCTAAATTCAAAGGGGTGGTTACCCCTTTGAGTTAGTTTTTACTGAATTTCTCCCGTGTGTGTGTGTGTGTGTGTGTGTGTGTGTGTTACACAGGTTAATTCCATTTCCTCCTTGTTAATCTGGTTTTGTCAGTCTAGTTCATAAGAGCTTTAGTCAGTGAACCTAGATGGGTAGAGAAAAAAGTTCTTTTTCTTCTCCCTTGCAAGTGTTTCCAGGGATGAAAGGTGCTAATTTGGATACTCTGAGCAGCAGATTCAGGGCTAGATTTGATGTCCAAGGTATTTATAGGGTAAAACAACTATGAGGGAAGAGGGGGAAGAAAAAAAGGTACAGAAACCACGATGGAGACAGCGAAGGAAGTTTTGAGAGTTTCAGTCAAGCTGAGGGAGAGCTTGAGTCACTTCTCATAGGAGTCACAAGTCTCATACAAATGGGCCTCAGTATCCCTGTGTCACTTAATTATGGGCTGAAAGCAGCCTGAAGATGCAGGTCATCAGCACCAACACAGTGGTGGATTCGGAGCACAGAATCTAGAGTCATTCATTGATTCTGTACTCCTCAGCGGACTTGACTGGCGCATTTTCATGGCCACAAGGAGCTACAATCTCTAGCTGAGCAGAGGCCAAGAGAGAAACAGCTTGGAATACCCAAGACCACTGAGTATTGGGTCCCTGGTATTGGTTGCACTATACATTCTAGGGGGCTAGGAGAGTCCAAGGTGGCAGATACGATGAGTGTTTGATTACAGTGAGGTACCACCTCACACTGGTCAGAATGACCATCATTAGTAAGTTCACAAATAACAAATGCTGGAGAGGATGTGGAGAAAAGGGAACCCTCCTACACTGTTGGTGAAAATGTAAATTGGTACAACCACTATGGGAAACAGTATGGACTTTCCTCAGAAAACTAAAAATAGAATTACCATATGATCCAGCAATCCCACTCCTGGGCATATATATGGACAAAGCTATAATTAAAAAAGATACCTGCATCCCAATGTTCATAGTAACACTATTCACAATAGCTAAGACGTGGAAACAACCTAAATGTCCATCAACAGATGAATAGATTAAGAAGATGTGGCACATACATCTAGTAGAATACTACTTAGTCATAAAAAAGAATGAAATAATGCCATTTACAGCAACATATACAACTAGAGATTCTCATACTAAGGGAAGTAAGTCAGAAAGAGAAGAACAAATACCATATGATACCACTTATATTTGGAACCTAAAATATGACATACTTGAACCTATCCACAAAACAGAAACATACTCACTCACAGACTTGGAGAACAGACTTGTGGTTGCCAAGGGAGAGGGGTATGACTGGGATTTGGAGTTAGTAGATGCAAACTATTACATTTAGAATGGATAAAAAATAAGGTCCTACTGTATAGCACAGGGAACCATATCCAATCTTTTATGATAGAACATAATGGAAGATAACATAAGAAAGATATATACATGTATAACCGAGTCATTTTGCTGTATAGGAGAAATTGGCACAACATTGTAAATCAACTGTAATTAATAAAAAATAGGTTTGTTTGACACAAAAATCAAAGCAGTTCTTCCAGGAAGCGTACCTTAAAGCATACTAATCTTCCATTCTAAGTTAGAGGCTCCCAGTCTATGCTCTGTGATTCCTCTATCAAAGCAATATTACACTTTTTGTAATTGTCTATTTATAAGTAATCTTTTCTGATAGTGTACAATCTAATGTGGCAGGCACCATATCTTATTTATGATACTTAGAAGGGGCACAACAAAAGGTTGAACAGATGAGAAGCAGAACCACCAATGTCTGCCACTGCCACTTTAAAATTTTTGTAATGATTTCTGGTCTTTTTTTAAACTTAAGATTATATGCTTTTAAAAAGAGTCTCAGAGTTCCCTGGTGGCCTAGTGGTTAAGGATCTGGTGTTATCACGGCTATGGTTCTGGTTACAGCTGTGTCATGTGTTCCTTGGCCTAGGAACTTCCCATGCCTTGGGTGTGCCCCACCAAAAAAAAGAGAGAGTATATTCTAAAGGTTGTGAGGAATAAGCTTGTAAAAAGATATGAAAAGGAACTTTGTTTTTTTTGGGGGGGGGGGGTCTTTTTGCCTTATCTTGGGCTGCACCTGTGGCATATGGAGGTTCCCAGGCTAGGAGTCTAATCGGAGCTGTAGCTGCTGGCCTACGCCACAGCAACACCAGAGCTGAGCCACATTTGTGACCTACACCACAGCTCACGGCAACACCGGATCCTTAAACCACTGAGCGAGGCCAGGGATTGAACCCAAACCCACAACCTCATGGTTCTTAGTCGGATTCATTAACCACTGAGCCACAACAGGAACTCCAAAACAAAAAAAGGAACTTTCTTGATTTCTCCTAAGCTCAAAAGATGAGATTAATAGTTAATAAGCCAATTCTCTTTCTAAAGAAAGCTTCCAGCCACCTCCTTCCAGAACTTGCCAAGAGATGGCAGAGCAGGTCCTTGCACCCCAGCTTGCTTGTACCACCCCAACCATCCTGCATAGCAAATGAGAGCTCATTGAGAAAGGGAATTTTGGAGGTGAGGAGAGTGCTATGGCTCTCAGCATGGGGTTAAGAGGTAATGAAGAATGGTTTTTTTTTGCTGCAAAATGGACTTGGGGTGGGGGGTGTCTAGAGAGAAACAGAGTCAAGGCTGACAAGCCTGCAATACAAGTTTTTAGCCTTTAGTCAACTTAATCTGGGGTCACCAGGTACAGGCAGAACTCTTGGGAAGAAAGGTTTACATTCCTTGAGTTTGAGGCTGTAATTGAACATGGAGTGTGTGCTTCCTGCCTGCAGAATTCTGGAGGTGGAGGCCGACCAGGTCAAGGATGGAAGGCAGCCTGAACACCAGTATTTGTTGAGGCATTGGGGCATGGAAGGGACCTTGGCTCCAAGCATCTTGAAGGGATCCCACTCACAAGGGCAGCCTTTGTGAGCTAGGGGGCCCCAGAGTAAGGGGCTGTGGGGTGTATCACAGGGCAGGAATGCGGAATCTGAGGGGCGATTGCAAGAAGTCAGCCAAGATCACTGCAGTGACTGAAATGGATCCATAGATTCTCCCTGACTTTCAGGGGAGCCATAGGTTGGTGGCGCCTGGGAGTGCAGTGCAGGCCAGGTAGGGCCTCTAAGGGACCCACATCTGGAGCCTGCCCCTCAGAGGGCACAAGCAAGTGGCACAAGTCATATGAGACCTTTGACCTTATCTCACCATCCTTCCTCTTGGACCCCACAAATGCAAGGAGGAAGAAGTGTCTAGAAGCAGCAGGATGGAATGATGAGAAGAGATGAGAAAACAGACCTTTTCTTCCTCACTGAAGGAAGGCAGGGAAAGAAGAGTCTTTTAACTTTATGTAAGATTGACATTTTGATTTATATTGGACTGGACCTTGTAATATTCAAAGGTGAATCTCAGCTCCCCAAATGGAACATGAAAGTGACTGGAAAACATTATGAAGATGCTGGCGCAAAAAACATCCAGGGTAGGAAAGGGATATTCAGCAGAGCTTGTCCAGTGACATAGCTGGAGAATAACAAGTTATAAACTCTGCCTTATGTATTTCTGAGAAAGGGGAATAATGAGAACAATAAAATATGTAAAATAAGTGAAATCCTTATGCAAATTTCCATTCAGGTTATCGGAAAACAACGTTTTACTGCATTTTAAAACAAATTTAAAAATGACAAGTGGCTATTCCCACTTTCTGCAAAGATTTTTAGAACAGAATCTAAGTTGTAGTGTTTTTTGGTAAGGTATTTGATCCATAGAATTCACAGAAATCTTTTAAATGTGACTGAGAGCAGTATTTCTTTTTTTCTTTTTCTTTTCCTTTTTTTAGGGCCACAGCCAAGGCCTATGGAGGTTCCCAGGCTAGGGGTCAAATTGGAGCTGTAGCCGCTGGCCTTCACCACAGCCACAGCAATACCAGATCCGAGCCTCGTCTTCGACCTACACCACAGCTCACAGCAACGCCAGATGCTTAACCCACTGAATGTGGCCAGGGATGGAACCTGCGTCCTCATGGATGCTAGTCAGATTCATTTCTGCTGAGCCATGACGGGAACTCCAGAGAGGAGTATTTCTAAATAGTTTAAAGTTGGTGCAGTGCAAACCAAACTCAAATTTAAAATTATGTCAGGAGTTCCCGTCATGGTGCAGCAGAAACGAATCCGACTAGGAACCATGAAGTTGTGGGTTTGATCCCTGGCCTCGCTCAGTGGGTTAAGGATCCAGTGTAGTTGTGAGCTGTGATGTAGGTTGCAGATGCGGCTCGGATCCCGCATTGCTGTGGCTGTGGTGTAGGGTAGCAGCTACAGCTCCTATTGGACCCCTAGCCTGGGAACCTCCCTCCATGTGCCGCGGATTCAGCCCTAAAAAAGACGAAAAGACAAATTAAAAAATAATAATAAATAAATAATAAAACTGTTATGTCAAAGTTATAGTAAAATTTATGTCAAAGTTATAGTCAAATTTAAAGACCATATTTCAGTATGCAATATTAGGTGAATTAGCCCATCACTAGAATAAACTTGGCTGTACTGCCTTCTTGTCACATGCCCTCCCCAAAGATTGCACAGGTTAGTTTCTGTCTCCGCCAGCTCTATGTAATTCCAGCATTTGGGATTGGAATGTGGTTTACAGTTTTATATCACATTTTGTTCAGAATTCCCGTGTCTCCGAATTCAGTCTATAGATCATCTTCCTTCCCATACCCTAGTCCAAGACTAGTCTTTGCTGATTTCCACATTGATGTTTGTCTTTCACAGAACCATCTCTGCGTGGAGCACAGGAAGGGGCTTTAAGTCTCTCTGTTGCTGCTCACCCTTTTCCCCTCGGGGTTCATCTTTGTTTTTCTCATTCTGCCTTTCCATCAGTCTCTCCCAAAATGAATTTCCCTTTGGCTTTCCCTGTAAAACAATTTAGACCACTAGCTCCTACTTGCTCAGGGCTTCTATTTACTTATACTTGACATGCTCTGTAAACAATGGCCCATTTTCTCCAACACTTCTGTCTTGAGAAGCACTAAGCTCTGTTATCCATCTCTGAAATTATGTAACTGAAGCAAGAGATTGATTCAAAGATAACTGAAAAATAATTGATAAGCCCCCCTTCTAACCCTTCTCCCCTAGTTCCCTAAGAGGTTGGTAAGGGGGACTCTCCTTTCATCGTGCTTGGGGTGGGTCTCAAGGCAATTGCAAAGGGGGAGGGGAATCATATATTCCTCACAAAATAAACTATCCTCTCCTCCCCACTTTGGAAAGCAGAGGCTGCTAAAGTCAATTTTGATTTTAAATAACATTTTTGTCCTCTTCATTCCACATCCATCATATCACTACGCCCGAACACATTTAATAAAAAAGTCCATGCTAATCATTAATTATGATACCAATATACCAGTTGTATTGTATTCTCATGTAACTTGCACTCGTGGATTTCAAAGAGCTTCCCCAGATTTAATTAATCCTCAGCTTTGCTAATGAAAAGCATCGTTTTCTACCCGGCATGAGTTTGGGTTTCTAATCTGTTCCTTAAGGTCACCTCATTTTTCTTGAAAATGTACATTTATAATTTAACATTTCAGATCTTTCACATTCCCTATTAAGCAATTATTTTGATTACTTCATTATCTTTCTTTTTCTTCCCCTAGACTATTTAGGCTGGTTTCTGCCTACCGTTAACCAAGTGTAATTCCGACATTCTCTCTCACTCCCTTTATTAGCATGATTTGCATTAGCAAGGGATTCATTTTCATTCTGAAGACTGAAAACAATTTCATTATCTGATAAAAATTATCTGCTCATACGCTGTAAGAAGCAATTCTCCTCATTTATGGTCTCATTAGGCATTTCATCTACCTAATACATCTTCTCAATTCTTCCTCTTTCCGGAAATGGTCGGTCTGGTGGCTCAACTAGCAATATCTCAGCCTAGGGATTCTCATTTTTGCCTTTCTTCCCTCTTTTCTTACTTTCCCTAATGTATTAACTGCATCATCTCCTCTGTGAACCTTTGTTAGTTCCCTCTCTTCCTAAACATTTCCTTCAGGGTTCATTCTAACATCTACATTGAATTAGAAGTTGACATTTCTGTTGTCCTTTTTTTTTTTTTTTGTCTTTTGTCATTTTTGGGCTGCACCTGTGGCATATGGCGGTTCCCAGGCTAGAGGTCTAACAGGAGCTGTAGCTGCCGGCCTACGCCACAGCCACAGCAACACGGGATCTGAGCCGCATCTGCAACCTACACCACAGCTCACGGCAACGCCAGATCGTTAACCCACTGAGCAAGGCCAGGGATCAAACCCGCAATCTCATGGTTCCTAGTTGGATTTGTTTCCACTGCGCCACGATGGGAACTCCTGTTGTCTTTAATAGACTACTTAGCATCTTGTGGGCTGGGTCACAGCTCATGGGTCTTTGAGTTTTCAGAGCCTGGCACTGCATCTAGTAAGCAGTGATCAAAAAATGTATATTGAACAAATGAAGGACTAAGGACACATGCAATACTCATTTTTATCTTGAAATTCTTTTCAGAAGACAGGAATGAGTGGAGAAGCCAATGCACCTTGATAAGGAAATAAATCAATTGGACAAAACTGAGGGCAATCTGAAAAGATTATACAGATCTGTAAGTAAAAGGAAAGGAAATAGTTAAATTGCCTCAGTGGGAACTAAAATACCCCGAAGGCTGCAAGAGGCCAGTTGAGCAAGAAGGAAAACTCAAAGCAATATCTGGAGCACTTGGATACATTATAAATGATGAGATGGGGCAAGATCCAAGACTGAACTGGAGCCTTCTATGCAAGCAATATATTGAATCATGACTATTTCTTCTCACCAAATCTCCAAAAGCTGACAGATAGTGCTGAAAAATTTCTCAGTCTAATGTCACATTCTTGATTTATTTCTCACTTTTATTCATCCCTTGAGAAGGATAAAAGAGGAATCAGAATACTTCTTTTTCACCATAAGCGTGCTAGAAATATAAATGGTCTCATGAGGAATCTGCTTAACAACTTTTCGACTTTACAATGGTGCAAAATCATTATGCATTCAGTAGAGGCCATACTTTGAATTTTGAATTTTGAGCTTTTCCAGGGCTAGCGATATGCAGTACGGTACACAGGTGTGATTCTGGGCAGCAGCACCAGTGAGCCACAGCTCCCAGTTAGCCATGCGATCAGAGGGTAAACAACTGACGTACTTACAGCTATTCTGGATCCATAGTATTCAATAAATTTCATCAGATATTCAACACCTTATTATGAAACAGTCTTTGTGTTAGATGATTTTGTCCAGCTGTAGGCTAATATAAGTGTTCTGAGCATATTAAAGCTAGGCTCGGCTAAGCTGTGATATTCAGTAGGTTAGGTGTATCAAATGCATTATCAACTTACAGTGGATTTATCAGGATGTAACCGCATTGTAAGTAGAGGGATATCTGTTATGAGGAATGCTGAAGCATCATCCTGTGGCACTGGCATCACACACACACACACACACGCACGCACGCACGCACGCACACACACTTTCCCTGAGATTGTACTGGGGCCAACTGACACTCAGTGTAAATAATTTATAGCAGACATTTAAAAAGCAATTCAATGAGAGTTCCCATTGTGGCTCTACAGGTTAAAGACCAGATGTTGTCTCTGTGAGGATGTGGGTCTGATCCCTGGCCTCTCTCTGGGTTGAGGGTCCAGTGTTGCCATAAACTGCTGTGTAGGTTGCAGCTGTGGCTCAGATCCTGTGTTGCTGTGGCTGTGGCATAGGATCCAGATGCAGCTCCGATTCGACCCCTAGCTCGGGAACTTCCATCTGCTACAGATGTGGTTGTCAACAAAAATAAAAAAAAAAAAAGCAATTCAATGAATGACAATAAGCTATATATACACAATGTAATACTACTAAGCCATTAAAAAAGAATGAAATAATGCCATTTGCAGTAACATGGATGGACCTAGAGATTGTCATACTAAATGCAGTAAGTCAGAAAAAGACGATACCACCTATATGTGGAACCTAAAAAATAATGCAAATTACTCACAAAACAGAAACAGACCCATGGACACAGAAAACAAATTCTCTTTACTCTTATTCCTCTCTTTGCAGGATGAGTAACCACCCTAGATTGCCTGGATTTTTCCCAGTTTGGAGATTGCCCTCATCTTTGCACTTAAAATTTTATGTCCTGAGAAACATCTCAGTCCTGGGCAAAGTGGAAGGATTGTTAACTCTATATTTATGTCTCAAGTAAGGTACTTCTACCTGCCTCTCTGAAGTAGCAAAGCCATCCTACACTTAGGACTCACAAAAGCCACCTCTTCCAATAGACATTTCAGGCATCTTCCTAATCAAGGCAACTCTCCCTGTACCAGATATTGAAGTAATAAACTTGTATCAATTAGGTGCATACACATTTAGGACTGTTATGTCATTTTAATGAATTGATGCTCTTATCATTATGAAATACTCCATTGTGTCTCTGGCAGTAATCCATACCTTGAAATCAATCTTAATAACATCACACTAGTTTTCCTTTTTTTCTTTTTGGGCTTCTCCAAGGCATATGGAAGTTCCTAGGGCAGGGATTGAATCCAAGCTACAACTGTGACCTATGCTGCAGCTGCGTAGGTCATGGTTCCAGGCTGCGGATTGAATCTGTGTCGTGGTGCAGAGATGAGATGCCAGTGATGCCACTGCGCCACAGTGTGAACTAATCACACTAGCCTTATGTTCAGTGTCTGTGTGGTATACATTTCTTCGTTCTTTTATTTTCTTCTGTGGTGCCTAATTTACTATTAAATTCATCCAATGAATTTTAAATTTCAAACAGAGTTTTCAGTTCTAGGATTTCTGCTATTTCCCTAGTTTCCGTATTTTTCCTGATATTCCCCATCCCATCTCTACTATATCATTCTTTCCCGATAGATTCTTTACATGTATATCGTAATTATTTTCAAGTCTTTGCTAATTCTAACGTCTGTTACTCTGTGGATCAGTTTGTTTTTTTCCTCTTGATTGTGGGTCACATTTTCTTGCTTCTTTGTACATGTAGTAATTTTTTCGTTGTTCTCTGTACATTGTGAACAATATGTTGTAAATGATATGGTACCTTCCTTTGAAAAGTGTTGCATTTTGTTCTAGTAGACTGTTGAACTACTGACAGCCACCTTGATCTTGTTGAGCCTTGATGGGATGGGCTTATTTTTTGTTTTGCCCTTGGACATCTGTTGCAGGTCTTAGTCCTGCATTCTTTATTCTTAAGGAGTGGCCCTTTTTTAGGGGGTTTCAAGAGCAGAGTTTAGTAAAGTACCTTTACTTGGATGAACTTGAATTCCCAAACTTGTCTCTCCAGCACCAAGCATTGGATGAAATCTCTGCTCAATCCCTTTCAACTTTCTGCTGCTATTTGCCACTGCATTCCCTGGGGTCTCATGATGGGCCTGCAATTTGGTAGCCAGCAAGTTTGAGGAGAATTTGTTCAGACTTGGGGGTGGGGGGCTTACCCTGCTTCCCTATTTTCTCTTTAATTTCCAGCAACTCTGACAACACCACACTCTGACTTTTGACTCCTCAGCCCAGTCAGTCAGCTTCTTCCTGACTGAGCTCTATTCCCAAGTACTTTACAGGATGAGGAGCATCTTAGGGAAAAAGCTGTCAAATGTGGATCTCACCTAGTTTGTTTCCCTTATTGCAAGAATCACGTCCCCTCCAGTATCTACATATTTTCAGTTATTCCCCGGGAGCTTCAAACAATAGTCTTAATACTGATCTTATGATTGTTTATGCTATTTCTTTAGTACAAAGTTTAAAATTATGATGAGCAGATGGTCGTTCAATAAATACCGATCTGATAGCACAAGAAATGAACTCTTCTTATTACCAGAAAGCAACAAAACTCTGGTCTTTCTAATCAGGACTGAACTTTCCTGGAAGGTGTGTGCAATAATATAAGAATGTAATATTAGTAGTGATAGTAAGAGATCATTGTTATTTTGTATTCAGTATTTGCTAGCCCACTCTTTGTAGTGCTTTATCTCCAATTTGCAAATGAGAAAACAAGTACAAAGAGGTGAAGAATCTTGCCCAAGGATTTCCCTGGTGCCTCAGCAAGTTAAGGATTGGGCATTGTCAGTGCTGTGGTGTTGGTTTGATCCCTGGCCCAAGAACTTCAGCATGCTATGGATGTGGTTAAAAAAAAAAAAAAAGTGACTTGTCCAAGTTCATAAAGGTGGTAAATAGGACCTCAACCCACGTGGCCCGATGTCACAGCAATGACAGTGCCAAACCCTTAGTCCACTAGGCTACCAGGGACCCCACAGCTGGCTCTTTTAACCACTAAGCTCTGATGCTATATAAGTGGAGCTGGTTATTACTTGATGGAGACAGTTCAGAGGGGATTAAGCTTAGAGAACTCAACTGAATAACCTTACGGTTCTTTTAAACCTATGAGTTACACTATTGTATAAAAATTATAACCCTCAATCAGCAAAAAAATTCTAACTTTTATGTTAGAAACATTAATTCCCCTCAATTAGAAGTCTAGAAAAGGTACACATAATAAGAGTATTTGCATGTCTCCGCAGCGCTTGCAAAATCAGTTCTCTTTACTTTAGAATTTGACCTACAGCACCTCAAGCAAAACTATATATTTGTGGTTGCCTACTTGCTGCTGTGCTGTTGTATATTGTGTTCATTCTGAATACAGTGTCAAGATTGATAAACCAACTTACTTCAAGCAATTCAGAGCATCAGCCTTTGAAGTTTTGAAAAATAACTATGCGGGTGTGTTTTTCCATGCCATCCCAGATATATCTGAAAAATATTTTTAACCAGTGAAATTGCTCCAAGTAAAAAAAAAAAAAATTGTATTTTTCCTCAGACAAAAACAAAACCGTTTTTAAGATAGATAAAAATATCCCTTTCCTTGACATCTCTCCCTTGCTACTTGCCTCCCAAATTGTTGTAAACTACTTAATCAGCAATGGATATTGTTTTGCAAATACAAAATAAATGAAAAACCTTGAAAGAATAGTCTACAGTCCTTGAAATGATCTATGAATTGTGTTGTATTTTACTGTAGGCTGATGCTGGAGACACAGTTTATTTAGAGAATATTCTCATGAGGACCTGCAGGAGAAACTATTTTCTGGAGTTAGTACCAGGATCAGCAATACTTCTCCTAGTCATGGTCTGTTTCCCCCTCATTACATAGTTGATCCTGTAATTCATGGTATTAATTGCCAACACATGTTGCAGGAGAGCACACAGCCATACCTGTGGCTAATCCCTCATAAGACAAAAGCTTATAATAGCATCTTTTTTCAAGAAATTAACACAACTCCTGATTCCGTCTTACTTTCCTACCTTGAATTGTTTTCTTGGCCCCATTTTTCTTATCTGGTTTCAATTAAGGCATATTTGTAAGCTATCTTAAATCCCTTTTTGAGCAAGTCTGAAGACAACTAAATATTCTTGATTTGACTACCACAGTTAAAAAAAAAAAAAAAGGAGCTCTAACAGTAAATGAAAATTGAGAAGCAAATGAAAGCCTGAAAAATAATTCCCAAAATGTGTGAAAAGAGTGATCAGCCTTGATCGTGAGAAATCTTGGAAACCAACAGGAGAAAAAGAAATGGACAGACAAGTATAGAATTGAGGAAATGTCCTAAAGAGTCACAATAATAGGAAAAAAATTGCAATAGGCAGATAACAAATGTGTTCAGTCTCCATTTTGGTCATAAGAAATGCAAATCAAAATTTAATGAGAAACTCATGTAAATAATGGAGAAATAAACTTTGTTTCTTTGAGAGCCATCCACCTTGCTCCCTGACCTCAAGGAGTGGAGGCAGGCATGCAAATAAGCATGTATGGCATGGAGTGAGTGTGACAGAACATGTATGTGTTACAGGGACACACCAGGGGGAAGTAGAAAAGATGGTACCTGGTACAGGAGATGCCTGGGCTGAATCTTCGAAAGAGGAGCTGGCGTTATTAGATTTGGGTTTTTGCAGAAAGGAACTGTTGCCAAAACTTGGCCTCTGTCCACCGGTGCCAAATTGAAACTCGGAGACAGAGTTTTGGGTGAAGGAGAAAAAGATAGCTTTTATTGCTTTGCCAGGTAAAGGAGGCCACTGCAGGCTAATGCCTTAAAGATTGTGCCCTCCACCGGGAAGAACTGCATGGAGTTTTATAGTAAAAAAAGGAGAAAAACAGGTTTTCAGATAAGAATCAGGACTGGGGCAAATATGCATTCTTCTTTCTTTGGAGGAATCTTAGTTATGGAAGCTGAAGTCAAGAGATCTCGCATGATCATGGTGGTAGTCTTCTGGGTTATTGCCTAGAATAACAATACTTGTGACAAGGGCATATTGATCAGGGATTGAACAAACTGGGAAAGTTCCTAGAAAAAATCATGCTAATAATCTTTAACCCACAGGCCGTTGTGCTCAGGGTGCCTAATCTTTAGCTTATGGATGGTTGTGTTTAAGCCAGGGAGAAGGACAAGGACGGACTCTAAACTGTTCAGTTTCACAGTATTAATTTCTAAAAGAAGCATAAGAAATACAGCTTTTCTCTTAGGTGTATAAGATGCCTGTATCATTACGTGTATACCTTGAGAGGGAGCCGTGATCCCACCCCAAAGCTGTACTATTATTTCTTGACATTCCCTTATCTTTGTATCCGCTTCCTTCCCTGAACAGCAACTGTCTGAACCTGTCTTTGGAACTCAGGGAAGGCCATGGAGGCTGAATGAGGCCCATTTCCTAAAAATAAGAAATGGGAGACACAGAAAGGCTTTTGTGCCCAGGAGCCCTACAGGGCCCTGCTCATTTACATCACTGCCTAAATGGGGTTCCTCAAGTGCAATCTCTGGAATATTGTGGGCAATTGATAAATATTTTTAAAATGAAAATATGATATATATATCTATATATCTAGGGCCGCACTCGTGGCATATGGAGGTTCCCAGGCTAGGGTCATGGCAATGCCAGATCCTTAACCCCTTGAGCAAGACCAGGGATCGAACCAGATTCATTTCAGCTGATCCACAATGCGAACTCCAGATAAATGTTTAAGAAATATTTCTGCCAGGAAGCAAAGGCACAGAATAATGAATAAAATCTGTCAAATGAACAAATGCCTGTATGAATGAATGAACTATTTGTCGGGGGAATACTAATGCATCTATGAAAGAAAGATTAAATGCTTGCCTCCAAAGGACAAAAACAAGTTTTAATTTTTCCCCCTCCTATGGATCATTGCCATATACTTTAAGACTCAGAAAGAGAACTCTGAACAATTCCTTTGGATCTACTTACATCCTGATTTTTCCCAACTGCATTTCATCCCCACTGCAGGTTGAAACACTCCCAACTCAGGTACTTGCTCAGACAGTAGGCTCTGAAAAGGCCCATCTGTGCTACATCGTAGGGATTATAGATGGTTGCTTCTAATCTTGATACTTTTCAGTCTGAAAAAGGGTTGTTTTTTTTTTCTGCTATTAGGGAAGACAGATGTGCTATAGGAAATACATTTAATGTTAACATTGGTTTGTTTCACAGCAGTGAATTCCTGAGTAACTTTTATTTTCTACTTTGTACCTTTCAGTATTTTGCAAATCCTCTGCCTCTGTTCTGAATTGCTTTTATAATGACAAGGAAAGAAATCAGGTCAAGAAATTCTTGTGAATCTTGGGGAGAATTAAATTAGGAAAGTGGTGTAACTATTTAGAAATGTGTCACTGAGTTTTCACATTGTGGACAATTTAAAGGGAGAGTTCAGGGTGATTTGTACTTGAACAGAATATGGTTTTAGATGTTTTCCTTTCTAAGCTATTAAATACAAAATGTATAAATGTTATTTTAAATATAAAATATGACCCAAAGTAATTTAATAGCAATTAATTTTGTGTCGCCTCCAAAGCTTCAGTTGAAAATGTCCTTGTTGTAATAAAATTCCTACACTTCTTTACCCAGCATTTTAGCTAATGAATTTAATTATGAAGAAAACTGCTGTCACTAAAGACTTCTTCTTAATCATGCCTGTGTTTATGACAAAAAAAAAATCCGTTGCCATGGAAATTTTAGTGTCAAAGTTGCAACTCATAAAGCTTTACTAAAGTGTAAAGTAAAAACAGGAAATGATCTTTGGCAAAGAGAAAATTGTCTTTAATATATTTTTAAAAACCTTGAAATTATAGACAGCAGATGGATTTTACCTCATTTTTTATAACCAAGCAATCATGTGCAAGGTTCGGCATATATCTCATTTTGGAAAATCAAATAATTTAAAGAATATCTAGGGAATTGCATTGGGGGTCTGCCTTAATTTAAACACTTATTGAGACTCTACTGTCATATTAAAAATTAATATTGTCATAGACTGAATTTTCTAAAATCGGACATCTGTATTGTTCAACATTAGTTTCAAAATTATTTTTGATTATCACTAAAACCCAAAATACTGGACCCAGATGTGAATGATGCAGTTACAGTTGTACAATGAGATGGGAGTCATACTCCCATTTAATAGTTATTTACTGATAGGTGAGCCAGTAACCATACTAAGCTTGCTGGCCAACAAAGTGAAGAAGGTAAACGATGTATTTCTTTTTAATTTATGAAATGTATCATGTATTCAAAAAAGTAGAAACCAACATAACAAACACTCAGCTTAAGAAAGAAAATTTTAGGAGTTCCCTTGTGACGCAGCAGCTTAAGGATCCAGCATTGTCACTGCTATGGTATGGGTTGCATCCCTGACCCGCAAACTTCCACATGGTTGGGAGTGCAGGCAAAGAAACAAAAGAAAAAATTTTATTTTACAACTGCAACCTCTTGGGTGTTCTTCCTTGATCTCATATCCTTCCTTTATCCAAGAGGTGACCACACACTTGAATTTGGTATTGACTGTTAACTAACCTGCCTTAAAAACAGTTTAGTACATATTTGTACATCCATTAATACTATGTATTATGTCATTTTGCCTTTTAAAATTTTATTTAAACGATATCTACTTATATGTATCCTTCTACATCACTTCAGTTTTTTTCTTTTGCTCAGTCTATTATTGAAGTGTATCCAGATTGATATCTTTTTAATTCATTTACAGCTGCTCTGTAGTAGTCTGTTATTCATTCATTCATATGTTCTGTATAGTATTCTACTGTATGATTACACTATTATTTTTATTTATTTAGCCATTCTCCACTTGAGGAACATTTAGTAGGTTTGCTTGTATTTATTTATTTTTTTTGGCTCTTGTAATCTATGCATCAGTGAACATTTTTGTGCAAGCTTCCTTGGGCATATAGATGGGAGCTTCTTTGGTGATATACCACAAACATTTCAAACATGAGAAAATGAAAAAGGATGGTTAAACAGTGGACTTCTCTATTCCCTGTGTTCTCCCCTAAACCTCCAGTTAGGGGCTTGTCCCATCCTATACACACATAGATAATATTAAATAAGTTCAAAATAATATTCTATTTTTCTATGGGTTGGAGATGTCCATGACAATACTATGTATATTTCACCCAATTTTCCAGGTTCTGTGAACACCCTGTAGATTAAAAGATACATTAACAAAGATGTACCCAGTCTCAAGCCAAATGAAAGCCAAAGGACTATGAGGCAGGCTCACACACTTACAGGACACCCATGAGCTAAAGTTATAAGACCACACTGTGAATATGCCAATATACAACTGTGTGCCCTTGGGCTCTGATAAGAGCCAAATGATCAGGGCACCAGGAAGCACTCAAGGAGTTCTGGGATCCCTGTGCTCTGTCATTTGAGCTGGCACTGAAGGATTTGTATAATGCTATAGGGAAGGGGAAGGAAGGGCAATGCAGACCAGAAGCAGAAGCCAAGTTCTTAGTCCTCTCCAGAAATGTACCAATTTTTTTTTCTCCTGCAGTTCACTTAAGGAGAACAAGTCAGCTGGGTTGGGGAATATGGAAAGTGCCTACATATGAACTGAACCGAGACTACTGCATTGAAGCCTTTGAATAGCTGGCAGGTGGTCAATTTCTAAAGCAATCTCTTGGAGATTGATATGGAGAAAGATACAGCGAGCGCTGGGGTTCTGTTACCCATCACTTAGCTGCTGGCACTGGCTCCTCTTCTCTCCTCTTTCTCCTTTTCTTCTCCCCATTTCAGTTTGTCTCCTGTCATGCGCTGTTATAATTAAAACAAATAGAAACCATTGCAGGTGCCTTCCCTCACGCATCTAGACTGTATGTTGCATGGAGGAAAAAAGCAGCTGCAAATTGTGTAATTTGTTTATTTCCAGAAATGTCTTTCAGGTGTTTTTTAAAGACCAAATCTTTCCTCTTGGTAGATTCTGAATTTTCTTTTTGTTTGTGCTTCTGCCCAGTTCATCACCATTTCTTCACTGCCTTGCACAAAAAGTTTCAGCTTTAACTAGTGAGTGTTTTTCCTATTTAAGAAGAGTTGAGGGGTTTCTGGAATGATGGCTTCAAATGGGGAAACTGTGACTGCAGGGTCTGGTGCAATTTTACAGTGTTTCAGTCCAAACAACACCTAAGAATGACAGTATCTGTAAGTTACTAAATGTAGAGGAAGAATAAAAGTGTGTTGATACATTATCTGTAATAGTTGGAAAGGACATTGCCTTTCCCTAGAGGAGAGCAATATATTGGCATGGATAATACTGGATGCTTTCAGAGTTCCTGTTGTGATTCAGCAGTTAACAAACCTGACTAGTATCCATGAGGATGTGGGTTTGATCCCTGGCCTCACTCAGTGGGTTAAGGATCCGGCATTGCTGTGAGCTGTGGTGTAGTTGCAGATGTGGCTTGGATCCTTCATTGCTGTGGCTGTGGTGTAGGCTGGCAGCTGAAGCTCTGATTCGACCTGGGAACTCCCCATATGCCTCGGGTGCAGCCCTAAAAAAAAATGACAAAAAAAAATTGGATGCTTTCTTAGGGCATCCATTTGAGTCTGCGAGTGACTTTTAGTAATCTATTACTAATTACTACTCTATGGGTGTTCCCTGATAGACATTCCAGTTTTAGCTCGAGATTCAGCTATGACTTCGTCTACCTCGATTTTCAGATTTCCCAGAGCAGTGGAGTGGGTGCAAGGACTGAAGAAGCCAGGTTAGTAAAAAAGAGTTCAAATTCTCCAGTCAGGTAGAGTTGGGAAATGTCTGGGCCAATTGCTGAACTGCTTTATGCTTTTGTTTCCTCATCTGTTACATGGAGTAAGTCATACTACGTGCGTCAGGTCAGAATTCTTATGAGGCAGAAGGAGATAATGCATTTGAAGGACTTACTAATGCAGTGCCTTGTATGGTAAAGGCTCCAGAGAGGATAGACAATAAAGATAGTGATAGTGATGGTGGAGGTAGTGGTGATACTTTGCTTCCCCTCGTTTTAGAGTCCCAGAGTATATCATCTTGCCAGGGTTGTGTACGTACAACATACATACATATATCCATCCATCCAATTATTCATTCAACAAATATTATAGACCTCTTTTACATGCCAGGCATTGTTCTAAAACTTTTATAAAATAGTACATACCTTTGTATCCATTAATTTTTAAATAAAATTCTCATATACTATTGCATATGTGGAATCTAAAAAAAGGACACAGTGAACTTCTTTGCAGAAGAGAAACAGGCTCATAGACATTGAAAAACTTAGGGTTACCAAAGGAGACAGGTTGAGGGGGAAGGGTGAACTGGGGGTTTTGGGATGGAAATGTTCTAAAATTAGGTTATGATGATGGTTGTACAACTATAAATATAATAAAACATTGAATTAAAAAATATATATAAGAAAAACAAGAGGCAGCCAATTAGTAAAAACTTAATAGTGATGAAGAATGAAAGACATGCAAATCCATTCTTATGAAATTAACCTTAGTTGAAGTGAATGGCCTTGGTCATTAGTCAGGTATTATTTCCACACTTCTATTAAATGTGTAGTGCCTTCTGTTGTGCTTTTTGCCACTGGTATAATAAATTAAGCTTTGTATAGTAAATTAAGCTTCCCCTGGGAGAAACACAAAACCCTTGAAAGCATTGTCTGTCCCAGCAGAGAAATTGATAAACCCCACCTCTGTGGCCAAAGGATTTGGAAACCTTTACCACGTTAGAGCCATTGCTTTCTGAATGGCTTTTCTGGTTGACCCAAACTTTATTTCGTAGGAGGGTATAACCATCATGCAAATTTTCTGTCTGAATTCAGTGGTCAGTATTACATTCCTTTCTTTTTCACTACAACATGGTTTCCTGCTGGCCTTCTTGCCTTCGTTTCTTTCCATTATATACCACATACTTATCTTTCCTGAAAGCCAGGCCACAATTCATTTCATTCATTCATTCATTCCCTTTCACTCAATCAACATTTATCTAGTGTCCAGGAATGAGTCACTCTTCTTAACCACCAGTAACGATATCCTATCTATACTGAATAAAGCCCAATGTCCTCACTCCTGTTCCACCCTTAGAGTTTACCTTATTTTTCCATAATGACTGTCCAGTCCAAATTGGAAGTAGGAAAGTTCTTTGCACACACACCATATTCATTTTCATTTTCATGCTTCTGTTCTCCAACAACATCCTCCCTACAAGCAAATCTTCAACCATTATTATCCTTATCATAAAAGTCTTACTCAAGACTCTTCCTCCATGGAGTATTCCCAGACTTTGGAACTTTATGGATATGTAAATGAAAAGGGGGGGGCAATATAAGATTGCTACTTTTTTTCTTTTTCTGTAAAATAAGAACATTTAGAAATATTGGTTACTGGCTACTATTACCACTGCTTCATAAAAGAAAGGCCATTTTAACGTAAATAGGAAGCAGGAAATCCATAATCTTAGAATAAAGGGCAGTTCACTGAACACATTTAACTTTAGAAAAAACATATTTAGGTTGCCTTATTTTTCCATTTTACCATGGATATCCATTTATGAGCCAACATGTAGGAAGCACTCATGTACAGCATTCTTTGATGCTAAACAAAGTGGCTCAGAAAGGCATGATGGGAAAAGGTAACTCCTAGCACCATACTGTTACTACCTCAGGTATTGTGCTAAGTACCTTTTTAAATCACATCACTTGATTTAATTCTCACAGAAATCCTTTCAATGTCCCCATTCTACAGGTGAGGAAAGACTTAAAGAATTTATTACTTCTTTAAAGTAGCAGAACTAGTAAGTGGTGAAGTTACTACTCAGATTCATGTCTATATAGTTCCATAGCCCATGCTGTAAAAGTTCATGCAATGCTGTCTCTTAGAAGTATAAAATATGAGAAAGGTCTAATTAACTGCAGATTCTTTTCTAAGCCACATAGACAAACTTCCAAAGCTGACTGACCACAAGTTGAAGTTTATCCAGAGTTTCTCAACCTTGGCACAGATATCTGGGGTCAAGATATTTTGCAGCAGCCCTGGCTTCTTACTTCCAGATCCCAGTAGTACTCTTTTCCCAGTTTTAATAATCAAAAATATCTTTGGACACTGCCAAATATCACCTGAGGGGCAAAACTGTTCCTAGTCCAAAAAAAAAAAAAAGGCTTAATCCAGTCTCACTGTATGGACACAACTAAAGACAATGTAAACAAAAACCATATAAAAGTGTGAACAGTGGTACTATGCACGAACATATTTTCTATGGCTAGCTCTGAAAAATATTTTAATAAGCAACAACAGTGTCATTTATTTCAAATACTATTTAAGCAGTCAAAACTATAATTTTTAAAGAAAAATTGACTTGTGCAAGAAAACAATTGTATTTTGTTATAAGAGGATAGGTCCAAAGATTTATTTCAATCAAACCAAGAAAAATAATAACAATTAAATCCTTTATGAGGATAATATGTAAAGGATGTTCAGGGAATAATCGACACTATCCAGTTGAAAAGGCTTCCTCCTGATATGATACAGCCATTAGCAAGATCAAAAAGTCTCTCAAGACTGAATATAGATGGCAGCGAGATATCAAATGGGACCTGAAAAAAGCATAAAAGTGTTCATGAAAAGCATTGTTTCAAACTGTTGACTGGAGTAACGTTCTCAAAATACACAGATGCTAATACCTTATAATAATTTCATGTGAAAGATTTTAAACACTTGCCTAAGGTAAGACACAAAGTTTCATATCTCTTCCCTGCTGAAATGTCACAGGTATCATTTTCTATCCTATTAAGATTCATACCTATGCATCTATAAAAACAGCATAAGATTCATATCTGTAAATCTATAAAAATGAGCCTACAAAACAGAAGATACTTCTGGAAATACGGGCCATTTGTATTTATATAATCCTTATATATAATTCTAAGTGTAGGGATTTTGGCCTAGTTCCTAATGAACTGCTTCCCTCCACTATAGCTTGCTTAGTTGACAGGTGCCCCTCCTTCATTTTGAGCTTAAGTCCTGATACAGTGAAGTGAATTGTGTTTGGAGCACATTCTTTCTGAAAGAAGCACCTGGTTACCATGCTGACAACGATTGCAGCCAAAGTCATCACAGCAGCCTGAAAAATGGAAAATAAAGACTGCTTCGTGCTCATAGCACTGGTTATTTGAGTGGGAAAAGGGCAGGAAGAAGAGAGCAGATATGCAGGAAGGGAAACAAATGTTTACTGGGGACGTGCTTCATGCAGGCCTAAGTACTTTGAAGATAAATGAACAAATGTCACGGAGAATGGTCACAATGAATTCGATTGTTGTGGGCCTGAATCCTTGTACGAAACTGGAGGACAGATTTTAATATCTCATCTGTTTGTTAAAAAAAAAACTTTTATTCTCAAGAAAGCATAACGGACTTTAGAGGCTGGTTTTCATTTCTTTTTCTTCATTTTACTGGATTAAGAAATGATAAAAGTATTCCAGTGCTTTCTATAACTTCAGATAATAAATAAAAAGATGAATAAATACCCTCTTCTTACTCATTCCCGAAGTAGTCAGTGTTAGTAGTTTGAGGAATGGCTTTCCAAAACTTTTAAAATCCTCAATACATAATCATGTGGGTTTTTTCCTTTTCCTTTTTTTTTAATAGGATAGCTAGATTTACATTATTTGCTTTTTCAATTACCGATATGTAAGAGAAACATCAATTTAATTCAGGGAGACAATAACCTCATGGAGGTTAAGGCTATATAATCTGGAGTAGGACTGGTTGCTTCAAATTCAAATATCACCACATACCAGTTACGTGAGATTGATTAAAATATTTGACCTGTTTAGATTTTATTTTCCTAATTTTTCCACCCCAGTCCTTGGCACACAAAGATGCTTTCCATTTCTCTATTTACGCCTATTCCAGATATTTCATAAAAGTGGAATCATAGAATATGCGACCTTTTATGTCTGGCTTCTTTAACTTAGGACAATATTTTGGAGGTTCATCCACATTACTGTGTGTGTCGGTACTTCATTCCTTTTTATGACTAATGCCCCATTTTATAGATATACCATATTTTGTTTATCCATTCATATGTTGATGGACATTTGTGCTGATTCCACCTTCTGGCCATTGTGAAGTGTTACTATTAACATACAAGTTTTGTTTGAACATCTGATTTCAGTTTTGGGGGTCCATATCTATAGTAAAATTATTGGATCACATGGTAAATTCTATCTTTAACTTATGGAAGAACCACCAAACTGTTTTACATAGAGGCTGCAACATTTTACAGTCCCACTAGTAATGTATAAATGTATAATGGTTCTGTTTTTTTCACATCCTCTCCAATACTTTTTTCCTTTTTTCCCCCAATTTTTTTTCACATATGTTTCAGGTGGACATCATTATAATCCAACGTCTGTATATACTGCAAAGTGAATACCAACACGTCTAGTTGCCATTGTTACCATAAAGTTGACCTCCTTCACCTATTTTGCCCACTCTCAACCCCCTCCCCCCTCTGAAAACCACTGATCTATCTTTGTATCTATGAGTTTTTGTTTGTTCACTTGCTTTTAGATTCCACATATAAATGAAATCATACAGTGTGTTTCTCCATCTGATTTATTTCACTTAGCATAATGCTTTCAAGTTCCATCCATGTTGTTGCAAATGTCAGGATTCATTTTTTTTTTTATGGCTGAGTAGTATTTCATTGTATATTTATACTACATCTTCTTTATCCATTCATCTACCAACAGATACTTAGGTTGTTTCCATATCTTAGCTATTGCAAATAAAGCTGCAGTGAACACAGGGGTACATGTATTTTTTCAAATTAATATTTTCATGTTCTTTGAATAAGTACCCAGAAGTGGAATGGCTGGGTCATATGGTGGTTCTAGTCTTAATTTTTTGAGGAAACTCCACACTGTTTTCCATAGTGGCTGCACCAATTTATAGTCCTTCCAAATGTGTACAAAGGTTCCCTTTTCTCTACATCTTCCCCAACATTTGTTATTTATCTTTTCAATAATAATTATTCTAACAGGTATGAGGTGATATCTCATGGTGGCTTTGATTAGCATTTCCCTAAAAATCACTGATGTTGAATATATTTTCATGTGACTATTCTCTACGTCTTCTTTGGAAAAATATCTGTTCACATCCTCTGCCCATATTTAACTGGGCTGTTTTGGTTTTGTTTTTCTTGAGCTGTATGAGTTCTTTATATATTTTGGATATTATATTAACCCCTTACTGAATATATGATTTGCAAATATCTTCTCCCATTCGGTAGGTTACCTTTTCATTTTGATAATGCTTTCCTTCAATGGGCAAGAAGCTTTTTAATTTTATGTAATTCCATTTGTTTATTTTTGCTTTTGTTTCCCCTGCCTTTGGAGCCGGATCTACAAAAACGTTGCTAAGACTGATGTTAATGAATTTATTGCCTGTTTTCTTCTAGGAATCTTATGATTTCAGGTCTTACATTTAAGTCTTTTATTCATTTTGAATTAATTACTTTTTACTTCTAGACTTCAAAAATTAACTTTTTTATTGGGCACTTTTTAAAAATTGAAGTATAGTTGATTTACAACGTTTCAGGTGTACAGCAGAATGAATTATATAAATTCATATTCATATGAACATAAAATGCATATTCTTTTCCATTATAGTTTATAATGACATTGAGTATAGTCCCTTGTGAAACAGTAGTCCTTGTGGTTTATTTATTTGATATATTGTAGTGTGTATTTATCTGTTAATCTCAAATTCCTAATTTATCCCTCCTCCCGCACTTTACCGTTTGGTAACCATAAGTTTGTTTTCTGTGTCTATGAGTCTATTTCTGTTTTGTAAATAACTTCATCTGTATCATTTTTTAAGATGTCCACATATAAGTGACAGAATATGATATCTGTCTTTCTCAGACTTACTTCACTTAATATGATAATCCTTGGGTCCATCCATGTTGCCACAAATGGCATTTCATTACTTTTTTATGGTTGAGTAATATTCCATTTTTTTTCCATACCTGTGTCATATGGAAGTTCCCAGGGCAAGGATCAAATCTGAGCTGCAAATGACCTATGCCATAGCTACAGCAATGCCAGACCCTTTAACTACTGTGCTGGGCTAGGGATCAAACCCACAACTCTGCAGTGACCTGAGAGGATTCTTAACCCACTGCACCATAGCAGGAACTCTTTTCCAGCATTTGTTATTTGTAGGCTTTTTGATGATGTCCATTCTGAGTGGTGTGAGGTGATACCTCATTGGATTTTCGATTTGCAGTTCTCTAATAATTAATGATGTTGAAACATTTTTTCACATGCCTGGTGGTCATCTGTATATCTTCTTTGGAGAAATGTCTAGACATTTTTTGATTGGATTGTTTGTTTTTTTATATTGAGCTATATAAGTTGTTTGCATATTTTGGAAATTAATCCCTTGAACTCACATTGTTTGCAAATATTTTCTCCCACTCCACAGGTTGTCTTTTCATTTTGTTCAAGGCTTCCTTAACTGTGCAAAAACTTTTATACTTAATTAGGTCCCAATTGTTTATATTTCCTTTTATTTCCATTTCTCTAGGGGGGTGGATCCAAAAAAAATATTGCTGTGATTTACGTCAAAGAGAGTTCTGTCTGTATTTTCCTCTAGGAATTTCACATTACCTGGTCTTACATTTAGGTCTTCAACGCATTTTGAGTTTATTTTTGTAGACGGTATTAGAGAATGTTCTAATTTCATTCTTTTGCATGTTGTTGTCGTTTTTCCAGCACCAGTTATTGAAGAGATTGTCTTTCTCCATTGTATATTCTTACCTTCTTTGTGGTAGATTATTTGACCGTAAGTGCGTGGGTTTATTTTTGGACTGTGCCATTGGTAATTTGATAGGGATTGTACTGAATCTGTAGATTTCCTTGGGTAGTGTGGTCATTTTAACAATACTAATTCTTCCAATCCAAGAACATGGTATATCATTCCATTGGTTTGCATCCTCTTTACTCTCTTCCATAAGCATCTTAAGAGTTTTCAGAGTTCAGGTCTTTTGCTTCCTTAAGTAGGTGTATTCCTAGATTTTTTTTTTTTTTGATGCAATTGTAAATGGCATTGTTTCCTTAATTTCTCTTTCTGATGTTCTATTGTTAATGCACATAAATGCAAGAGATTTCTGTATATTAATTTTGTATCCTACAACTTTACTAGATTCATTAATGAGCTCTAATAGTTTTCCAGTTGCATCTTTAGGATTTTCTGTGTAGGGTATTATGTCATCTACAGACAGTGACAGTTTTACTTTTTCTTTTCCAATTTGGATTCTTTTTATTTTTCTTCACTGATTGCTGTGCCTAGGGCTTTCAAAACTATGTTGAGTAAAAGTGGAAAGAGTGGGCATCCTTGTCTTGTTCCTTATCTTAAAGGAGGTACTTTCAGCTTTTCACCATTTTGAATGGTATTTTACTTCCTTGGTTACATTTTTTCCTCCATGAGCTCTGTGGCATTTTGGGCACTTTTCCAAGTTCAGCTTTGGAAATTTTATGAAAAATTCTAGGTCTTCCATAGGGAACTTCTCAAGAAAAATTAGATTCCAGGTGAAATTACTGAATTTCTTTCTTTGTCACTCAACAGAGATAAGATTGGCAATTATATCATTATTCAGAAGCGTTGTGTGTGTTTCATAAAAAGCTTTGCGTCCAAATTGTCCAGTATAAGGTACCAGAGAACTCTGGTTCCTTTTCCTGGATTGGGAACAGTTTTGTGGAAAGAAATGAAAAACACCCTGGTAGGTAGCAGACTGTGATTTTGTTCAAGTAGGTTATGCTTCAAGGAGCAATATTAAAGAAATGATGATGATTTTGCCTGTCTAGAGAGGATGAAAGTCCGAAATAGTACAAGGAGGGGAAAGGAAGTTAATCAAGGTGGGGCACGCTGAAGGGGTTCATTAAAATCTGGTCTGGACTCGGACCTGGGAGAGTTTTGAGAACCACTGGAGAGTTGGTTATTTGCCAATGCTATGTTTTATATGAGTTTCTTCATGAAAACTAGATTAAATCATAATGAAAGATTTTATTACTTCTCTTTTGTTCTAACAATGTTCCTTGATTGAAAGAAAAATTATATTGTCATCACAGTATCTATGATTTTTCTCAGTTCTCTGAGTTTTGCTGAGCAACTACTTAGAGACCTCTTCTTGCTTCTCTTAGCACAGTGTCAGTTACCTTTTCATTGACCCTAAGTGTCAATGACCAAGATAAAAGGGAGAGAGCCAAATAACCACTAATCATTTAATTTGCCTATGTTTGTAACTAGTGAGCAGGATATAAAAAATTGCAAGTTTTGAGATGGATGGATTTAACTTTGCCTCCTTTCAAGAACCTTAAAATACAGAGTCACAGTCATAAAAAAATAATACCTCCAAGGTAGGAAAGCATATACTGTCTTTATCTAGCATTCTCACATATATCTTTTTCTACCATGTTTTCTATCTCTTCTTAATATATCACCCGGGTCTTTGAAGTTAGTGATTTATTGGATTTTTTTCTTTTTTGGACTGGGGAAAAAACACACTGAAAGGATAATATGATACTAGCTCACTTAAGAACTCATATCATGAATGACTGGTGACCCATTTATTTAAAGTTCCAGATGAGAGAAAATAAGATGTATTTGGTTTCACTGTACTTTATATGATCAAGAGAATCCCAATGCCAACAATAATGTTCTTTTCCCCAATCTAACAGAAAGAACACCCAGCTCTTAGGGTGAGAAGACCACAGGAAATTTCACACTTTGCTGAGACAAGATTATCTTTTTCATCACTCTAATTTTTATATTATTAAAACTTTAAATATAACAGAAGTATTTTTAACATGCAATCAAAGGGTCATATTGGTGAGATGGTAGAAATCTTTTAAGTTAAAATTTAAAGAAATAACACTATTATAAATTTGCAGAGAACAACAAAGTTAGAAATCGAAGACAGGGTTATGGCAGAGAAAGCATATGTTCAGGAAATTGGTTCAACTGTTGCACTGCTTAAGAACACAATCCATTCTTCCAAAATCATCGCTATCACTGTCATTGACACTCTACAACCACTGTGCCCTGGCTATGCCTGGTGTTTCTCTGAGGTCTTGAGCAGTTCACCTTCTAGTAAAGGGCAATTCCTGCTCAGACATACTGTCCCACATGGTCAGGAAACCAAATGTTTCAGTCCAGCCAAAAACATTTCAGCAACATAAGAAGCCCTGTCTCCGTGCTCACTTCTAAGTAGATGCCAGAAATATTTTGAACAATGGCCTTTTTATTGAAACACATGAAGATCACCTCCATGAAAGGGAATATGTTGAGAGACCATATTCACTGATGCTAAATTTGTTTTTTTTAGTTATCCATTGTATTTTATTTAATTTTTTGGGGGGGGCGGGGGGAGGAAGGCTACAACTGCAGCATATGGATGTTCCCAGGCTAGGGGTATAATCAGAGCTACAGCTGCCAGCCTATACCACAGCCAAAGCAATGCCAGGTCCAAGCCATGTCTGTGACCTGCACCACAGCTTGTGGCAACGCCGGATCCTCTAACCCACTGAACGAGGCCAGGGATTGAACCCACATCCTCATAGATACTAGTCAGGCTCTTAACCTGCTGAGCCATGATGGGAACTCCTCACTGGGATATATGTTTAAAAACCACTTTTAGGTGACATTCCTAGTATACAGTTGCAATGCCAAAAAAAAAAAAAAAAAAAATGGTCCTGGTCCCAAGTTCTTGGGAATAGAGCTCCTAAAACCCTTGCCCCTTGGAAATTTTCTTTTGCATGCTCATAAGATGACTAAGGTGGGGAAAGGTGCCTAGATAGTTTCAGGATGAGGCTGGTCACTAGGAAAACCAACCATGTGATTAGAGTTAAAGCTTTCAGCTCAGTGCTCTGACCTCTCCGGAGGGGAGAGGAACTAGAGACTGAGTTCAGTTGCCAGTGGGCCATGATTGATTCAGTCATGCCCACATGACGAAACCTCTATGAAAATCCCACAATGACGTTTTGAGGAACTTTTTTGTTTGTTTGCTTTTTTTCTTTTGTCATTTTAGAGCCACACCCATGGCATATGGAGGTTCCCAGGCTAGGGGTCTAATCGGAGCTATAGTTGCTGGCCTACACCGCAGCCACAGCAATGCGGGATCCAAGCCGCGTCTGAAACCTACACTACAGCTCACAGCAATGCCGGATCCTTAACCCACTAAGCAAGGCCAGGGATCGAACCTGCAACCTCATGGTTCCTAGTCGGATTCATTTCCTCTGTGCCACGATGGCAACTCCTTGAAGAACTTCTTGGTTGGTAAACAAATTGGTGTGCTGGGAGGGTGACACACTCAGAGAGGGCAGGGAATTTCTGCTCCTTCCCACCCTCCATATCTTGCTCTATGCTTCTTTTCTATTTGGCTATTCCTCAGTTCTGTCTTTCATAATAAACTGGTGATCATCAGTAAAGCGTTTCCTTGAGTTCTGTGAGTCATTGTAGCAAATCATCGAACCTTAGGGGACATTGTGGGAACTTCTGAGTTTGTAGTCTGCTAGGGCAGAAGCATGGGTCGCCTGCGTGCCTCATTTGCAGCTGGCAGCTGAAGTAGGGCATTCTTGGATTGAGCCCCTAATCTGTGTGAGTTTGTGCTAACTCTGGATGGTAGTGTCAGAACTGGATTGAATTGTTGGGCACCTAGTTGGTATCAGAGAATTGTACCCTCAGCTGATGTCAAGAAAAACCACACAGGAGTTGTAGCGGGTATTATGTGGATTAGCGCCCTGCTCAGCTAGTGGATGTCTCTGTGCCTTTGGGGCTTTCTCCTTCACTCCTCCTCCTCTTCCTCCTCCCTGGCGCCGCTTCTGCTCACATTGCCCTTTGTCCCCTACTCCAGGCTGAGCCCTGGCCACTGTGTGATGAAAAATGATAGAGCCGGCAGTGCTATCTTCATTATAAGTGTATGCTTTTTATAGGGAACTATTTAAGAAAACAATCCTTTAAGACCAAAAAAGAAGCCCTTAAGGAAAAAGTAGAAGTTTAGGCTGTACATACCCAGGCTTACTCTGAGGGCTGGAGAGTCTAAGACCCAGAGAAAAGAGTCTTTGAAATCTGACACCCTACTGTGCAGAAAGAACAGCTGCTCTCTCCCTCCAGGAAGGTCTTTTTCCTCATATAAAGAACTAATAAAGGGTCTCAAACAGGGCAAATCCCCTTTAAAATATCAAAAGCTCTAATCAGAACAGGAAGTGTGGGTTATGCAACCAACAATGAAGTACATAAGGCATAAAGGCCAGATGCACGTTCATGGCCAATGGTTCAGTGCTTATAATCAGGGGTTGAGGGAAGAATTAAAGGAAAAGTGTTCTTGGGTAGAGGATTTAACAGCAATGCTTACATTCAGTGTATTGTAAAACTGTGCCTATTCCTCCTCCTCTGTGCAGATGTGAGTATAAATTCTGATACAGCACGACACGTGATAATACTGTACTTTACATCATTACCTTTATTTCTAGAAGATGGTTTTAAAGCTTTAACAGGTCCTTGCTTTTTTACTCTGGGAAAAAACTTTCCCTGAAAAAGAAGCTTGCATTTATTGAGGATTGACATAGGCTGGAGTCTTTGTTTCGCAGACTATTTTATTTGTAAATTAGCTGTTAAAATGGAGGTCAAGGGAAAATATGATTGAACTCTGAGTCACACTGTAGAATGTATTTTTAATTATGAGTGGGTGACATGTGTATGATGTTTTCCCCTTACTTCTACATTAGAAAATAAACTTTGAGCCAGAAAGTATATATCCAAGTTCCTTTAGAGCTCTTCTAATTCCAACAAGTAAGGATTAATTGAACACTCTTAGGTATTCATCACCAGTCAGGGATCTTCATTTAAAAAATGTTTTAACTCATTGCTGCAGTTCAGAATCCTGGGAAGCAGACCTTGAGATGGAACTTAGCTTTCAGGAAGTTTATTGGGGCATATCCTTGGATCTATACCCCATAGGGAGAGGGAAGAAAGCAGTATTAGGCAGAGAGAGAAGGGCTGCAATGCAGTCACAACAAACCCCACGGGGAGCTTTGAAGCTGGAATGGCCCCTAAGAGTCATCCGGAACTGTGTGCGTGTAGGGGGGGTCAGGTCTTTGTACCCCTATATCAACCAGTAATTAGATACAGACAACCCCCCTCCCCCCAAAGGCCATGTCCTTTGCCAGGGACAACTCCTGGAGAGAGTTGAGAGCTGAATGAAGGCTGTTGGTCAGAACATTCCCGAAGCTGGAAAAATAAGTTCTTCAGTCCCAAAGGGGAGATCTGAATGGCTCAGTGAAGGGGCCACCAAGGCATAAATATGTGATTCAGTGCTTAACTACTAAACAAACGGCAACATGGCAAAATGCGTGCTAGTATATAGCCAATACAAGCTAATGGGAGATTTAAAGTACTAAAGATTTTTTAACACCAAATTTCTAGATGCTTCTTTTCTGTGTCATGGTAAGATAAACTTAATATATTTCTAGTGTCATTTGTATTAATCACTTTATTTGATTACCCTTAGGAACACCCCCTCCCCCCGGTAGGCTATGAGGAAGAGAATTAGAAATTTAGGAGTAGGAAGAAGATTCAGAAATAATATCTTCCCTCAAATAATATCCTCCCAGAAACTTAAATATGAAAGATTTAAATATGAAGAATTCAATAATTTCACCTGAAGCCCAACTTTTCTTGAGAAACTCTCTACAGAAGCCCTAGGACCTTCCATAAAATTTCTAAAAGCTGAAGCTGGAAAAGTGTTCAGGGAACCACAGAGCCCATAGGAGGAGCAGGAGGCTGAAGTCAGGTGGGTGTGGGAGGAGAGCAGGGATCTGGAGCGCAATGACAGACTTGGCAGGGGGTGCTCAGAGGACAGTGCAGGGCAGAGGCAGTGGGGCAGAGTGGATGGGAACAGCATCTGAGGAGCTAGTCTGCCTGGGGTTAAATCCCGGCTCTCACACTAGCTAAGGGGCCATGGGCAAGTCACTTAAATTTCTCACATGCAAAATAAGGATAATAGTAGTACCTCCTTTAAGTAGGAACAGAAATCTAAAGTTACATGCTGAACTTAAGAATGTATGTGTGCATCAGTTTCCTATTGCTGGCTGTAACAAGTGTATGACAAACCTAATGGCTTACAACAGCACAAGTTTGTTCTCCTAGAGTCCTGGAGATCAGAAATCTGAATTCAGTTTCACGGGGCTAAAGTCAAGGTATCAGCATGGCTGCTTCCTTCTGGAGGCTCTAAGCCAAGAAACTGTCTCTACCTATTTTAGCTTCTAGAGGCCACCTGTATTCCTTGATTTCTGGCACCCTTGTCCATCTTCAAACCACATCACTCCAATGTCTGTTCCCATCATCACCTTCTCCTCTTCTGCCATCAAGTCCCTCTGTGCCTCCCTTTTTTTTTTTAATTTTTTATTTTTTGTCTTTTTGCCTTTTCTAGGGCCACACTTGTGGCATATGGAGGTTCCCAGGCTAGGGGTCTAATCAGAGCTACAGCTGCCTACGCCACAGCCACAGCCACAGCAACACGAGATCTGAGCTGCGTCTGCAACCTACACCACAGCTCACGGCAACGCCAGTTCCTTAACTCACTGAGCGAGGCCAGGGATTGAACCTTCAACCTCATGGTTCCTAGTTGGATTTGTTAACCACTGAGCTACGACGGGAACTCCCTCTGTTTCCCTTTTAAAAGGTCTTTTGTTACTACATTTAGGGCCCACTCAAATAATCCAGGATAATCTCCTCACTTCAACATCCTCAACTTAATCATGTCTACTAAATTCCTTTGGTCATATAAGGTAATGGGTCTTGGGAATTAGGATGTGTACATCTCTGGGGGTGCTATGACTCTGCCTACCACAAAGTGTGATTAGATGAGACGGCTGAGTTCATGACAATATCATATTGATACCATAACTTCTCAACAGAGTTCTGGTAATTGAAGTTATTGAGTTGATTCTGCTAAAAAAATTCACGGCTTTCCTGCAGATGCGCCTGGCGTCAGATGTTGTTAATGTTCACTGAAGTCTGTACTTGCTCCTCTACAATCCTCTACATTTTAGGATCTGAGCAGAAATTATGGTGGCCATTCCATGCTGGCTCTTTAATTAATTGCCTAAACCGGGACACTTCTGAGAATAAAAGGAGCGTATATTAACTATTACACCAAATCAACATGTAAGCACCGTGACTGCTGCAGGCAGACCAGTATGTGCAGTCACTCAACTTTTTAAAGACATCCTGTGAAATCCCCTAGTCCTCTCCTCCTACGCGGAGGCCACGTAGTCCAGGCAGCATGGTACAAGTTGAAGGACAGTGGCCAACCCCTTACTGGACTCTGGATGAGAAAGAAATCAATCTTTATTGCCGCTGAGATTTGGGGTTTATTAGTTAGCACAGCAGAGCCTAAGCTATCTTTTCTTAAACACACAGGCTCTGGCAAGCTGGTTCTCCTCTTAATGTATTTCTGAATAGAGAGGGGACATTCCTTCAGAATAAGGGTTTAACTCCATTTAAAGGTCAGGTCCTTGACCCTGAGCAGCAGAGTTAGAGAAATGCTCTAACTGGGTACAAATGCCAAAGCAGAGTTCCCTCCTGAACAGCTCTGACTATTCTGCCTGTGGGCTTTTGACCTGGGATACTGAAATGGAAACTCCAGAGTTCGAACAATACCTGGCTTTTCTTGATGCTTTTTTATGAAGGAGCTCACTGAGCTTAATATCTGGCAACTAGAAACAAGGGATTCTTTTTCAGAGCAAAAGCTCACAAAGACTGTGAACTGAAGTTGGCTTTTTGTTCATGGGACTGCTGCTCAGAGTGAAAGCACGAAGGTCTTTGTTAGCTAGCAGCTCCCACTGCAGCAGCAAGCTGGAGGGCAGACCCATGTGCACAGTGTGGAAAGAAACATCGCTCACGCTGATGCCTTTGTTCACATCTGCACACACCACAAGCAGCTGCAAACTGTTCTTATCATGTGGCCAATACTGACCAGCAACTTCTGAGAGGAGGTCCAGCAGAGCTTGCACAAAGCAGTTTCACATAAAGGGATTTCTTTTAACTCTTCTTAGTATTTCTAACTTGAGTAATCAGCCTTTGTCTGTTAATAAGAGGATATGCAGAAGAGGGAAGGCAAGGAGAGAGAAGAAGGATGGAGAGAAGGGGGAGAGGAAGGATGAGTGAGATGGGACAGGAGCCACCCCTGAGCCTCCTTGAACATTTACCCCATACTGTGTGCCAGGTACCACATCAGTCAGTCTTGGGCCAGTGATAATTTTGCAGCCAAAGCAAAATGTGTTAGTATTCGTGAGAATTTTTTGGCTCATCAAATGTATAGGTGAGTAGTTTTCCAGGGAGTTTAGCTGAGCAAAAAAATACCAATTCCTCCGAGGTTACACACTGTATGGTTCCTTTACTATAACATTCTCGAAATGATAACATTATTAGAAACATTAGTAATTGTCAAAGGTCAGGGACAGGGATGGGGGGGTGAGAAATGGGGGTGGCTATAAAGGACAAGAGGAGTTTTCCTTGTAGTGAAGAAATTATTCTGTATCTCGACTTTATTAATGCCACTATCCTGGCTGTGATATTGTACTACATTTCTACACTATATTCTATCAGTATATTATTATTTCTTAAAACTGCATATGAGTCTACAAGGGCCTCTAGAAGTTTAATTTTAAAAGGATGGTTGAAAAATCATAGGAATACATTATTAAATATCCATTTATTCTTGAAAATTGGCAAGCATTCAGATAGGCCAAAAGCCACCAATGCAGAGAGTTCTTAATGATCAAATGAAAAAAAATGACAGACTGCCCATTATTTTAAGGCTGGGAAAAGATAAATATGGCCACAACGTATTGCACGCTTACCCCTGGCACTGACGGGCGCTATACCAGATGTGTTGCACACCGTTTCTACTGTACTCCTACATGAGGAGTAGCCATCACCAATGTACAGATAAGGAACCGAAGCAGAGGAGGAAAGTAGGAAGTTCACAGTCACACCATCAACAGATGGCGGAACCAAGAACACATTCTTATCCACTGAGATATGTTTCTTTCAAGCCCTTCAACAGCATCTAATTGACCTGAGTTCTTTAAGGACTAAGGACTTGTCCGCAAGAGCAAAACTGGGGCTGGGATGTGCGCCGAGTGCTCTTCCAGGTGGTAGAGAAGAAAACATAATAGCATCAGCTGCCCGAGACACAGAAGAAATAAGAGCAAAAATCTCGAATGACTAGTGTCCAAAGTAGTAACATGGAAAATGGGTAAATTTACACCCTCTTCCGCCTTTGTGGATTTATTTAAATATGAAGAACATTTGTCTATAGAATTCTAAAAGGCTCGTCAACTGACCAAGCTATATGAAGCAAAAATCAACAGCCTCCTGAAATGAAAATATAATCCCATTGTTAAAGAGTCCAGATCTTAATCAAGACAAAACCATTTAGCAAAATGGATGCCGTGAATGAAACTAAGCACTTAACTGAGTTTTCAGCAAATAGAAAGCAAGGAGAAGATCTGCTAATAATACCCCTGCCTCTCACCTCCCTTGAAGTTGTACAAAGTGACTAAACTTTGGGAAATTGTCCTCTGGTTTCTCAAACACAGCTGTACTTAGAATGAAGCCAGGCTTGCTTTCTCAAGTGGTGCACACTTACACTTCTTGCTACTTTCACAGTAAATACACAATATCAGGTTCATGACCATATTTTGGTTTAAATTCTCTCCAAGTATCATTATACCTCCAAATTGCACGTCTAACAAAAGTGGGACCAGTGCTTTCAGCACAGATAACACAAAGACTCTTGGTTCCTGGATGAAGGAGAGCTATTTCACCTTGACACTGTTGCTGGCAAATCTCTGAGAGATGAGCATTTTGAAAATGCTATAAACAGCTTAGCCTTTTCTTAGCATTTTGAAGAGCACATTAATAGCCTGGCCTTTTCTTAAGGGCTTTCTTTTTCCCTTAGCCAAATCTGACAGTTCGAAGTGGAACAGTGAGCGGATGGAATCAAAGTCAGAGCCGTGTTTTAAAAGCAGTGTGGAACTGATGTCATCCGGCATTGTCTTCAAAAGAATATGAGAATATTAAGTGGATGTCTCATGAACTTACATACAAAGGATACTCTTCACTTGAGGACAGAATGATAACGTCTCACAGAAGAGAGATGTAATTCTTGATGCCCATGAAATCTATTCAGACAGCTCTTGGCTGGTACAAAAAACCAAGCCAAACAAAAAACTCTGCAACTTTCAACTTAACCAAAAGAATTTATATTAATAGAATTAACTTTTTAATACTTAGTACACACCTAGCACAGAATACCTTGTTCCCAGTGCTGTAATGACAGTTTAAAAGCAGTATTCTCAAGGTCACCATTTGGGAAGTTTTGTTTAAAAAAAAAAGAAAGAAAGAAACCAAGAGACACAGGGTGATATAATAAAATAAGCCAAGGAAAGTTAAATAGTCTAGGATACCCTCTAGGACATAAAGTCCCACCCCCCCACCCCAAATAATAAGGTAAAGTTGGAAGCTGTTCCACATAAATAAGGACGCATGCAATGCCATCCAACACCTAGAAAAACAGTGCAGGTTGTTCAAAGAATCCACCTAGTTTATCCTCTACCCTATGGGTACAAACACACTCAGCAACTCCATAACAGTTACCTAGCATACACAGCTAATTTAAAAAATTACCCAACCAGGTTGCTAGGAGAAGCCTCCTTCAGAGTGGGAATAGGTCTAGAAATAGGAAGTGCTTTTGTTCGTTTGTTTTTGATTTTTAGGGCCACACCTGCAGCGTATGGAGGTTCCCAGGCTAGGGGTCTGGTTGGAGCTGTAGCCGCCAGCTACACCACAGCCACAGCCACGCCAGATCCTAGCTGCATCTGTGACCTACGTCTCAGCTCACAGCAATGCCAGATCTTTAACCCCCTAAGCAAGGCCAGGGATCGAACCCGCAACCTCACGGTTCCTAGTCAGATTTGCTTCCAATGTGCCACGATGGGAACTCCAAGAGTGTTTTACTAGATGTTGTGGCCCATTGCATTTTCCCCAAATGGCTGCAACAGTAGCTTCCAACACCTATGTCCTTCTTACAATCTGATGTTGACACTCTTATCAACGGTGGAGGCCATGTCCAACCTTGAATGTGGGTGGGACAGGGACGAGCAGGGAAGGATTGTTATATAACTTCCAAACTAGGGACTAAACCCTGATGGAGTTTCTCCGGGCTTCTCCTGGGAGCCTCACTCTTATTTATTTTCTTTTTAGAGCTGCACCTGTGGCATGTGGACGTCCCCAGGCTAGGGGTCGAAATCGGAGCAGCAGCTGCTGGCCTACCCCGCAGCCACAGCCACGCCAGATCTGAGTGTGACCTACATCACGGCTTGAGGCAAAGGCGGATCCTTAACCCACTGAGCAAGGCCAGGGATGGAACCCGCATCCGCAGAGATTCTAATCGGGTTCTTAACCTGCTGAGCCACAATGGGAACTCCTGGGAGGCTCACTCTTGAAACCCAGATACCATACTGTGTGGAGGCCAACCAGCCACAGAGAGGTCCTGAGTTGTGTTCTGGCCCCCAACCAACAGCCAGCATCAAGCATCAAGCCTTTAGGGATTCCAGCCCCCAGCAGCTGAATCGCCCCCTAACCTTCAAGTCTTCTTAGAAGATGCCCCAAATACCGTGGATCAGAGACAAGCTGCCCCACGCCACCCTTTCTGTGTATGTGACCCAAAGAACCCTTGAGCTTAAGGAAATAATGGTCATTTTATACAACTAAGTTTAGGGTGCTTTGCTGTATAAACATAGTAACTGGAACAGCTAAGATAGGGGCATATATGTCATTAAGAGTGGTCCATTCCTAGCACTTTCATTATTCCAGTCTCTTTGGGGAATGTATTTTTTTTTTCTCTCGGGCATGTTGTTCTTCTTCTTCTTAGGAAAGCAAATCTATTTACAAGGGTCTAAGTCCAAGTGAAATATCTGAGTATTATCATGATAATAACAGTAACCAACTATTTTGCTTAGTATATGCCAGATACTGTGTGAAGACGATTTTTTGTTTGTTTTTATAGCCGTGCCCACAGCATGTGGAAGTTTCCAGACCAGGGACTGAACTTGAGCCACTGCAGTGACAATGCTGGATCCTTAACCTGCTGTGCCACAAAGAATTCCCTAAAAGTTTTATCTGGATTAGCTCATTTAATCCACACAACAAGCCTATGAGGTAAGTTTTACTTTTGTTCCTATTTTACAAATAGGGGAACTGAAGCAATGAGGTTAAACAACAACCAGTGATACAACCAGCAAATATCAGAGTGGGGCTGGGGTTTAGCTTTCAAGCCTGTCTGTTAGCCAGCACACACAACATTCTCTAATCCTATCTCTACCCTGACTCTAAGTCTCCCTCAGCGATTTACTGCTCAAGCAGCCTCTCCACTGGAATGACCAAGAGTTGCCAAACTGAAAAGGTAGGACAGTGCTGGCTTTAAGGTAATGATAATGGTTAACACCATAGGCCCTGGGGTCTGCCAGTCTGGGCTGTGACAGTTAGCTGGTGTATGACCTTGGGCAGCCTTTTTTTTTTTTTTTTAAGGTTTTTATTTTTTCTGTTATAGTTGATTTACAGTGTTCTGTCAATTTCTGCTGTGCAGACAAGCAACCTAGTCAAATATAAATATATATATGCATATATATACACACACTTGTGTGTGTGTGTGTGTATATATATATATATATATATATATACACATATATGTATATTCTTATTCTCACATTATCCTCCATCATGTTCCATCACAAGTGACTGAATACAGTTACCTGTGCTATACAGCAGGATCTCATTGCTTATCCACTCCAAATGCAATAGTTCGCATCTACTAATCCCAAACTCCCAATCCATCCCTCTCCCTCCTGCTCCCCCTTGGCAACCACAAGTCTTTTCTCCAAGACCATGAATTTGTTTCTTTTCTGTAGAAAGATTCATTTGTGCCATTTATTAGATTCCAGATATAAGGGATATCATATGGTATATATATCTTTCTGATTTACTTCACTTAGTATGAGAGTCTATACTTCCATCCATGTTGCTGCAAATGGCACTATTTTGTTCTTTTTAATGGCTGAGTAGTATTCCATTGTGTATGTGTACCACATCTTCTTAATCCATTCATCTGTCGATGAACATTTAGGTTGTTACCATGTCTTGACTATTGTGAATAGTGCTGCAATGAACATGTGGGTGCATGTGTCTTCTTCAAGGAAAGTTTTGTCTGGGTATATACCCAGGAGTGGGATTGCTGGGTCATATGGTAGTTCTATGTATAGTTTTCTAAGGTACCTCCATACTGTTTTCCATAGTGGTTGTGCCAATTTACTTTCCTACCAACAGTGCAGGAGGGTTCCCTTTTCTCCACACCCTCTCCAGCATTTTTTTATTTGTGGACTTATAATGATGGCCATTCTGACTGGTGAGAGGTGATACCTCATTGTAGTTTTGATTTGCATTTCTCTAATAATTAGTGATGTTCAGCATTTTTTTCATGTGCCTGTTGGCCATCTGTATATCTTCTTTGGAGAAGTATCTATTCAGGTCTTTTGCCCTTTTTCAATCGGATTGTTGGCTTTTTTGTTGTGGAGCTGTATAAGTTATTTGTATGTTTTAGAGATTAAGCCCTTGTCATTTTTGCATTGTTTAAAACTATTTTTTCCCATTCTGTAGGTTGTGGGGTTTTTTTTTATGGTTTTATTTGCTATGCAAAAAGCTTGTCCAATTTGATTAAGTCCCACTGGTTTATTTTTGTTTTCATTTCTGTTGCTTTGGGAGCCTGACCTAAGAAAACATTTGCATGATTGATGTCAGAGAATGTTTTGCCCATGTTATCTTCTAGGAGTTTTATGGTGTCTTGTCTTATGTTTAAGTCTTTAAGCCATTTTGAGTTTATTTTTGTGCATGGCATGAGGATGTGTTGTAATTTCATTGATTTACATGCAGCTGTCCAGTTTTTCCATTTTCACTTGCTGAAAGGACTGTCTTTTTCCCATTTTATATTCTTGCCTCCTTTGTTGAAGATTAATTGACCGTAGTGTCTGGGTTTATTTCTGGGTTCTCTATTCTGTTCCATTAGTCGGTATGTCTCTTTTGGTATCAGTACCACATTGTCTGAATTACTGTAGCTTTGTTAATACTGCCTAAAGTCTGGGAGAGTTATGCCTCCTGCTTGGTTTTTGTTCCTCAGGATTGCTTTGGCAATTCTGGGTCTTTTATGGTTCCATATAAATTTTTGGATTGTTCTAGTTCTGTGAAAAATGTCATGGGTAATTTGATAGGGATTGCACTGAATCTGTAGATTGCTTTGGGTAGTATGGCCTTTTTTTTTTTTTTTTTTTGGTCTGTTTGCCTTTATGTAGAGCCGCACCCACGGCATATGGAGGTTCCCAGGCTAGGGGTCTAACAGGAGCTGTAGCTGCCGGCCTTCACCACAGCCACAGCAACGCGGGATCCGAGCCGCATCTGCAACCTACACCACAGCTCACGGCAACGCTGGATCCTTAACCCACTGAGCAAGGCCAGGGATCGAACCCACAACCTCATGGATATTAGTCTGATTCATTAACCACCGAACCATGACGGGAACTCCCTAGTATGGCCATTTTAACAATATTGATAGAGTTCCCATCATGGCACAGTGGAAACAAATCTGACTATGAACCATGAGGTTGTGGGTTTAATCCCTGGCCACGCTCAGTGGGTTAAGGATCTGGCGTTTCCATGAGTTGCGGAAACAAAAAAAGCGCGATTCTTCCAATCCACGAGCATTGAATATCTTTCCATTTCTTTTAATCCTCTTTAATTTCCTTGATTAATGTTTTATAGTTCTCAGCAGGTAGGTCTTTCACCTCCTTAGGTTTATTTGTAGGTATTTAATTTTTTGGGGTGTGATTTAAAAAGGTATTGCATTTTTATATTCCTTTTGTAATACTTCATTGTTAGTATACAGAAATGCAACTGATTTCTGAATGTTAATCTTATATTCTGCTACTTTGCTGAATTCGTTGATCAGTTTGAATAGTTTTTATGTGAAGTCCTTAGGGTTTTCAGTATATAGTTGTCATGTCATCTGCATAGTGACAGTTTTACCTCTTCTCTTCCAATTTGGATAGCTTTTATTTCTTTAGTCTGATTGCTGTGGCTAGGATTTCCAATACTATGTTGAATAAAAGTGATGAGAATGGGCATCCTTGTTTTGTTCCAGATTTTAGCAGGAAGGCTTTCAGCTTTTCTCCATTGAGTATTATATTGGCTGTAGGTTTGTTGTAAATGGCTTTTATTATGTTATGTTCCCTCTATACCCACCTTTGGTCAGAGTTTTTATCAGGAATGGATGTTGGACTTTATCAGGTGCTTTTTCTGCATCTATTAAGATGATCATGTGGTTTTTGACTTTTCCTTTGTTAACGTGCTGTATGACTTTGATTGATATGTGTATGTTTAACCATCCTTGTGAACCTGGGATGAATCCCACTTGGTTGTGCTGTATGATCTTTTTTATATATTGTTGGATTGGGTTGCCTAAATTTTTTTTGAGTATTTTGTGTATGTATTCATCAAAGATAAAATCTTTTTTGGTAGTATCTTTGATTTTGGTATTAGGGTGATGGTAGTTTCATAGAATGGCTTTGGGTGTATTCCTTCTTCAACCTTTTGGAAAAGTTTAAGAAGGATGGGTATAAGTTCTTTATATGTTTGGTAGAATTCACCTGTGAAGCCATCTGGTCCAGGACTTTGTTTGTAGGGTGTGTTCTTATTACATATTTGATTTCATTTCTAGTGATCGGTCTGTTCAGTTGATCTATTCCTTCTTGATTCAGTTTTGGTAGGCAGTTTGTTTCTAGAAAGTTGTCCATTTCTTCTAGGTTGTCAAATTTTTGGCACATGATTGTTCATAGTATTCTCTTATGGTTTTTTCATACTTCTGTAGTATCCATTGAGATTTCTCCTTTTTCATTTCTTATTTTGTTTAAGTTCTTTCTCTTCTCTTCTTGGTGAGTCTGGCCGGTGGTTTGTCGATTTTGTTTATCCTTTCAGAGAACCAGCTCTTGGTTTTATTAATTTTTTCTATTGTTTTTCTGAATCTCTATTTTATTGATTTCCTCTCTGATCTTTGTGATTTCCTTCCTTCTGCTGACTTTAGGTTTCGTTTGTTCTTCTTTTTCTAATTCTCTTAGTGGTGGATTAAGTTGTTGATTTGAGCTTTTTCTTCTTTTTTGAGGAAAGCCTGTATCACTGTGAATTTCCTTCAAAGCACTGCTTTTGCCACATCCCATAGATTTTGAATGTTGTGTCTTCACTATGATTTGTCTTGAGGTATTTTCTAATTTCCCTTTTGATTTCCTTGTTGACCCATTGGTCTTTTATTAGCATTGTTTAGTTTCCATGTAGTCAGTTTTTTTCTCATTGCTTTTCCTGTGGTGGATTTCCAGTTTCATGCCATTGTGGTCAGAAGATACTTGAAATCATTTCTATACTCTTAAATTTGTTGGGGTTAGTTTTGTGCCCCAGTATGTGCTCAATCCTTGTGAATATTCCATATGCACTTGAAAAGACTGTATATTCTGATTTTTTGGGATGTAAGGTCCTGAAAATATCAATTAAGTCTAACTTTTCTATTGTGTCATTTAGGATCTCTCTTGCCTTACTGATTTTCTGTCTACAGGATATGTTCATTGATGTGAGTGGGATGTTGGAGTCTCCTACTATTACTGTATTCCCATCAATTTCTCCTTTTACATCTGTTAGTACGTAACTGGGTGCTCCTATATTAGGGGCATATATTGACGGTTGTAATATATTCTTCTTCAGTGGATCCTTTCATCATTAAATAGTGTCCTTTTTCTTTATGGCATTCACTTTAAAGTCTATTTTGTCTGATATAAGTATTGCAACCTCTGCTTTCCTGTCTTTTCCATTGTCATGAAATATCTTTTCCCATCCCCTCACTTTCAATCTATACATGTTCTTTCCCCTAAGGTGAGTCTCTTGTAGACAGCATGTTGTAGGCTTTTGTTTTTATTATCCAGTCTGCCACTCTTTGTCTTTTGCGTGGAGCATTCAGTACATTAACATTTAAGGTATATATATATATATATCCATTTTAAACCTTGTTTTCCATTTGATTCTATGTTTCTCCTTTGTTTCATTCATTATTTGGTTGGATGATTTCCTTTTATGCTTGTGTCCTTTTTAGTTTTTGTGAATGTACTGTTTGGTTTTGATTTGTGGTTACCCTGTTTCTCAAGTATGTTAATCCCTTCCTATATCTGCTTACTTTAGTATGATAGTCATATAGGCTCAAACACACTCATTTAAAAAAAAAGTCTAGATTTACTTTCCTTCCCTACATTTTATGATTTTTGAAGTCCTTTTTAAACATCTTCGTGTTTATCCTTTTGCTGTTCCTTGTGTTATTGTCGCTTTTACAATATTTTTTTTTTTCTTTTTAGATCTGTATGTTGGCTTATTTAAGTGATTGTTTTCCAGTTGTGACTTCCTTCAGACTATTTCTTCTTAACTCTTTTTTATTTAGAGGAGCCCTTTCAGTACTTCTTTTAGAACGGATTTAGTATTGCTGTACTCTTCAGTTTTTGTTTGTTGGAGAAATTCTTTATTTCTCCTTCTATTTTAAATGATATTCTTGTTGGGTTGAGTATTCTAGGCTGTAGGTTTTTCTCTTTTAGAACTGTGAATATATGTTGCCACTCTCTTCTGGCCTGTAGTGTTTCTGTAGAGAAATCAACTGATAGCCTTATGGGGATTCCCTTTTAATTAACTCTTTGTTTTTCTGTTGTTACCTTTAGAATCCTCTCTTTAACTTTTCTGTTTTTATTATTATATGTCTCGATATGGTCCTGTTTGGGTTCAACTTGTTTGGGGCCCTCTGTGCTTCCTGTATCTTGCTATCTGCTTCCTTGAGATTTGGGAAGTTTTTAGCCATGATTTCTTCAAATATATTTTTAATCCCCTTTTCTTTTTCTTCTCTTTCTGGCCCACTTTATATTATCCCATATATCTCTTATATTGCTTTCCTGTTTTTTCATTTGGTTTTCTGTCTGCTGTCCTTATTGGGTGATTTCCATTATTCTCTCTTCCAAGTCACTAATTCATTCCTCTGCATTACTCTCTCTGCTCTTCAATGCCTTTACCTCAGCTTGCATCTCTGCAAATGAATTTTCTAATTTTTCTTGGCTCTTCCTTATATTTTCTAGTTCCTTTCTAAAGTATTCTGCATTACTGTTCACATCTGCTTTTAATTCCTTCATATTCCCTCTTAACTCCTTCAGAGTATTTTCACTATCTCCTTTTTGAACTTGGTGTCTGTTAAACTGCAGAGTCCGTTTCATTATTTGCTCCTTCAGGTGAATTCCCCTGTTCTTTTAACCTGGAATGGTTCCTGAGCTTTTTCATTTTGCTTATATTTTCCTTATTCTGTGAGTTTAGGGAAAAGAACTACTGTAGTCTTGGAGGGCTATTTGTATGTGTGAGCACCCCTGTTAGGTTTTGTTAGGGCTTACTTTTTCTTTTTAGGGTACTGCACATGCTTCCAGGGAGATGGAGGCAATGCGCAGGGCTCGTAGCCAGTGTCTGATTGCTGGGCCCTCGACAGTAGCAAGGACTCGTGGCAAGGTGGTTCAAGCTGTTCCTACTTGCTGGGCCCTGGGAAGTGACAGTGATCAAGCCTCTGAGGCAGCACCCAGAGCGTTTGGTAGTGGCAGCAGGAGGCTGGGTATGTTCCCAGGGGAGTGAGAGCAACGTGTGGTGCTCAGTTGCAGTGCCCTCCCCCCCCCCTTTTTTTTTTCCTTTTTAGGGCCACACCTGTGGCATATGGGAGCTCCCAAGCTATGGGTCGAATTGGAGCTACAGCTCCTGGCCTATGCCAGAGCCACAGTAATGAGGGATCCTAGCCATGTCTGCAACCTACAGCAGAGCTCTCAGCAATGCAGGATCCTTAACCCATTGAGTGAGACCAGGGATTGAACCCACATCCTCATGGATCATAGTTGGGTTCGTTAACCACTGAGCCATGAAGGGAACTCCACAGTGCCCTCTTCTCTGCTCACCTCTGAGGTGACTGGGGTCACAGGTCATGCCTGTTCACAGACCCCTAGTAGTGGCAGGCCATGCCTCCCTCTGGTGTCTGAGATGACCACTGTGGTTTGTCCCCACGGCCTGTAGATCACGAAAGAGGTGCCCTGTTGTGCCCTTAGGCCACACAAGAGGTGCCCTGCCAGCTGTAACCCGCACAAGAGGCACCCAGTTGCCCATAGTATGAAAAAGTGGCATCTCATCATCCACACCTTGTGCCAGAGTTGCTCTGCTTGGGCAGCTCTTTTAACCTCTTTCAACCTCTTTCTCCCCATCTTCATGCAATCACCCATTTAAAAAAACCACACCCACATTGCCTTCTCCCTGTGAGTAACCTTTAGCCCCATACCTACTTTCTAGACTGTCAGTCTCTTGGGGCAAGGATTCTGTGATTCTATGGTTCCGCTAGTGGGTCCATCACAGAGCCTGTGCTCAGCTTCAGCTTGTAGACTAAACTGATTTAAAATAAAGTCTCTATTTTTATTACACAGGGCTTTGGGGATCTGCCCCACTCTCTCCATCTCCACGAACAGATCATGGTGGCAACTGATCATGCTGACAAAGGTTGGGCTTTTGGTTTCTGCCTCGTCTTTTTTTTTTGTCTTTTTTGCCTTATCTAGGGCCACACCCGTGGCATATGGAGGTTCCCAGGCTAGGGGTCTAACAGGAGCTGTAGCCGCCGGCCTTTGCCACAGCCACAGCAACACAGGATCCGAGCTGCGTCTGCAACCTACACCACAGCTCACGGCAACACCAGATCCTTAACCCACCAAGCAAGGCCAGGGATTGAACCCACAACCTCATGGTTCCTAGTTGGATTCGTTAACCACTGAGCCACGACAGGAACTCCTCTGCCTCGTCTTCTGAATGTCTTCCTAATTGGAGTAAAATGCTATTACAAGTGCCCTCGATCATGTTTATATCTACCTAAGGATTTTCCACTGCCTTCTAATCATTTTCCAAAGTCATGAAAACTTTTAATCTCGGGCCACAGCAGCTTCCACTACTTTGATTTCCTTTATAGAACTAGTGAACCCTTCTTAAAAGACACCAAAGGGAATATATAACCTTCAGAATTATGCCAAGATAACATCAGAATATTAACTGATATTATTACTGAGGAGTAGTGTTTGGTCCCCAGGCCTCTATTTCACTCTGTACTGTAACTTCTTCTCTGTTTGCCTGTCTTCCCCACTAAACTGCAGGCCTCCTTGAAGGCAGGGACACAATGATCCAAAACCCCATGGGACACAGAAATAGCAGTTCTAAGAGGGAAATATATAGCAATACAATCAGCAAACAAGAAAAATCCCAACAACCTAACCTTATACCTAGAGCAACTAGAGAAAGAAGAACAAATAAAACCCGAAGTTACTAGAAGGAAAGAAATCATAAAGATCAGACCAAAAATGAGATAGGGATAAAGAAAATAGAAAAGGTCAATGAAACTAAAAACTGATTCTTTGAAAAGATAAATTTGATAAACCCTTAGCCAGACTCATCAAGAAAAAAAGGAGGAGGGTTCAAATAATAAAATTAGAAATGAAAAAGGAGAAATTACAACTGACAACACAAATACAAAGGATCATAAGAGACTACTATAAACAACTATATGTCAATAAAATGGACACCCTAGAAGAAATGGATGAATTCTTAGAAAAGTACAACCTTCTAAGATTGAACCAAGAAAATAGAAAATATGAACTGGGCAATCACACGTTCTGAAAGTAAAACTATGATTAAAAAACTTATAGGACCAGACAGCTTCATAGGCAAATTCTGAGTTAACACCTATCCTTCTGAAACTCTTCCAAAAAATTGCAGAGGAAGGAATACTCCCAAGCTCATTCTATGAAGCCGCCATCACCCTGATACCAAAACCAGACAAAGATACCACAAAGAAAACTACAGACCATATCACTGATGAATATACACACAAAAATTGTCAACAAAATATTAGCAAACTAAATCCAACAATACATTGCCAATTGAGATTTATCCCAGGGAAGCAAGGATTCAAAATATGCAAATTAATCAATGTGATACACCACATTAACAAACTAAAGAATAAAAACCATATGATCATATCAATAGATGCAGAAAAAGCTTTTGACAAAATGCAACACCTTTTTGTTTGTTTTATGACTGCATTGTGTCATATGGAAAATACTGGGCTAGGGGTTGAATCAAAGCTACAGTTGCAGGCCTATACCTCAGCCATGGTAACACTGGCTCCAAGCCTCATCTGTGACCTACGCTGCAAGTTGCAGCAATGCCAGATCCTTAACCCAGTGAGTGAGGCCAGGGATCAAACTTGCATCCTTAGGGAGACAATGTCAGGTTCCCGCTGAGCCACCATGGGAACTCCTCAACACACACACACACACACACACACATTTTGCTATACCTATAGAAATGTTCCTGGGCCAGTGAATCCATGCCATAGCGGTGACTTGAGTTGCTATAGTGACAATGCTGGGTCCTTAACCCATGTACCACAAGGAACTCCTCAGCACACGTTTTCAATAGAAACTCCTCCAGAAAGTGGGCATAAAGGGAACCTACCTCAAGACCATATATAACAAACTCACAGCTAACATCATTCTCAACGGTGAAAAGCTGAAAGCTTTCCTGCTAAGATCAGGAAGTATGATAAGGATGTCCATTTTCACCACTTTATTCAACATAGTTTTGGAAGTCCCAGCCATGGCAATCAGAGAAGAAAAATACATAAAAGAAATCCAAACTGGAAAAGAAGTAGAACTATCATCGTTTGTAGATGATATGACACTACACATAGAAAATCCTAAATATACTACCAGAAAACTACCAGAGCTCATCAATAAATTTGGCAAAGTTTCAGGATACAAAATTAATATACAGAAATCTTTTGCATTCCTATACACTAACAATGAAAATCAGAAAGAGAAATTAAGGAAAAAATCCCATTTACCATCACATCAAAGAGAACAAACTATCTAGGAATAAATCTACCTAAAGAGACAAAAGGCCTGTGCTCTGAAAACTATAAGTCACTGATAAAAGAAGTCAAATATGGTACAAACAGATGGAAATATATATACCATGATCTTGGACTGGAAGAATTAATATTGTCAGAGTAACTATAGCACTCAAGGCAAACTACAGATTTAACACAATCTCTATCAAACTACCAATGGCATTTTTCATAGAATTAGAACAAAAAATTTTTAAATGGAAACACAAAAGACCCCCCCATAGCCAAAACAATCTTTTTTTTTTCTTTTCTTTTTAGGGCCATACCTGCGGCATATGGAGGTTCCCAGGCTAGGGGTCGAATTGGAGATACAGCTGCCAGCCTAAACCACAGCCACAGCAACACCAAATACGAGCCATATCTGTGACTTAAACCACAGCTCATGGCAACGCTGGATCCTTAGCCCACTGAACAAGGCCAGGGATCGAACTCGCATCCTCATGGATGCTAATTAGGTTTGTTAACTGCTGAGGCACTATGGGAACTCCTGCCAGAGCAATCTTAAAGGAAAACAGAGACAGAGGAATCAGGCCTTCTGACCTCAGACTTTACTACAAAGCTACAGTCATAAAAACAGTATGGTCCTGTCACAAAAACAGAAATATAGATCAGTGGAACAGCCCAAACCCCAGAGATATACCCATGCACCTGTGGTCAACTAATCTATAATAAGGGGGCAAAAATATACAATGGGGAGAAGACAGCCTTTTCAATAAGTTGTGTTGAGAAAACCAGACAGCAACATGTAAAGGAATTGAAATTAGAACATTCTCTAACACTGTACACCAAAATAAACTCAAAATGGATTAAATGTATGGCCAGATGCTATAAAATTCCTAGACGAAGACATAGGCAGAACACTCCGACATAAATCGCAGCAATATCTTTTTTGATACCCCTTCTAGATTAATGAAAATAAAAACAAAATAAAAAAAATGGGACCTGATTAAACTTTCCTTTTTTTACGTTTAAGGCCATACCCACAGTATATGGAAGTTCCCAGGCCAGGGACTGAATCTGAGCTGCAGCTGCAACCTACATGGCAGCTGTGGCAACACTGGCTTCTTTAACCCACTGCACCAAGTCAGGCATTGAACCTGAACCACTGGAGTGACCTGAGCTGCTGCAGTTGGATTTTTAACCCACTGCACCCCAGTGGGAACTCTGAGACCTAATTAAACTTAAAAGCTTTTTTTTTTTTTTTTACAGCAGAAGAAACCACAAGCAAAATAAAAAGACTTCCTATACAATGGGAAAAAAAATCTTTGTAAGTGAAGCAATGGACAAGGGATTACTCTCCAAAATATACAAATCTCTTGTACTGGTTTATTAAAAAAAAAACAATTTAAAAATGGCCAGAAGATCTAAACAGATATTTCTCCCAAGACAGAGAGATGGCCAAAAAACACATGAAAAGATGTTCCACATCACTGATTATTAGAAAAAGACAAATCAAACCTACAATGAGGTATCACCTCACACCAGTCAGAATAGCCCTTATCAAAAAGTCTACAAATGGAATTCCCTTGTGGTGCAGTGGATTAAGGACCCAGCATTGTCCCTGCAGTGGCCTGGCTTGCTGCTGTGGCATGGGTTCAAATCCCAGGCCTGGAAACTTCCACAGGCACAGGCACAGCCACAAGAGAAAACAACAACAACAACAAACCCTGCAAACAGTACATACTGGAGAAAAGGGAACCCTCCTACAGTTTTGGTGGGAATGTAATTTTGTACAACCACTAAGGAGAATAGTATGGAGGTTCCTTCAAAAACTAACTACTGTATGATCCAGCAATTCCACTCCTGGGCATATATCTGGAGAGAAAACCATAATTCAAAAAGTTACATGCACCTCAATTTAACTTGCTCAATAGTTGCAGCACTATTTACAATAGACAAGACATAGAAGAAACCTAAATGTCCCTCAACAGAGGATTTGATAAAAAAGATGTGGTATATATATATATATATATATATATATATATACATACATACATACATACATACATATATATATACACACAATGGAATATTAGCCATAAGAAGAATGAAATAATGCCATTTGCAGCAACATGAATGGACCTAGAAATTATCATAATTAGTGAAGTAAGGCAGACAAAGACAAATATCAGCTCAAATAACTAATATGTGTAATCTAATAAAGAAGATACAAAATAACCTGCAAAACAGAAACAGACTCAAAGATTTTGACACCAAAATTATGGTTACCAAAAGGGAAACATGGGAGGGGAAAGGGATAAATTAGGGGGTTGGGACTGACATAGACACTGAATTACCATATGATCCAACAATTCTACTCCTAGTTAATACGCCAGATACTTGTACACCCTTAGTTATAGCAGTATTATTTACAGGAGCCAAAAGATAGAAACAGCTCAAATGTCCATCCACAGACGTGTGGATAAACAAATGTAAATATACAATGGAATATTTAGTCTTAAAAAGAATGAAGTGATGATACATGCTAAAACATGGATGAATTAAAAAAAAAAACCACTAAATGAAATAAGCCAGACACAAAAGGACCATTTTGTATAGTTCCATTCCTGTGAGGAACCTAGGATAGGCAAAGAGTAGAAAAGATGTTATCAGGAGTTGGGGGAGGAGGAAATGGAGAGTTATTATTTAATGGGTACAAAGTTTCTAATTGGGATGATGACAGAATTGTGGGGAAGAATGGTAGAGATGGCTGCACAAGCTTGTGAATGTATTTAATGTTACTGATGTGTACACTTAGAAATGATTACAATTATAACTTTTATATTATGTATATTTTGCCACAATAAAAAATGTATACAGATTTTCCTTTACTTACAAAGGGGTTAATGTCTCAATAAATGGGTAAACCCATCAGAGGTTGAAAACATCTTAAGTGATAAAATACACTTGTTACATGTAACTTACCAAATGTCTGAGCTTAGCCTAGCCTACCCTAAACATGCTCTGAACACGTATATTAGCCTGCAGTTGGGCAAAATCATCTTAACACTTAGTCAGTTTTGTAAAAAAGTGTTGACTAGCTCCTGTAATTTACTGCATACTGGAATGAAAGTCAAAAGCAGAATGGTTATGTGGGTCCTGAATGGTGAGTACGTGTGTTTTCTCCCCTTGGCATCATGTAGCATTACAAGTATCAGACTGCTTATCACTAGCCTGGGGAAAAAACTCAAAATTCAAAGTACAGTTTCTACTGAATGCATATTGCTTTCATAGTATCATAAAGTCAAAAAAATCATAAGTTGAATCATTATAAATCAGCAACCACATGTACATACTTTTTACTACAAATCCTACTCCTAAAAATTAGCTGGGTGAAACAGAAGGGTGAAATATGTATGTTCTAGAATTCATCAACCTCAAGATCCATGAATAAAGATCTAGTTATATAATTAGTGCCTGACACAACAAATACACAAAAGACTACTATAGAGGCATTAAACAAGACAGGTATTTCACCTTAAAATATCTTCAGAACATAGCTGTTGAAAGAAGAATAAAACTAAGGTACAGAATGCATGTGCAGTATGATCCTACTGATATAAAAATTCTAAAGTATAAATATATGTGGCAAAAATTGAGATATTCTCCAAAATGTTGATAGTGGTTATTCTCTGAATGGTGGATTTGAGATGATTTTAAAATTATCCTCGCCTCAATTTTCTGTACTAGTTTATTTTTTAACAAAGAATATTTCTAACCAACATAGCATGCTATTATAAACTCATGTTTATCACTTTTTCACATTAACTAAAGAAGGTTAGGCCCTTGATACTTTTATAATAGATGTTTTCTGTATTTCCATTTCCATAGCAACAATACTTGTGAGAGAATCAGATACAGTTTTAAAAGAGATACATACCTCAGACAGTGGTGTTTTCTCTCCATCCATGAACAAAGACACTATTTCAGAGCAGCAGTCAATAATCACGTTCTAGAAATAAGAAGACGATCTAGTGAGGTTGATCTTCTTGGTAAAATACTAGATATTTTAATTACAGACTTTATTTCATTTATCTTTCATTGCATCATTACCTAATCCTAATCCTCAGGATGAAATTTACAGGGATTCAGAGGTCACAATCTTTTAAATAATGAGGGTTATTTGAAAGGATACAGAATGGCCACAACAAATAAAATTTGATGATGAATAACAGATTTAAGATTCTCGCCCTGCAAGTTCACCGTCAAAATTCCTGTTACAGAAGAACAAGTACAGTAATTCACGCCAAAATAAGATTTTGGAATATCACTTTTCTTCTGAGAAGAGAGCCCTGGAATAAGGAGATTCGATCCCAGAAAGGGTTTAAGCCAAGATGAACAGGTGAGAATCGAGGAAGAAATGGAAAGAGTAAATGAAAAGGAAGAGAGAGCCAACATCACACGTGGCCTATTGTTGAGGACACTGCTGCAGCCCTTACTGTATGGACAACGCTATCATTTGACCCAACAGAAGGCTGAATGGAGGCAGGGTTGCATCAGTCAGGTTCTCCATCATTGTCATTTCCTATAAAGAAGGAAAAACAGAAGAGGGCTCTGGGTGGTACTGACTGGATGAGCTAAGTGGTCCCTATGGGGGGATGGAGAAGCCAGCCAGTGGGCGAGATGTAAAATTAGTAAGAGGAGGAAGCAGAGATAAACGAGATCTTACACCTACTATGGGACCGAGTGTAATCTTCGCTCCCAACGCTCCAGTTTCATTTTCTGTGGGGCCCACTGTGTTTTGTCCTCAGTCCTTGGTTATGCACGGGCTTACTTACACCTTGCCCTGCCAAATACTGCCTCCTTACCAAACCTATTTCATTTGGCCCAGGATAAGTAGTTTTTCTTTAAACAACTAGAGGAGTCATGATTACAAGACTGTCAGAGAAAAACTATACTTACTTCACAAAGTTGCCAACATCTAGCAACAATCTGCTTTTATTTTAAAGGTGGTATTAACTTATACTAACATCTAGAAGCATGGAAATGATGACAGGGTATTAATTGTTAAATTACAACTGACAGTGCTGGTTAAACCTTAAAGAAGCAAACAATTGAACTCACAGCTCCAAACCAGTTCTACTTAGGTTTCAGTAAAGACACAAACCTAAAAAAAGATCGAATTTTAGGGAGTTCCCTTGTGGCACAGTGGGTTAAGGATCCAGTGTTGTCACTGCAGCCTTTGTCACTGCAGTGGCTCAGGTTCAGCCCCTGGCTCAGGAACTTCCAAATGCTGTGGGTGTGGCAAAAACAAATGAACAAAAAACAAGTTTTAGAGTTCCAAAGCTATAGTTGATTTAATTCAATTTAACAGGTATATTCAAGGCATTATATTAGGTGCTGTGGAATACAAAGAAGAAACAGATCCTATCCTCACGAAGTGTACAATAACTGAAAAAAATCGATTCATGCATGTCTAAATAATATGCCAAGGAGAATGTGATGAGAACATGTGGTTATGACTTGTTACAAGCACCTAGAGGAGGTAAAGAATAATGATATGTATAATGAACAGGGAATATTTCCTGAAGAAAGGGTCATATGAACTGAGGCATGAAAGAGGAGTAGGATTTCAGCTGGCAGAGAATGGGGACCAGGGCTCTCCAGGTGGCAGGAGCCGTGGACGCAATGAAAATAGCAGGTACTCAAGAACATCAAGGATCTGCTATGGTCTTCACTGTGCGTGTGTACAGCAAGCACGGTGGTGAGGAAGGTGAGAAATAAGTCTGAGAGGTAAACTTGTAACAGCATAGGTAAACGTGAGGAACTTGGATTTTGTTGCTTAGGAAACTGAGAGGCACTGGGCTGAGCGAATAATCTAATTGCTTTAAAAAGTAAATCAGGTCCCATTTTAAAGGTAAACTGGACTAGGAAAAGACAAGAGAAAGAGAAATTAGCTAGGAGTTATTCAAACTGGGCAGGAAGTGATGACGGCCAGAGGGAGGACACTTTCTATGGGACCACAAAGGATGGAGGGCAGGCAGGACATCCAGCACCGATCAGGGGACATCAGTTTCCTACGACCATCCTTCCAGGCCTTGATCCATGTTACTACACAGAGGGGAACATATATCTTGGAGGTGTTCTTACATACTCCTCTTATGTAGCCACATTTCTATATTTCCAATTGAGTTCTTAGGACTGGTTAGAGTATGTTTTCTTTCTATACAAAAGGTTTCAGTAATAGCTCTGATGGGTTACTGTCACTATATCATCAAGAGCTATCAAGCAAAAGGACACTGGCCGTATATGAATCATTTCATGGAACAGATGGAAATGGAAATGCTACCTGATAAATGCCTTCCACTGCCTGTCTCAACCATTTATCAAACAGAATTTTCGCCTCAGCAATATTCTTTTTCTTTGGCATCATTTGAAGTAAACCACATACATACATCACATCAGAAGTTGGCGCATTTGATGTTGGGCTGTGAGACACCTACGCGACATTGCTGCCACAGAAACAAGACGAGGAGGCACTGAGTGCATCAATCCCAAGCAGAAAGCTGCTGAAGGGATGCTGTGGTTGGCGAGGGGGCTGGGAAGCACAGAAGGACCCTGGATCAATCTTTGCCATTCCCCCCTTAAAAGGGAGCAACTGTTGATTCTACGAGGAATGGCCTTCTGAGTTACTTCTAAAATAATAGAGCCAACTTTTTGACTTACTTGAAGTCCTCCTCATTACTCACCAATTTTATGGAAAAAAAACTTCCTAAATTGTTTTCCATCCTCCAAACTCATCCCTCCTGCAAGTGCCACCAGGGTTATGCAAATCACAGGGTGGATGATGAGATGCTCTGCCGGGGGCTGCCTCCACCTTCCCCTACCCGCCCCCCCAGCCCTGTTTTCCCATTCACCGCTTATTCAGTCAACACCTGTTGAATGCATCCTAAGTGCCATGGGGTGGAAATTTGAGATGAACAAGACAGACAGAGAGAGCCCCTAGGAGCTCATGGTTGAGCAAGAGGAATAGGAAAGACGGCACTCTGTGGTGAGGTCACAGAGGACAAAGCACTTGATTCCACAAACCTCTCCAGCCCCATCTCCCACTACATTCACCCTGCACTCCCACCACCCTGAATATAACATCCAACTCCATGATTTCACATCTCATCTCTCACTGTATCCTCGGTTTGGAAAAAGTGTTCTCTGTAGGTCTCCAACTAGAAGTTTCACAACCAACTATTGAAGAGGCACTAAGTTTCAGTTACTTGAAATCAGAGATCAAATGACGAGTAAGACTCCTGAGCAGAGGCATTCAAAGTCAAGAGAGAGGAAGAGACATATAAAGACATAATGACCCAAATAATATAGTAAGGGCACAGGGTATTTTGGGTGCCGGAAAACATCATCTTTATTTCAATCTATAGGGGCTATAAAATGCTGCCTGCACTATAGAAGCAAGTACCAAGTCTAGCTCAGCTTTCTTTCTTAACACACACACACACATACACACACACGCACACCTATGTGAATGAGATTTTAAAAATGATAAATTAGAAGAGTCTGCATCAACAGCTCCACCACTGAGAAGGAAGAATTCCAGAAACCTCACCCTGTTGTACAGAATACAGATAATGCTGGAAACAGGAAAACTGGAATGTTCCAGAAAGGTTAAATTGACCTACGTAATCAGGAGCTAAGCCAGAGAGAGAAGGGGAGAGAAGTCAAACACTCCATGCAGACTGAGTTGGAGGGAGAGCATCAGGAGTTTGAACCAATGAGACAAGAGGTTAGAGCTGTCATGGATGTCAGAGAGGCACCCCTAAGGCAGTAGGGGAAAAGGAAGAGAAGTTATGCTGTGTATGATGAAAGAATTCTCTCTTGGTTAGATTCTTTTCAATGGCTCTGAACATTGAATTGATGTTTCTCTGAAGGCCACACATGCTAAGAGAGGGCCACCAGGTGGCTGGGCTCATTACAAAGGACATCTGGATAGCTATGGCCACACTCATAGGGTGGTTAAGCTTGTTCATGATGGAACCCAACTGTACTGATTTCTGTATGAATTTTATCTCCTCGAGTCTGGAAAACTTTTGCATATAACGGTTTCTCAAATATAATGTGTGAATGGATGCTAATGTTGAATTGCTTTTTGTTCTGTTTTCACAGTATTTTGATATTGCGGCTATGTCGATTATACACTAACTTTAATTGCCTTGTGCAATCCAGGCATCCCATACATGTTTACTGAACTAATCTTAGGTGACTTGGGTAAACATATTTTAAGCTTTTCATATCAGTATGTTATCATTCCAAAAAGATGTTTGTGTCTTAAAGTCAGAATGGTCTGCATCTTTCATATGCTTTAAAGCACCTGGTACGCTCTGAAGATACCCCATAAAGCTGTGAATGACAGGTTAAAATAACCCAGTGATTCTGAGCCAGTGTGGTTCGTTTTTGAAGAAGGACATGTTTTCAAGCCAGAATTGACTGGAACACCTGTTCTGTAGCCCTCCCAAACCATCTTAAATTAATACCTGTGTTCTGAAGTTTTTGGCTTATTCCAGACCGTAGGGATTTGGGGGAGAGAAAAGAAAAAAAAAGGGGGAGGGAGTGCTAACCAAAGGCACATTTTTCTGGACCCTTACATTTAATAACCCACTAAAAATCTATGCTGTGCTAGAAATAAACAGAATATAGAGGTTATGAAATCTTGTCCAATTCCCAGCCACAATCGATCTCTTCAAGTGTCCTTGTTAACTTCTAATTAGCTCCAAGTGAAGGTTGTCATGACAACGAACTGGCAGATTTTAGTCAATGGAATTTATCTGATATAACCCAGAACCTAGCTGTTTATTTTTTAAGTGCCTGTTAGTGTACTGGAAAAAAAGAAAACTTTCTATGTCCTTGCATTTCACGACTTTCAAATGTTGGGAATTAATTTGTTTGCTAATCTACCTAAACTAAAAATATTAGTTTTGCCTCCATTTTGTGATATTTAATATATAGAGTGAATAGACTGGAACACATCTTAAAATGCCCCAATTAAAGCTAAAGGAACACTTTTTAAGTTGGAGAATAAAACTAATTCAAAAATATTGAGAACATCAGGATTGAAAGGAGTTTGTTCTGCTCAAGGTCTGACCCATTCACACATACCATTCTAATCAGGACAGGAGAGCAAGTCACAAACCTTGGCTAAGGCAAGGTCGGATGCCTGAATTCCTCCCTCTGCTTGCATTCAAATGTCCCCATTTATTCCTGATTTATTTATACTCATCATCAACTTTTTGGCTCATGTGCTGGGCTCCTTGTGATGCATCTGACCCCCAGGGAAATTCTGATGACTCTCATTCCAACCAAGGGGCCATCTCTTCATTTCAGTACTATCTGAGTGAAAGGATCATGTTCAGAGATGAGGGGAAAATTGGTCCCAGGAAAGGTTAAGTGGCTGACCTGCGGTAGCAATGCTGAGTGGCAGAACACAACCTGCAACCTTTAGCCTCAAGGATACTCGCTCTCCTATCTCAGACAGTATAAGCTGAAGAGACAAATGGGTTCAGGAGGAAAAAAAAAGCAACTGTTTTCTATTTGTAAACTACGTAATAATGGATTCAAGGGCAATTTCAGCAAGGAATAGTCTAGGCTGTGGTTCAAAGACATCAACCTGATAAGTTTGTTCTATGATGAAAACTACGATTGTAAGGGATTTACAAAAGAAGTTCAAAAAAGAAGAGCTGAGTTCTTCCTGAAAATGACATGCAAGGGCAACCATGCACTTTAGGAAAATAATTACTTATATGAATCTCATGAGTTTGAGATATCTAATCTATTGAGAGATTTATTATAAGTATTCAGTCTACCATTAATATCATTAACCATCTGGTAAATTGTGTTGTAACATTTGAGGACACTATAAAAGATGTGCAGCTAAAATTATAAGATATCACTTCCATGATAAATATAAGCATAGAGCACAGGTGACATAAATTCTAGAAAGTTGCTTTTTGCAAAGACTAACTGTTCTTGCTTTATAATCCTCTTACAGCTGGACTTGTTGCTTTCACAATAATGAAAAATTCACTCATTCACTCAACTGGTAAATTCAGACTGAAAAATGCCTACAAGTACATTCTGAAAATTAGAGTTGCCAACTTTTGCACTTTCACATAATCGGTATGTAGCTAAAGCAAACAAGAAAATAAAAAGCGCCATACCAATAACATTCTTTAAGAACTAAAAAGATTTTGTTATTGGTAACCAACTGAATATTAAACTATCAAAAGTGATTTTTAGAAAAAGATACAGCAGACCAAAATTAAAGATCCTAAAAGCTTTTGGAGAAGGAAAACAGAGATGGGACTCAAGTGGCTGGGAATTCCACCAGAAAGGCAGCAGAGGGTGGTCCCAGGATTAGAGCTGTGATGCAGGCATTGGGGGCAACCAGTCCTCAGCCAGAGAAGGAGAGAGGCTTCCAGGAAGGAAGAGGGGAATTGAGACATTAGTATAAACACTTGGATAAAAATTTATGGATGAACATATGACAGATCTGATGCCATGATCAGAAAGATGTTAAGAAAAGAGACAAGTGAAGAGTTCGCCCATGGCTCAGCGGGTTAAGGAGCCAGTGTTATCACTGCTGTGGCTCAGATTACAATTGTGGCAAGGGTTCAGCCCCTGGCCCGGGAATTTCTGCGTGCTGTGGACATGGCAAACAAAACAAAACAAAACCAAGTGAAGAAAAAAATTCTAATCTTATACAGGAAAGGAAACTAACCACAGCACGCTATGACTCAGTTGTGAACACCATTACAAGGTTATAATAATGTAAACACTGAAGAGTGACTTCATTAAATTCTGTGATATAACAGTATTTAGAAAGGAAAGGGAAAGAAGAAGTTGAGTAGTATAAGTGAGCCAAGTCCTTGTATACCATAGTAAAATGAATAGATACTATAAAAAACTGATACACCCAAGAAAAACAACAACAAAAGTCACTTGGGGTCATCATTAGCACTGTTCATTAAGACCTCTGGTTTCCTTCTCTCCACGCCAGGAGCAAAATTGTTGGCTGGCTTGTGACCTATTTGGCCGATGAAATGTTAGTGGAAATGATATGGTGGGAACTTTGAGAGTCAGTGTGTGATTTGCCACCTTTCTATCCTCCTGCCCAGTGACTGGAGATGGTCCACAGGATGGACGTGCCACCAGCCTGGAGACTGATGTGAAGTGACATGGAGCAGGGGTCCAGGGGACCGTCTTGGATTTGAAAGGTGCTGGTTACCTTGCCTGTCATGACTGATCCTGCATAGTATTTATAGATTTGGAAGTAAATAACAAAAGAAATAGTTGAAAGAGTTTGAAATAGTCTGCCCTCACAACGGCAGGGTGAGGACAGGTTGGGGACGAGGAGACTCCTTCTTCATTTTAAGCCTTATATGTCTTTAATTTTTTTTAATGGCCATGTTAACCACAGAACATTTATCTTAAGAAATTGGATTAATATGTAAATGGAAATTTAAGGAGCAAGTGACTGAGGTAGAACACGTGTTCCCTGCTCCTCTCATCTTCACAGAGGGTGAGGAAATTCCACTCCACTCCTGAAGGAGGAAGACATGTCCAGCTTCTTTTGGACCCAACCAGGAGAGCCAAGTGACTTCTCTGATTGGTGACTCTGGGAAAAGCAACAGAGCATGCTCTGTTCTGCCCCGCTCGTGCAATTTTTGCTTACATTTTTGGAAGCACCCTGCCTGCAGGAGGATTATTCTCTGCTCCCCCATGGAGTAAGCCTGGCAGGGGCAGAAGGAGTGGGGGAAATGCTATGGTTGCACAAAGTGTGCAAGATTACTGTGTTATTACGTGGGCAAGTCTGGCTAATGCAGGGGTGAAACATTAATAAACTTGTTGGGCCATTGATCCAAAGCCATGTTTGCTAATCGACTTTATCATCAGTAACGATGCCGATGTTTTGAGAACTCCATACATCCGTTTCTCGTGTCTAATTTTTTAATGGGTTTAGATCTCAGGAGAAACAGAAAGGAAATAACCCTCTCCTCCAAAACATGAACCTCAGTCATCACGAAACCATTCAACACTGTAATCAAATTAATAACACATTACACAAGGATAATGGGCTTTTTTTTTTTTCTGGTTAAAAAATACAGATGGGAGTTCCCTTTGTGGCTCAGTGGTTAACGAATCCGACTAAGAACCATGAGGTTGCGGGTTTGATCCCTGGCCTTGCTCAGTGGGTTAAGGATCCGGCGTTGCCTGTGAGCTATGGTGTAGGTCGCAGACGCGGCTCGGATCCCGTGTTGCTGTGGCTGTGGCGAAGGTCGGCAGCTACAGCTCCTGTTAGACCCCTAGCCTGGGAACCTCCATATGCCGCGGGTGCGGCTCTACATAAAGGCAAACAGACAAAAAAAAAAAAAAAATACAGATACATAGAAAAGTCTGAAAGATGCATGCTTATCTATATTTTCTAACTTTTCTTCACATATTACTTAGGTAATAAAAATGCTCGAATACTACACTCAAGGTAAAAAATTAAAAGTAACAGTATAAAGTTACAAAGCATTGTTTCTTAGGGTTCATGGTTATATCTGAATGATTTCTTTAGACTGGATTTATTTTCATTCACCACCAGATTCTTACAATTAATTGGTATACTTAGAATGGCTTCAAAGAAAATAGTACTTAGGTGACCAAAAGTTGGGTTATATCTGGTGCCATAGTAGAGAAAGCAGAGGGCAGAAGAACCACAGTGGTCAAGTTTAGTTACATAGTTCTGCTCTGATGAAGTAAAAAGTAATTTAAATAATTATGTAATAACATCCATCCTGCAATGGCAATATAATTTTTCATTATTTAACAACTTACTTCCATTTCTTTATCAACTGATTTCTCTTCGATTTCTTGTACTTCGGACACATTTTCATTTGAAGTAACTTTAGGATGAGTTGGCAATGATATTTCAGCAATTTGTGTGAGGTTAGATAGTTTCTCATGAATTGAAATAACCCTAAAAATAAATATATAAGCACAAACTTTCATTTGAAAAGTTAGGAAAAGCATTCATTTATTCCCAGAATCAATAATACGTGTAAAGTAAGTCCTTAGTTATTTAACACTTAGATTTTTGGCACACTCAAATATCATTCATTCATTCATTCATTCAAGAAACATGAGCAAAGGGACGCAATTCTTACTTGCATGGTGTTTAAGATCTAGTCATATGTCCAGACAGATATGTTATTACAAACTGGCAAAGGAACAATGAAAAAAATGTATACACCCAAAATATTGCTTAAAATAAAAATAAAGAAAATAGGTATCAGAGATCCCTGGTGTCTCAGCAGGTTAAGGGTCCAGCACTGTCACTGCAGTGGCTCTGGTTTCTGATGTGGCAAGTGTTCAATCCTTAGCCCAGGAACTTCCACTTGCCATGTGTGTGGCTGGAAAAAAAAAAAAAAGAAAAGAAATACCTACGTGGGCAAAGACACACCAAGTAAATGACAAAAGATCTACTTCTACATAAATTAATGCCATGCTCTGGCTGGCTGGCCTGAACCTGAGAATTAGGGCAAGTTAGCAGTGGCTCTTAGAGATCAGTCACTGTGACGTGTACTGTTTGGGGAGTGGGGGTAGAGGGAAGGATCAAGAAAGAAGGAAAAGCAAAAACCAAGGAGGAGGGCAGAGGACAAAGTGGCAAATGTGTTGAGCACAGAAAACTTCTGGAGCCACAATCCAGTGAATTGCAGATGTGCTGAAGGCAGAGGTGAACTAGTGAATGGAGTCAGAAGCTGGAAAAGCTTTGAAACGGTTAAAGGAGGCAAACTGCCACCTGCAGGGCTCCCAGTGACTCAACAATACAGGTGCAGAGTGCAGGTGCACACATGCATGTGTGTGTGAATGCTTGGGTCTCCCATCCAGGGATGGAGGGATTTTTTTTTTTTTTTCTTTTCTGGCGTTGCCTGCAGCATAAAGAAGTTCCCAAGCCAGGGATCAAACCTGTGCCACAGCAGTGACCATGCCGGATCCTAACATTTAGGCCACCAGGGAACTCCAGGAAGGAAACTTTTATGAAAAAGAAGTAGATGATATAAAAAAGCAAACTGACAAAAGTAACAAATGTGGGAATGCTGATTCCCCAGTTTCCCACAGCATCCTCTTACTTTGCCTTCTAAAGGATGATCAATAAAAGCAATTCCCCATAGACTGATCTTAACTTGACCCTCATAAGAACACGAGGAACTCCAGCCCGGGTGGAAGAAACAGTCTATTTTCACCGTGTCACTAAGGTATGAATCAGGCAACTTCTCCTGAAACAGCCTCAGGGACAGGGGTGTGTCCCTAACTGTAATCACCCTATCACTGATACCCACCACACCAAAATCAAGAACTTTTTGTAATAAACAAAAGATCCTGTCAGTTTGATTATGTCATGCCCTTTGGAAATTATAATCATTTTCATCATGTGGTTCTGAAAAAAAAAAAAATCCTGCCCTGTTTCTGGGTGTAGAAAGAAGGAGCATAATTTCCTAACTTTATGGCTCAACAGTGCTGGTTTAGTCCTGTGTCTAAGATTTCCTGCCATTTCACTGGAATAAAAAAAAAAGGAAAAGAAAATTAACTGAATAATTAAAAGTATGGCAGCTCTTGAAACATGTCTTGTTTTATTCTCTTTCATGCTGAGGCCAAGGAGTCCTTGCATATGGAAATCAGGGAGCAGGAACAGGATCTCCAGGGAAGGACAGAGAAGCCCCAAGTCCTTGTTCCCTGAGCGCTTAGTAGGCAACCAGCAGGGCAGAGAGCTGACACTGATGGACACAGAGGCAGGGATAAAACTTGATCTTTGCCCAGTGCTTCTGGCCTTTCAAAGTATATGCACACATTGTACATGCATATAAAGTACATGCATACACCGTCTGGCTTGATCCAAACAATAACCCCATGAGGAAGGCAGAGCAAGTGCTATTTTCATCTCAGAACTGAGAAAATGGAGGCTGAGGTCACAAGGGCAATGAACAATGGAATCAAAACTGAATTAACTAGGAACCCCCACTGTGGCACAGTGGGTTAAGAATCTGGCTGCAAGGGCTTAGGTCTCTGCAGAGGTGTGGTTTGATCCCCAATCTGGCAAAGTGGGTTAAAGGACCCACTGTTGCCGCAGCTGTGGCTTGGATTCAGTCCTTGGCCTGGGAACCTCCATATGCCACAGGTATGGCCCTAAAAAGAAAAAAAAATCTGTAATGAGGGCTAGCGTTGTGAATAACCCATTTTTACTTGCCTGTTCAATGGAACCCAGAAAGAGCCAGCATATACATTGTTGTAAGCATTAGATGTAACATCTGAAATATTCAGGGGCTTCATATTATATGCATACAATAATAAAACCTATAAGAAAATTAAAAAGCATATAAAGTGTGACATACAAATCACCTTTTACCTCCAAAAATGCTGTATCACTTCTCAAAATAATATCACTAAATTTTAAAAGGTTTTTCTTTGAAAGATAAAAATGACAGCTCTTTTTCCCCCCAATTCACTTTAAAGAGAAATGATATGAAAAGGACTGTGCAAAGGTTATGAGATGAAAATAAGTGCTCACCGGTACCAAGACGATATTAATTTTGACAAGTGGCATTTCTTATTGCAGTTGAGTTAAAGTTTCAGCCTTTGAAGGCCCTCTGCAACAGGCTCTAACATATACCTGGTGAATATTCAACGTTGTTTCTTATTTCTTCTCAATATACCCCTTTCCCATTGGTGGTCACGGCTGCTTTGGTGCATTCACTTATGCTGTTCCCTTCCTCTCCTCTCTGTGTATTCAACCCACACACAACTTTCCCGTCCCTCAGATGAAACTTCTCTGATGCTTCTGACATGCTTTAGTAACTTCCTTGATGTTGGGCTTCTGATACTTCTTAGAGTCAGTCCTACACTCCACAGCACCTATTTACAATTCCGTGATTCTGTGATACACAGAATTTGAGATTCAAAGACCTTTGGAGGTGCTCTGCTCTAAGTCCTTTATTTTAGGTGTATGAAAGCTGAGGCCCAGAACTGACGGTCAGAGTTGACTAGCTAATAAGAACATGCATTTTTTCCTTGCCTCCTCACAAAGCAAACAAAGTAAGGGTAAAGAGAACTTTTTTCAAAGGCACAAATCTACAAAGACAGAAACAAGAGAGGAAAGGAAGCAGAGGGGCGATGTTAGCAACATTTTGAAAGCGCCTGAGTGTAGCCAACTCAGCAGAGAAGAAAAGCTGTGTCCTAACCGCCTCCAGGACGGGTTGCCAACAACAGGCATGACCGAGGTCCTCAAAACACTCAGGGACAACCCCTCCCTATCCCTTCTCTGAGCCCATGCAGCCAGGAGACTCCCTCTCTCCTTCCCTGCTTTTCTGCTGACTGAATTTTTTCCATTTTTATCTCTGCTGAGGTTCAATCAAGGAAGCTCTATGCTCAGGAGTGACACTAGGCACAGGGGTGAGGTGCTGAACTGAAAACACTGCAATTAAATGAAAGTCTATATTTGGAATAAGAGACGTCCCTCTACCACACCCCAGCCCCTGCCCAGAACGTAAAAAAACAAGCAGGAGTCTAAAAGAGTCCTCTTTGGGGAAATTTACCAGATGAAGAGAAAAGATCTACGGAACTGACATTTCAGCATCCTCCAATGAAACTGCTTGCTCCTGCAGGGACCCTGCAATGAGTCCCAAAGTCAGTTAAGTCTGACTCGGTATGCATCTCAGTGCCTCAAACATGAATGGAGAGCCTAGGGTCACTAGACATGAAATGAAAGGTAGAGACCAAAACTAACATAAGAAAGAAACTCAAAGAATCAGATACAAGATAGAGAGCAGAAGAGAACTTCAACGAAACCCTAAAATCCTCTGAGAGAAGAAGGCCAATATTGCATCTGTGAAATAAGAACACAGTGCTATTAAAGTAGAGCAGAGAATAAGATAGCTCTTAAAAATTAGAAAATATGATCATTACAATGAAATAATTGATAAAAGATCTGAAATGTAAAGTAAAGCTAGATTTAAAAACACAAACAGGGGAGAAAAGATGAGAAAAGTAAACATGCAAACTAATAGGCTCAATATCTGAATAACAGAAATTCCAGAAAGTGCAGAGATAATCAGAGGGAGGAGATTATCAAAGAAAAACATCTCCATGAACAGAAGAATATACTTTATAGATTGAAAAGGGCACCCTAGGAACCCAGCCCAATGGATGAAAGAACCACACCAAGGTCCATCATGGAACTTCAGGACACAGGGGACAGATGGAGGAACCCCATGGTTTCTGGAGGAAAAAAATCACAAAGAACTAGGAATCAGAATGGGAAGAGAATTCTCAATAGCAATCAGGATCGCCAGAGATAATGGAAAAACGCCTCCCACATTTGGAGGGAAAATAACTTCCAACCTAGGATTTTACGTCTAGACAACAATGACTTAAGCATTAAAATGACCTTTTGTCAGACATCCAAGGTCTTTTTTTTCTTTTTTTCTTTTTGCCTTTATGTAGAGCCGCACCCGCGGCATATGGAGGTTCCCAGGCTAGGGGTCTAATAGGAGCTGTAGCCGCCGGCCTTTGCCACAGCCACAGCAACGCGGGATCCGAGCCACGTCTGCGACCTACACCACAGCTCACGGCCGGATCCTTAACCCACTGAGCAAGGCCAGGGATCGAACCCGCAACCTCATGGTTCTTAGTCGGATTTGTTAACCACTGAGCCACGAAGGGAACACCCATCCAAGGTCTTTTTACCTCCTATGTGAATGCAGGGTTCATCTCAGTCCATTCCAACCTTGCTAAGCATCTCAGGGGACAGAAGTTATGGAATTGTTCCTTGGCCAAACCTGGATATATTGTACTAACAAGTAATTAATGTAGCCCTGTTTAGGGTCTGAAACACACCAGAGGGCAGCCTGTGCCAGTCTGTCAGTGGTTTTTTTTTGTAGCAAATATACATGTTGATGACTTACATATGGAATCTATTGTTATCTTCACTGCTATCATTGAGTCTGGTCCCATGCTTGTTGTTTTTTTTTTAATAGTGTTAGCATTTTATTATAAATACATTTATCCCTAAATCTCTTACTAATCTTTCTTAAAGTATACTTGATTTACAGTGCTGTGCCAATTTAAAACTTAGTGACACAGTCATACACACACACACACACACACACACACACACATATTTTGTCTCATACTATCTTTCATAATATTCTATCCCAAGAGACTGGATATAGTTCCCTGTGCTGTACAGAAGGACCTCATTGCTATTCATTCTAAATGTAATAGTATGCAGCTACCAACCCCAAACTTTCTGATTTTGACTACATGATCAGACAGGCATGAAAGACCCCTCAGAAATAACACCAGCTTTCTTAAAGCCAAGACATCTCACCATATTTTGGTAGTTCATGATCCACAGATGACATGAACCACAGGTTCTTGACGTGTGTCCTGTGAAACTGAGAGAGGACCCAGGAAGCTGTTCCTGGTAATCTCTAGTGATAATTTGTGCTCATACTGCTGTGCCTTATCCTGATTAACGCCCTCCATGACGCACTGTGGAGTCTGTGGTTAACAGAACCTCCAGCATACCCTTTCTTGGGAAGCTGAAAGATGTGTTCATTCAACAGGAGAGGGCAAGTCAAGACAGAGAGAAATATGGAACCCAGGGAATCCAAGTCAGAGACAGGAAGGAAGGAATTGTTAGGAGGATGGAGAATGGGTTCTTAAGATGATTTTTGAGCCATGAAAACAATCAGTCCAGTTTGGAGCATGTCTCTAAAGAAGGAAAGGAAAAAACGAACTGAGATAAGCGGATGAGTTTATCCACAGGGAGAGGACTGTACAGTTTTTTGGAACCTTAGAAAGAATGAGAGATTCTAAACTACAGAGAACACCAAGTTAAAAAAAAAAAAGGCTCTTTTTTTTTTCTCTCTCTCCAGGAAGGAAGAAAAGAAAGAGTACCTCATTTGGCTCAGCTGTGAGTAATATTTACACAGTCATAATGTAAACACTATGGTTTAAGAATTATGATAGAACTCAATTAGGAGAATGTGCAGAAGAGAAGAGTGGGAGTGGGTGGGGAGAAGGTGACATTAGCCTTCATCTTCCACAGTAGTGTGTAAGGTCAATCACTTAGAGAAATCATTATAGGAGCACGTAATTTAGATAAATGGGGAGGGGGGCAGATAACCAAACAAAAAAGGCTGAAAGAGTTTAAAGTACTTGCACCTGAGGAGGGAGATTCGGCGATAAGGATAGCTAGACAGAGAACTGTTCTTTATTCACTAGAAATCTTTCAGAATTTGATTTTTCAAACTTTGGAAAATCTGATGAAACATTTCTGAAAAGAAAATGAAATGAGTCCCAGAGAGGCTAGCCTAAGATCGCACAGTGCTGCATGGTGTTTGCTCTTGGTCTGTGTTTGTTAACCCTGGCCGGACTAGCATATAAAATCCCTGAGGACAGGAGTGATATCTTGTATTTTAGTAGTGCTTGCAGTCCCTGGTACATGGTAATTAATACCTTTATATTTCTGAAATTTTCATTACATTTGTTAAGGGCTAATGAAGTTCCTCAAAGCATGCTAATGGAAAACTTTAAATGGAAAACATGCTTTAACATTGAAGCCCTGATAATGAAAATGACTTTCTTCCTCCTCAGGCTGATACTTGTCAATGTTTTCGAGTACAATTTAAAGCCTTTCCTAACTGAACCTGGCACAGACAACTGTGTTCAAAGTATAAAAGTCTGAAATCAGAATGAACCTGAATAAAGTAGGGCAGTGGTTAAACAACACAACTAAGCTCACTTGCCTGGTTGTTGTGAGCTTGAGCTCTGGAGCCAGGGTGCCTGGGTTTGCCTCCACCATTCATTGACGGTGTGATCTTGGGAAAATTACTGAAACATTATGCCTCTGCTTCTCATTTGTACAATGGAGATTTGGTAAGTCCCATGCCCTGGATCAGTGTGAGGATTCAGTGAGTCTCGGTAAAGTGCTTGGAGCAGTATTTAGACCTGTACTGTTGTCATTTTTAGCCCCATGATCACTCCTGGCTCCTTACCCTACCCATGTACCTCATTTTCCAGACTCTCTTAGACCTGCTTCTAATCCCAGCCAGCTTCCCAACAGATCTCAAGCCTGTCCTCATCAGATCCACTTAGTTCTTAGTTGGGAATGGTGCTTAGTTATATTCTCAACCTGTCCTTACTTCTCAGGGATAAGTTATATCATCTTGCTTACTCAGGAATGGATTATTCAGGAGGCTAAACATTTCCAGTGATTCCTAACTCACTTCTGAAAGGACTTTTTTTTCTTTCCTAATGGAAAAGAAGTGATGCGGTTTTGACAAACAATGAGAAATACTATATTTGAAATTATCTCCTATGTACATCATGATCAAGTGGGATTTATCTCAGGGATTTAAGTATAGCTCAGTATCTGCAAATCAATCATTGTGATGTACCACATAAACAAATTGAAGAATAAATTATCACAATAGATACAGAAAGAGCTTTTGATAAATTCAACATCCATTTATGATTTAAAAAAAAACTCAACAAAGTGGGTATAGAGAGAATATACCTCAACATAATAAGGGCCATATATGATAAACTTATGACTAACATCATACTCAACAGTGAAGAGCTAAAATCTCTTCCTCTAAGAGCAAGGCAAGTTGAGGATGGCCAGTAAGATTATTTTTATTCAACACAGTGTTTGAAGTCTTAGGCACATCAATCAGACAAGGAAAAAAGATGAGAGGGATCTAAATTGTAGAGGAAGAGGTAAAACTGTCACTGTTGGCAGATACATGGTAACTATATACAGAAATCCTAAAGGTACCACCACACACACATGCACGCACACACACAAACACACATTGTTAGAACTAATGAAGGAATTCCATGAAGTTGCAGGATACAAAATTAATATACTGACATATATTGTACTTTTATACACTAAACAATTAAAAAAACAATCGCATTTATAATTGTATCCAAAAGAATAAAATATCTAGGAATAAACCTAACAAAGGAGGTTAAAGACCTGTACTCAGAAAACTATAAGATACTGACAAAATTTATCAACACAAACAAATGGAAAGATATTCATGGACTCAAAGAATTGTTAAAATGACCATATTACCCAAGACAATCTACAGACTCAATGCAATCCCCACCAAAATGCCAAAGGTATTTTTCACAGAACTAGTACAAATAATTCTAAAATCTTTATGGAACCAGAAAAGACTTCAAATAGCCAAAATAATCCTGAGAAAGAAGAACAAAGCTGGAAGTATTATGCTCCCTAATCTAAAATTCTACTAAAAAGATATAGCAATAGAAAAAGTATGGTACTGACACAAAAACAGATACATAGATCAGTGGAACAAAACAGCCCATAAATGTGGTCAATTAATCTACAACAAAGGAGGCAAGAATATACAATGAGGAAAAGACAACTTCTTCAATAAATGGTGTTGGGAAACCTGGACAGCTACACGCAAAAGAATCAAACTGGACCACTCTCTCACATCATATCAAAAATAAACTCAAAATGTACTAAAGACTTAAATGTTAAGTCCTGAAACCACAAAACCCCTAGAAGAAAACATAGGTAATATGCTCTCTGACATTGGTCTTACCAATATTTTTTTGGATCCATCTCCTGAGGCAAGAGATTTAAAAAAGGAAATATAAACAACTGAGATCACATCAAACTAAAAAAACTTTGCACAATGAAGGAAACTATCAACAAATTAAAAAGACAGCCTATTGAATGGGAGAAGATATTTGCAAAGGATATATCTGATAAGGCTTTAGTATCCAAATTATAGAAAGAACACACAGCTCAACCTCAAAACAAACAAAACAAAACACAAAACAAAAAAAACAGCAACAAAAAGCCTGGTAGACAGAGAACCTGAGCAGATATTTTTCCAAAGAAGACAAGCAGATGGCCAATAGGCACATGAAAAATGCTCCCTAATAATTATTAGGGAAAGGCAAACCAAAACCATAATGAGGTATCTCCTCACACTTGACAGAATGGCTATTATAAAAAAGACAACAAATGTTGATGAGGATGGGGAGAAGAACGAACCCTGTGAACTGTTGGTAGAAATGTAAACTGGTGCAACTCCTATGAGTAGGAGTTCCTTCTGTGGTACAATGGGATCAGCGGCATCTTGGGAGCCACTGGGACGCAGGTTTGATCCCCAGACCAGCACAGTGGGTTAGCGATTTGGTGTTGCCACAACTGAGATTTAGGTCGAGACTGTGGTTCTGATCCGATCCCTGGCCCTGGAGCTCCATATGCCACAGGGTGGCCAAAAATGACCACACACACAAAAAAAGAGTATAAATAGAACCACCATAGGATCCAACAATTCCACTTCTTGAAAAAACACTATTTCAAAAAGAATATACCTAAATGGAGAAATTAACAGGAATACAGTAATAGTAGGATACTTCAACATCCCACTCACATAAATGGACAGATCCTCTAGACAAAATCAATAAGACAACAGAGATCCTAAATGACACAATAGAAAAGTTAGGCTTAACTGACATTTTCAGGACACTACATTCAAAAAAATCAGAATATACATTTTTTTTCAAGTGGACATGGAACATTCTCAAGAATTTACCACATAATGGGGCACAAAACTAATCTCAACAAATTTAAGAGTATAGCAATTATTTCAGGTATCTTCTCTGACCACAATGACATGAAACTAGAAATCAATCACAGGAAAAGAAATGAGAAAAAACTGACTACATGGAGATTAAACAATTAAATACCTAGGAATAAACCTGACTAAGGAGATGAAAGACTTATGCTGAGAACTATAAAACATTAATCAGGGAAATTAAAGAGGATTCAAAGAAATGGAAAGATATTCCATGCTCCTGGGTTGAAAGAATTAATATTGTAAAAATGGCCACACTACCTAAAGCAATCTACAGATTCAATACAATCCCTATCAAATTACTCAGGACATTTTTCACAGAAGTAGAACAATCCAAAAATTTATATGGAACCATAAAAGACCCAGAATTGCCAAAGCAATCCTCAGCAACAAAAACCAAGTGGGAAGCATAACTCTCCCAGACTTCAGGCAATATTACAAAGCCACAGTAATCCAGACAGTGTGGTACGGGTACCAAAACAGACATATAGACCAATGGAACAGAACAGAGAACCCAGAAATAAACCCAGACACCCATAGTCAATTAATCTTCGACAAAGGAGGCAAGAATATAAAATGGGAAAAAGACAGTCTTTTCAGGAGGTTGTGCTTGGGAAAAATGGACGACCATGTGTAAATCAATGAAACCGGAACACATCCTCATACCATGCACGAAAATAAACTCAAAATGGATTAAAGACTTAAACATGGAGTTCCCGTCATGGCGCAGCGGTTAACCAATCTGACTAGGAACCATCAGGTTGCGCGTCTGATCCTTGGCCTTGCTCAGTGAATTATGATTCGGCATTGCGATGAGCTGTGGTGTAGGTCGCAGATGTGGC
>PVHT021183619.1:8237562-8355237 GCA_004024745.2 Catagonus wagneri | reverse complement strand
GTGGGTTTGAACTGTACAGGTCCTACTCTCTGAGAATTTTTTCAATAAATACTTACTGTTATACTACACAATCCATAGTTGGTAGAATCCATAGATGTGGATATGGAGAGCCAACTATAAAGTTATACATAGATTTTCAGCTGCGTAGAAGGTCAGCACCCTGACTCCTGTGTTGTTCAAGAGTCAACCATAATTGATTTAAAAAAATAAAAAGACAAGCAAAAATAGAAAAATCAGCAAGAATATAGAATATCTGAACAAAACTACACAAACTGATCTATTGGACATATATGAACACTGCCTCAACAACTGAAGAGAGAACATTCTTTTTAAGAGCAATGGAATGTTTACACAATAAACACTTCCCTGGATTGAAAAAGCTAGTTTCAACAAATATCAATCATATATAGCATTTTTCATTACCACAGAACAACACAATCTAGGAGTAAATAACAAAAGATAACTAGATAAGCTTTATACCATTTGTAGTTTAAGAAACACAGGTTGAAATGACCCATAAGTCAAAGAAGAAATCATAATGGAGATTAAAGTTATTTTGAGTAAAAGATGATAGCAACACTACAATGTAAACTTGTGGGACAAAACCAAATCAATGTTTAGAGAGAAATTTATAGCCTTAAATTGCAAATATTAGGGGAAAAAAGAATTAAATATTGAGTTAAAAATCTATCAAGAGGAAAATAGGAAAATACATACACACATACGCACGATAGAAGAAACCTTGGTGACAGTGGCCAAGAAAAAATGCACAAATAACAAATACAAGGACTGAAAAAGGGTACTTCAATATAAATACCTCAGATAGATTAAAAATATGAGAGAAATTTTAAATGAAATGGAGAAATTCCTGGGAAAAAAAGCAACTTAAGCGAAAATGACTCAAGAAGAAATAGAAAATCCCAATGTTCCATAAACAGGGGTGATATATAAAATACTTAAAACTTGGTTTGATACAGTCACTAACCATTTGAACAGACATTAGCCCAATTCGGACTGAAACCAGCTCTGTTAGTCAGTATATTAGCATTATTGTTTAAAGATGGCCTCTACCTATCAGGAATTATATCATTATTCTTATGTTATTTCACAATGAAAACACAATGACTTTACTGATGAGCTCATAGCCAAATACTTGAGGAAAAAAAAATTTATGCCAAACTTACACAGACTTCATCACAGAACAGAAAAACATGATTACATTTATCATTGCATTTTATGAGTCTGCAAAAGCTTCATACAGAAAATATCTGACAAGACTGTGTAAAAAGGAAGTTTTATAGCCCAATATTACTTGTGAAAACAGATGCGAAAAATCCAATATGTAACATTAACAAACTGAATCCAGTAAAATTAATAGATCATAACCAATTTGCGTTTATCTCAGGAACACAAGATTGTTTAATATTATAAAACCAATTACCATTTAAAGGAGATAAATCAAAAATTATCTTAATAGATATAGTAAAAGATTCATGATAAAAATTCCTATCAAAGTGGCAGTAGGAAAAATTTCCTTAATGTGATAAAGAATAACTACAAAAAATACCAAACATCATATGTAACAGTGACACACTGGAGTCTTTAAGTTCAGGAAAAGCAAAAACCATTAACATGATTCGGACTTTCCCAGGATTTTTTAGTCATTTCACATTCATTCTTCTAGACAATACAGACTCTAAATTGCTGTATATTTCTGTCTATATAATAAAAGGATTTTCTCTACTCAAGTTATAATGGTTTCATTAAACTCTGTATCCAAATGTAAGATTTAGCTTATACTAATTATACTACATACCATAGGTTCTGTTTCCTTTGGAGGTTTTTCCAGGGGAGGAATGTACCACTGAAAGCAAAGTTCTTTGTTTAAAGCTTGTGTTGCCATAACCGATGATACCATGTCTCTGTAGGATGGGCTGGTAAAGACCTTTAATGATGAACTGGAGTATAAAGAACTTTCATGGCCTAACTGGAGAAGAAACAAAAGCATGGGTTTAATTGCTGGTAATGAACTTATTCAATATTTTAAAAATTTATTGGAGTTCCTGTCATGACTCAGTAGTTAATGAATTTGACAAGTATCCATGAGGACATGGGTTCGATCCCTGGTCTTGCTCAGTGGGTTAAGCATCTGGTGTTGCCGTGAGCTGTGGTGTAGGTTGCAGGTGCAGCTCAGATCCCATGTGGCTGTGGCTGTGGTGTAGATGGGCAGCTGCAGCTCCAATTCAAATCCTAGCCCGGGAACCTACATACGCTGCGGGTGTGGCCCTAAAAAGACAAAAAACAAACATTCATTCAATTTTCATTCAATATTGACCACACTGGAGATACACGATAGAGGTATTAAAAAATATACATCTGGGAATGATCTCAGCTTGTTATATGGGTGTAGGTCTTAAAACTGCCCCTGAAAAACACAGAGAAGTTTCCTCTATAGAAAAAATTATGCTTCAAAATCCAGTGGACTTGACAAATGTTTTCTACTTTGGTAAATATCCAAGAGTAAAGATCTAGAGGGAAAATGTGTTATCATGTCAGTCTCAAGGTCGTCATGTAGTCTAAGAACATCTTCTACTTCTGGCTTGTTTACTGTAAATACACTGAGGGTGTGGTTACAATTTATTATATATTTTCCAATAGCATTTTTGGCAGTACTATATGCAAAATAAGACAGTTTTTGTTCTAAGAGGTTAAAACCTATGGTTCTCATTCCCTCTTTATTATCTTTTTGTGGCTGCATCCATGGCAAATGGAAATTCCTGGGCCAGGGATTAATTCAGAGCCACATCTGTGACCCATGCCACAGCTGTGGCAACACCAGATCCTCAACCCACTGTGCCGGGCTGGGAATCAAACCCATGCCACTGCAGAGGTGATGCAGGATTCCCAGCTTGCTGTGCCAGAGCAGGAACTCCTCTCATTCCCTCTTTAAATGAATGTGGCTGATTTGTAAGTTCTGTCTTGGTGAATTGGAGCCCAGGTCATTTGATGGAACTTGGACCCTGAATCGTGAGTTTTTAAGAAACATACATGTGTAGGCTATACTGGTGATTTCATAAAGTATTTACTTGTTGATTGCTGTCAATGAAATAAAGAGTCTAGCCAAAGAGATAATAATGGTGATAATATCTCAACTCTAAAAAAAGGATCTTCTACAATGGAGTCCAAACTATTTTCAAAACTAATAATCTTAATTTTGTATATTTTGGTTATGCTTTAGTATCAAAATTAACTTCTTGTTATTCCCAAGATTATAGTTCAATAGCTGGAAAGCAGTTCCAGTTTACTAAACTCTTGACATCTAAGGCATTGCAAGGCTTTGTGACCAAGGAGAACATGTCAATGGCTAGAAAGAAATGCCTGGTGTTTCTTAAGACTTTGGACCTCCCATCTCTGAGCCTATTCAGGATAAAACTAGAAAACAATCAAAGTGAGGTCTTCAAAATAAAATAAAAAGAGAAATACATACATTGACCTTTCAAATTAGCTACTGATTAAGTAAAAAAATATGTTTTGACTGAAAGCTAACATAAAAGCTGAAAACTTTGAAAAAAGGTCTACCGACTATCACAAGATATTATAAGCCAGAATCCTCATTTATTAGCACTATGATACTAAAGCATAACCAAAATATACAAAACTAAGATTATTAGCATTGAATAATCATTTTAAAGTGCTTAACTAAGATTAATGCTATGTCAGGCAGTTTACCAAAAAGTCAAGTAAATAACTGACTCCAAAAAAATTTCTCAGCATTCCCGTTGTGGCTCAGTGGTGATAAATCTGACTCCTATCCATGAAGATGTGGGTTTGATACCTGGCCTCACTTAGTGGGTTAAGGACCCATCATTGCTGTGAGCTGTGGTATAGGTTGCAGACAGGGCTCAGATTTGGTGTTGCTGTGGCTGTGGGGTAGGCTGGCAGCTGTAGCTCTGACTCAGCCCCAAGTCTGGGAACCTCCATATGCTGCAAGAACAGTCTAAAAAAAAGAAAAAAAAATTCTCATATATATATATATTTATATAAAATATATTTCTGGCAGCACCCATGGCATGTGGAAGTTCCTGGGCCAGGAATCGAATCCAAGCCACAACTACGATCTATGCCACAGCTGTGGCAACGCCAGATCCTTAACCCATTGCACTGGGCCAGGGATCGAACTCGTGCCTCTGCAACTACTTGAACCACTGCAATCAGATCCTTAACTAACTGTACCATAGCAGAAACCCCTCTCATTGTTTTTTTTTTCATATCTGAGTGCTTTTCAGAGGTTCTGACAACTGCTTTTTAGCAAATAATTCATATTTAATAACTAAGTGGTGAAAACAAAAAGCAAATACCTTCTGTTTCAATATATATAGTGTTTATTAGCATGATGACCTAGTAATAATAAATTGTAACAGAAGTCATTATTAAAATAGGCATTGAATTTTTCTATTTTCTTCTTAAAAACATAATATTTAATTGTGAGTGGGATTGACTGCATAAGCTAATTGATGGGCTATATACACTGAGTACTTTTGATGTGTTCGATTTATTCTTCGAAAGGAAGGAAACAGACCTACCAGGAGCACTCTTGCTCGCTGCCATCCTATAAACAACAAATCACTTTGCACTAATCAAATATCTGACCTTAGTCTGTTGCACGCACAGAGTCTAAACATGAGTAACTCAGCATTGTGTACAATTTTAATCACACCCTCTGTTTTTGGAACTTTTAATGTAATTTGCTTGGCACCTTTGTTTTCTCATCACAAAGCTTCAATAGACTTGACGACACACAGACTCACAAGGCTGATGAGCATGACACATAGCAGTGATAGTTCTGGAAAGGCATCTACTTCTTTGTGGGGGAAACACAGGTTTAAGTATCAAATTATAGAAAGAGTTTGATTGAAATAGCCTCCTGAGTGATTAAAGGCTCAAAAATGTTATTACAAAAATCAGCCAAGCTTGGAGTTTATTTTTTTTTTTAAATCCAAAAGGTTTTAGGCTCGTTAGCTGTCTACCCCAGTGAAACAAACACATGATTAGGCAATGGTGATCTCCAGGGCTGATTACCCTGGGAGAATGTTACACTAATTCAATCCAAAAAAAGAGCAAACAGAGTGAAAACAACTCTTTGATAACATTACTGCCATGAGAAACATCACATGTATTTACACAGTGTTCAAGGCTGTATGTTTGGAGCAACATCCTTGGGAGCTGGGTAATGAGAGGCTGCCCTTAAGAGTGACTTATTTAAGCAAAGTTCCTTTCAGAACAGTATTTAGGAAATCACATATATTGGAGTTCCCATCGAGGCTCAGTGGTTAACGAACCTGACTAGCATCCATGAGGACGTGGGTTCCATCCCTGGCCTTGCTCAGTGGGTTAAGGATCCGGCGTTGCCGTGAGCTGTGGTGTAGGTCGCAGACGCGGCTCGGATCCCGTGTTGCTGTGGCTGTGGTGAAGGCTGGCAGCTGCAGCTCCTGTTAGACCCCTAGCCTGGGAACCTCCATATGCCACCCGTGCAGCCCTAAAAAAAAAGACAAAAAAGAAAGACACACAAAAAGAAATCACACATATTAGTGTTCAAACTCTCAATAAAACATTCACAAGAAGACATCCATTGAAACTATAATTCTCAACCTTCCCATTTTCTCTCCCCTACTTCAAAACTCCCGAGGTGTCTGGGACATGGGGCAAGGTAGTCCTGGTTCCTAAGAAGGGTGACAGACTCCAGTATTAGATGGAAACACTAACTCCCACTCCCACTGTTTTCTGCCCTGGGGGGGGTGGGGGAGGGCAGACAGTAACATTACATTTCTGGCCTTTCCATGCCCTCTCACTCCTCTCCCTGGACAGTCACTTGATTGATGAATTAGAGAAAAGGAATTTTGGGTATGCATAATTCTGCTCTGTTGTCTTTGGAGCATTCTGTTTGCAGGGAATGAACATTCTCTGCTTCTTCATGCAACAGATTTTAAAGGGGTTTCTCTCCCCACAGATTTTAAGGAAGCCTGTCATGACTTCCCTCCCCCACCCCCCAGAAAAAGCCTGGATCGGTAGGGCTGTCAACTTTGTTAATCTCTACTTGGAAGACCATTTACTGTAACTATCAACTGTATGGACTATGACTCATAAAGTTGAGTATTTTTTTAATCCCAATATATCTTACTCTTTTACTTCCCAAATGAGGTAGAATCTGGAGCAGGAAATGGATGAGTACTAGGCATCTCAAACCCCAGTATCTAGGAAGAAATGTGAAAAAAATCCTCCCACGTGGATTCCAGCACAGCCTTGGGGGCAACTCCACAGCCCTAACTGAGAATCATTTCTTTGAATGAATTCTTAAATATTCTTCAAAAGGTCTCTCCACTACTTCCACCACTTTTAAAAATCACAGTTTATGGACAGGGGAGGCAAATGCCAGAACTAAGAGAGGCTACAACTCTATTGTTGGCAAAAAGGTCACCACACCAAAAACCTATAAAAATGAAAAGACAGAAAACTCTAACTCAGATAAGGGAGAAAGAGAAAAGCCCAGAAAAACAGCTCAGTGATGAGGAGATTATCAGCCTCCCAGAAAGAGACTTTAGACTGTTGATGCTGAAGATGATGCAAGCATTGGAAACAAACTGGAGGCAAAGATTGATCATTTACAGGAAACACTGAGAAAAGTAATACAAGCTGTAAAAATTAAACAAGAAGAGATGAAAAATACAATAACTGAAATAAAAAATTCATTAGAAGCAGCCAACAGTAGAATACAGGAGGCAGAAGAACGAATCAGCAAGGTGGAGGACAGATTAGTGGAAATCACTAATGCAGACAAGAAATGAGATAAAAGATTGAAAGGAAATGAGCAGAGTCTCAGAGAACTCTGGGATAATGTTAAACGCACCAACATCCGTATTACAGGGGTGCCAGAGGGAGAAGAGAGAGAGAAGGGGACAGAAAAAATATTTGAAGAGGTAATAGCCAAAAACTTCCCTAATATGGGAAAGGAACCACTCAGTCAAATTCAGGAAGCACAACGAGTACCATATAAAATAAACCCAAGGAGGAACACCCCCAGACACATATTAATCAAAATGACCAAAATTAAAGACAAAGAGAAAATTTTGAAAGCAGCTAGGGGAAAGAAACAAATGACACACAAGGGAACCCTGATAAGGTTATCAGCAGATTTTTCATCTGAAACTCTGCAGGCCAGAAGGGAGTGGCATGATATACTTAATGTGATAAAAGGGAAAAACTTCCAACCAAGATTGCTTTACACTGCAAGACTCTCATTCAGATTTGAAGGAGAGATCAAAACCTTTACAGATAAGCAAAAGCTAAGAGATTTCTGCAACACTAAACCAGCTTTACAACAAATCCTAAAGGAACTTCTCTAGTCAGAAAAGCAAAGGCCACAACCAGAAACAAAATCACCACAAATGACAAGGCTCACCAGGAAAGGCATATACTTAATAGATATTTATAGGACATTCCATCCAAAAGCAACAGAATACACATTCTTCTCAAGTGTACATGGAACATTCTCTAAGATTGATCACATCCTGGGCTACAAATCAAGCCTCAGTAACTTTAAGAAAATTGAAATGATTTCAAGCATCTTCTCTGACTACCATGGTACGCGACTGGAAATCAACAACAAGAAAAAAATGGCAAAAAATACAAACATGTGGAGACTAAACAACATGCTACTAAACAACCAATGGATCACTGAAGAAATCAAAGAGGAAATTAAAAAATACCTAGAAGCAAATGACAACAAAGATAAGACACTCCAAAACCTCTGGGATGCAGCAAAAGCAGTTCTAAGAGGAAAGTATATAGCAATACAAGCCTACCTCAGAAAACAAGAAAAAGCTCCCATAAACAACCTAACTTTACATTTAAAGCAGCTAGAGAGGGAAGAAGCCAGGTCATGGAAACAACTTAAATGCCCATCGACAGAGGAGTGGATAGGGAAGATATGGTGCATACAAACAATGGAGTATTACTCAGCCATTAAAAGGAATGAAATAACGGCATTTGCAGCAACATGGATGGACCTAGAAATTATCATGTGAAGTGAAACCAATCAGACAATTAGACAGCAACACCCAATGCTACCGCTTACATGTGGAAGCTAAAGAGACACAATGAGCTTCTTTGAAGAACAGAAAATGACTCACAGATTTTGGAAAACCTTGGTTTTTCAAGTGGGACAATCTGGGGGGTGGGGGGATGCACTGTGGGTTTGGGACACAAAGTCTATCACATTGACTTGTGATGATCTTTGTACACCTATAATTGAAATAAAATTCATTGTTATTAAAAAAAAAAAGAATTCATCACCAGTACACATGCAGTTTAAGAAACATTAAAAGGGAGTTCCCACTGTGGCTCAGTGGGTTAAAAAAAAAAATCACAGTTTATGAACAGTCACCCTATTCTCTTGTTCTGAGTGATTTTTTTTAATGTATTACTATTTAACCCAAACATAAGGTTACCATATTCTAGTAGGATAAGATGAGCAAAGACCCCAATTTGGAACAAGCCACATTTTCAGGCCACTTCTCTGAGATAGTTGACAACAGAAACATGAATGTGTCTGGTATGGGCAAGTCTATAATTGTAAAAATTAAGGTGCTATATGGTGAGTCCAATGTCAAGATAATTCAAAATAAATGAATGATTTTTTTTCTAGTTTTGAAAGAATTCTATGCACATGACTTATCTCACAAATACATAATGGAAACTTACACTAGGTCCTCTTAAAGTGCCTACTAAAATGTCAAATTCTGTATCTTGGAGCAGAATATACCAGGCTTCTCCACAAACATTCTCACCCTCCTGCCTCCACTCTATCTGATAATGGTGTCACCGTGCTCTAAGGGATTCCAAATGATGGAGTAAACTTTGATTGTTCCCTCTTCTTCACTTTCCATCTCCAAAGGGTTACTCGATCATTTTGTTTTCGATTTTACTTAAGCAATATCTTCTACATCCATCTCTTCCTCCTCATTCCTATGGTCATAAACCTGGTTACCTTGTCATTGCTTTCCTGGATAACTCCTTTTCATTTATACTTTGCCAATCAGCCCCACACACTATTGATGGAAGAACTAACACTTTAATTCTCATGTTCTTTCTGCTATTAACCCTGCCATTTTCTCTTAAAAATCATCCCCGAAGTGTTGCAGTGTCTCTCTACTACCACACCAGAACTATGTACAGAGGCTATGCCTTATCCATCCCCACTTTCTCCGTCCACTAAGAGTGTCTGACATATTGTTAGTAGTCAACACGTGTTTGCTGAATATGCCGAATTTGAAACAAACCTCTATTTTTACTAAAACCCTTTACTTTTTCAGCATCTTTCAATTCATTTATTTTGGTAGTTTATTGAAACATCTCTAATATCCAAGACTCCAGTAGCTAAAAAAAAAAAAAAAAGTCTTCATTCATACTCCTCTTTTTTGTCTTTTTAATAGGTAACCTAAAAGAGGTTTCCATATTGCATATTGGGAAAGCCTATCTAATTTAATAACGCTTATCCCCTCTCCCCAAAAAAAACTTCAAAATTTTTTTTTTTTTGTCTTTTTGCCTTTATCTAGAGCCTCTCCCGCGGCATATGGAGATTCCCAGGCTAGGGGTCTAACAGGAGCTGTAGCTGCTGGCCTTCGCCACAGCCACAGCAACGCGGGATCCGAGCCGCATCTGCAACCTACACCACAGCTCACGGCAACGCCGGATCCTTAACCCACTGAGCAAGGCCAGGGATCAAACCTGCAACCTCATCGTTCTTAGTCGGATTCGTTAACCACTGAGCCACAATGGGAACTCCCAAACTTTTAATTTACTCAAAAAATTTCCCCTCATTATTTATTCACACTCATGATTGGAAAAAATACACAGAATGAATGGTTCTTATTACACATTTGAAATAACAGCACCTTGTAGCACAGTGGGTTAAGGATCTGGCATCTACAGCGGCTCAGGTTGCTGATGTGGCATGGGTTCAATCCCTGGCCCAGGAACTTCCACATGCCATAGGTGCAGCAAACAAAAATAAAAACAAAAAACAAAGGGTAGTAAAATTGGGCGTAGATTGGAAACCTTCAGTCTAGTTTTCTTACAGGGTGATCATACTGAAATTTGTATATCTCAGCAAAATGACTCCCTGGGACGTGTTGCTATATGCAGGAATATAGAAAATTCTGAGACTTTATGAAGATTTATGAGAGCAGTAGAATAGAACATTTGAAAATAGAAGATGCAGGGTGTTTGGCTGGCTTTTCAACATGGTAAGAAAGAAATGAGCTTTCCCAGGAACTCTGAGGGAACTAGAAACCTTTGTGCTGGCATTGATGTCAATGTGCGTCTTTTAGATATACAAGGATCATTCTAAGAAGTTTCACAAAAACATATAATGTTTTAAAATATTACCTTGCTAGTTGAGTCATATATGATTTTTTCTGAAAAAGATGGATTTTCCATGACTTGAAGTAGTTCTTGTGGGAATTCATCAATACAAGAGGCAGAATACAGCTGTAAGAATCTTTTAAGGAAAAAATGCATTTCTTTTTGGCGCAAAATCAACCCAGAGTTGAAAAGAGAAGTAAGAAGTGTGTCATCTGGCAAAGACATTCCAGATCCTGGTTTCAGAGAAGCTTAAAGCAAAAAAAACATATAGAGTCATGTTAGATAACACAATGGACCCAATATTGTTGGCCTGTGCCCATTAACCATATTCTTTATATCCTCACTTCAGCTAGTGGCTGCCCATGACCTTCCTCCATTTTTCTGCGCTTATACAGTAATAGCATTGCTTCTTGCCACAGAAAGCAAAGAAAATCTCAGAAGCATTCGAGGATCCTGCTTCTGGTTCCAAACTTAACAATGCAAAATATTCTACTTCGCGGTCTTATCTGGAGTTCTGTCCCACCTCCCTAAAAATCTTAGAGCAAAAATTTAGGTGCAGGTAATTTATTTGAGAACTGACCTTGTGAGAGAATGGGGGAAGTTTGACAGAAAAGAAGAGCCAATGAGAGTGAGCTACGAATGGGCCACAGTGAAGGACAAGGAGGGCTCAGTCCTACTGAGGACCTCCTGACAAAATCAGATACACGTGTTCCATCAGGAAACTGGGGAGCTGGAATGTTTATCTAGCAGTTCCCCTCCTCATTAGCTGCAGGTTATTCCTAGATATGTGGAATCCTCTGGTACTTCCAGGCTGCCTTGCCTGAAGGCTGGGCAAGCCTCCAGGTCTTCAGAGAAAGCCCAAAGCAGGAAGTAGTAAAATGTGGGCAACTGACATGGGAAATAATACCACCAGGTGAATCAGAGGTGAGCTGAGCTGATATGGGGAGGGCATCTCCAGGGGCCACTGTGCTGGCAAACGCCCACTGCCTTTGCTACTGAATTCTTGGCCTCATCACAATGCACTTTTTACCCAACATCCTACTTGTCTTTCCCACTGCTAAGTCCCAATAACCATGCTGAGCCACTCTATTTGCCCTGCTGGCCTTTCCATCATTGGACCTTGGCATGGGTTAAAATGTCTTTTCCAGCTGTCTGCACTGATAAGCAACGCTGGAGCATCAATTTCACGGGCACAGATAAATGTGTTGTCACAAAACCACATGATGGACCGATGTGAAGCAGGTTGCATGAGTTTTTTTGGGGATATTCTCTAGACAGCATCAATGATAAAAAAAAAAAAAACTACACCAAAAACTTCATGGAGTCAAATTTCCTTTTTCTTTACATACTGGATACTGGAACATTATCTCCTTAAAGCCAAAACTTCATCTTGTTCATTTTTTTTTTCACTTTAAAAAGTTTTAGTGAAGTATTATTGATTTACAATGGGTGATAATTTCTGCTGTACAACAAAGTGATTCAGTTATACATGAACACACATCCATTCTTTTTCAGATTCCCTTCCCATATAGACTATCACAGAATACTAGGTAGAGTTCTCTGTGCTACCCAACAGGTCCTTGTTGGCCAGTCATTCCATATACCTCAGTGTGCATATGGCAGTCCCCAACCCCCTACCCATCCCTCCCCCACTACTTGTCCCCTTTGGTAACCATACGGTTGTTTCCAAAGTCTGTGAGTCTGTTTCTGTTCTGCAGTCAAATACATTTGTATTCTTTTTTTATATTCCACATATATGTGATATCATATGATGTTTGTCTTTCACTGTCTAACTTCACTTAGTATGATAATCCCTAGGTCCATCCACATTGCTACAAATGGCATTATTTAATTCTTTTTTTTGTAGCTGAGTAATATTCCATTGCATAAATGTACCATAACTTCTTTATCCATTCCTCTGTTTATAGACATTTAGGTTGCTTCCATGACCTGGCTATTGCATATAATGCTGCAATGCACATTGTGGTGCATATATTTATCTTTTTCATTTTCTCAACCTGTCACATTGTGGTCACTCTGATTCTTAACTGTTCTGAGCCACAAACCACTTTGGCAGTCTTGGGGAAGCCTCTGGACACCCCCTTCTGAGGATGTTTTTAAATATATTGAAAGGCTTTTATTCAAAGGTCCATCTATCTCAGGTTAAGAACCCCTGAAATTTCCATCTTCTGATGAGAGGTCACTCAGAAAGTGTCAAAAGTATTTTATAAGTATTTTATAATTCTAAGTAAGAATGACTTTTACAATCGCTGGAAAGGAATATGTTCTTTCTTAACACGTTAAAAGCTTACCTAGCAGTTTGCTCATATTATTAATTCTTTGCAGGTGAATGTAGTAGCGCAGCAGAAGAATCCATGTAATATCCACTTTAGATGGAGGCTTTGTTCTAGCATCTGCATTCTCATATATATCTTCACTTTGGCAAGAGTTTGTATAGCCAGTCTGGAAGACGACTTGGTAGTTATCTGAAAGTAAAGTTTGGAATACAAATATTATGCTTTCCTTCAAAATATCCATATGTGAGAAAACAAAAGCACAGCTCATAAAGGACTGACACTTAAGACTGCATTCGATTAAAACAATGTTTTTTGTAACACAAAAGACACCACCACAAAGTTAAATGACAAACCATAGACTGAGAAAAGATATTTAGAACATAAAAATTATTTTTTCTCTACAATGTAACCAAGAAGAAAAAGTCAGATGGTCCAACAGAAATGTGGGCAATGAATTTCAACAGGCAACTCGTACAAAAGGAAGCCCAAACAGCCAAAATTTTTAGCCTCATTAAAAAATCAGGGCATTCTTTTGTGGCACAGGGGGTTAAGGAGTCGACATTGTCACTGCAGTGGCGCGGGTTTGGTCCTGGCCTGGGAACTTTTACATACTGTGGACACCCCCCCAAAAAAAAATCAGAAAAATTGCAAGTTAAAATGAAATACCATTTCATATTTCTCAGGAATTAAACTAAAATCTGAAAATAATAAATATTGGTAATCATATAAAGAAATCAGAATTCTCATACGCTACTTGTGAAAGCAACTTCCTCTTATGGTCTAATAAAATTTTAAATTCAGATCCTCATATATGTGTACCAGGAATCTTGCATAAGATACACACGGCAGCACTGTTTGTATCATTTAAAGGAAAAAAAAAAGAAACTTGAAGAAAGAGAGATGTATTAATTTGATGACATTTAAAATGAATTAATTAGATCTATAAAAGAAACTACAGTCTGTGGGCCAAATCAGGGCCATGCATGTTTATGTATGATCCATGAGATAAGAATTTTTTGTTTTTCTTTTTACGGCCGCACCTGTGGCATATGGCTATTCCCTGTCTAGGGGTTGAATCGGAGCTTCAGCTGAGGCCTACACCACAGCCACAGCAACGCAGGATCTTAGCTGTACCTGCGACCTATACTGCAACTTGACATGACATAATAAGGGGTCATTATGAAAAAGAAATAGCCATGTTTGAAGTTTTGAATCATACAGTTTTCAGACTTCAGTCTTAGCCATAAATAAATCGAATTCACTCAGTCTATAGATTAGGACAATGAGGTTGAGAGAAATTCAATGGTTTGACAGGATCAGGATGTAAGCTGCAAGCTCATCATTAATATTTCATTCTCTCTGTAACAGAACAGTAATGTGTGCTTCTAAGACAGCTGCCTTCCTGGCATTCTGGACCGGGGAGAATTGAGACGCCAAGCAGTGTCCAGAGAAAAAAAGCCGCGACTGGACCCTGCTGCCAGACTGCCCTGCTTTGTCCCCCAGAGCCTACCTATGGGGACTCTAAGGAAGACCATGTACCCAGGCTGAGATCCAGGCCACAGTCCAGAAATCTGATGAAGCAAGATTCCACCAAGCATGAAGGCAATTAAAGTAAGAAAACAGCACCTCGGAATAAAAAATTCCATCTGATGGTTTAACCTCAGGGAAAACCATTTTCAGATTGGAAAATAGTCTGTGCCACCTCTTCCCTAGGAGCTAAAGAAGGAAGTTAGCATTAACTCCTCAGCTAAAGTTGACTCACTTCAGCAGAGTAAGCTGCTGCCTGAGGGTGTGATTTCAGAGGCTTTAGGAAGACCACTCCCACCCTCATCAGGTTAAATTTCACGTTCTTCATCATCCCCTTTGGCTCACCTCATGCCAAGCAAAATTAGATGTTGTTGCTACTAAAATATCCTTCTGGAAGTAAGATTTGACTTCCTTGCTTCTTAGAACCTATCCAAGTGCTTAGCACATAGGAAGCATTTAATAAATACTTTTTTGAATGAATAAATGGTGACTGTTCAATATTTATGTTACTGCTGATCTCATTTAGGGGTTTCCATTATGGTTTACTAGCCAACAAAGGAGTCAAAGAAGAAAAAAAAACAGTAAGTAAGGTCAGGTTTAAATTCTGCTAACCTCTCATTCATTTAACAAATATTAGTATCAAACACCTGCTATGTGTAAGCAATGTGTGATATTTCTGTAGACAGACCAACAAATAAAATAAAGTCCCTGCCCTCAGGAAACTGACGATAGTTTAATAAGAGAAAGAGTCCAAACATGTATGTGCGCGTGCGCGCGCACACACACACACACACACACACACACACACACACGAAGAAAAAGAACAGGGCGTTATATCAGAGTGTAAGAGTGAACACACATTTGAGAGGGTTAGAGAAGGTCCCTTAAATAAAGAGTCGCCAAGGGTCTCATTTGAAATGTGTAAATTGGAAAATAAACAAAAATCAGGAAATACCATATTTTTCACAGAGCCCTGCATCTGAAATGAGCAGTGGATGGAGCAGCGCATGTACGTGTGGACAGTGAAATCAGGGCCCTCTGTTTTAGCAGCTGGACCCGAAGACCCCTATCTTTTCCCAGGAGTTCCCCAAACTACTGTCCTTTTTAAGATAAAACCCAACAAATCACTATAGTTAAATCTTTGAAACTTGATTACACATTATATATATAAGAATTTTATAAAATACCTAACATTCAAACATACCAAGCAAATAATCTGTGTACGAAGACAAAAGATCCATGGTGGCAAATTCTGGGATATCTGGTAACGCCCCTTGGCTAACTTTATCAGTTCTAGCATTCTTCTTTCCAATAAGTAGGTTAACTGCCAGCACAGCCTCGCTGACCTAAAATTAATGCACAGTTAGAATTCATAAATGGAAGCTTTCTGATTCATAGATTATCCATTAGGTAAATACTGATAAAATAATAATCAGTATACACTGGGGAAAAAAGACAACCTGGGAAACAATATGCAATCCCCAATATGTGATGTCATAGTCAAACAAATCATGACTTCTGATAATTTAATCAATAAATGTCACTTTAAATAACCTCACCTAGCTATTAAAAATATTTGCCAAAATGTCAAATATGTGCACATCTGTATCTGGAAGTAATTCCAGTGCCTTGTTTCTTAGAACCTGCTCTATGCAAGTGCAGAGCACACAAGATGCGTTCAACAAATATTTTCATTAAAGGAAAGCTGAAGCAAACAAAACCAAGTCTGGCTAATCAAGATTAAAAACTGCACATATAAAGAGCACTTCTAGTCTTCCCAAAGAAACATAAATGGTGCACATCCCACACAATGTGCAATTTCCCTTTCTCTTGTATAGATACACTGTGTTGCCTTAACAGATGCAACAGTAAAAAGAAGAATTAAATAAAAATCACACCAACCTGTGTAGCAGCTCTTATTGCAATCCAGGCAAATAAACTGTATGTTTCAGATTTATTTACTGTTGGTTCTTTAACAGAACTATGCCTTCTGGGAACAGCCTAAAAAATATGGCAAGTGTTTTATGATAAGGATATCATAAAGGTTCATGGTAGATTTTCCATCTGAAGATGAGATTTTAGTGGAACACTACGTAGCCATTTAGAATAATAATATAGGAGTTCCCATTATGGAGCAGCGGTTAACGAATCTGACTAGGAACCATGAGGTTGCAGGTTCGATCCCTGGCCTCGCTCAGTGGGTTAACGATCCGGCATTGTCATGAGCTGTGGTGTAGGTTGCAGATGCAGCTCAGATTCTACATTGCTGTGGCTGCAGTGTAGGCTGGCAGCTACAGCTCCGATTAGACCCCCAGCCTGGGAATCTCCACATGCCGCGGGTACAGCCCTAAAATGACAAAAGGCAAAAAAAAAAAAAAAGAAGAAGAATAATACATATGCATCGGTTGACATGAAAAGACAGTCAAATTACATTAGAGAAAGAAAAGTACAGATTTCAAAATAGCATGCAAAGCATGATCCCTTTTTTAAAAACACAGGTACACACATATATTCCCTGTATACACAAGCATAAAAAAGCATCAACAGTGGTTATGCCAGGTTTTAAAGGTGACAATTATTTTTTTATCTCTTTTGGTGATTTTCTTTATGAGTTTACATTATTTGAATAACAATAAAATAAACACAACTGGCATTTTAAGTAAATGTTATTTACCATTTTAATAGAATATACATTTTACCATATAAATTGAACATATTGTATTTAAAAATGTCAGAAACCCGGAACATTACTTTGAGGTTTTTGGTAGGTATTTGCTATCAGTTTTCTAACTACAAAATTATTAAAGGGTTGGCTGTAACTATAAAGTTCCAGAAAACAACAAAAAGTAACAATGAGGGGAGATATATTTAACGTGGATGTATGTGTGTGTGTTTGGTATTTAAACATAAAAAAATCAATACTGCAGAAGTAAACAGAAAGAAACTCTACCAGCAACAAAGTATCTATCTGCTTTATATTTTAAAAACAGTAATAGTCAATCGTAAAGATTTAACTAATCTGGAAAAACTATTCATCACTTAGCCTGCTTGTTCTATTTTTTTTGTTTTTGCTTTCTAGGGCCGCACTTGCGGCATATGGAGATTCCCAGGCTAGGGGTCTAACAGGAGCTGTAGCTGACGGCCTTCGCCACAGCCACAGCAACGCAGGATCTGAGCCGCGTGTGCAGCCTACACCACAGCTCACGGCAATGCCAATCCTTAACCCACTCAGCGAGGCCAGGGATCGAACCTATAATCTCGTTCCTAGTTGGATTAGTTCTGCCTTGATGGGAACTCTGCTAGTTCTAAGTTTTGATACTCATATCTTGGCCGATTCTTAAAATCTTCCACAAAACTGCAAAATAAAACACACAGTAACAACAACAACAACAACAATATATATATATTGCATCCGGCTATAAGACTCCCAAGAAAAAGGAAATGCAGTGAGTATCACTGATGCCAGAGCAGGAAATACAATGCATAAATGTGGCCTGGCCTAGATCAAGAGTAAAGCTTTAGGTATAAGATAATTGGAGAAATCTGGCCACGGGGAATCTAAAATCTAAGCAATACAGCCCTGTCCCAAGATATGAAAACCTTAGTTACTAGCTATAATGAAACTACTTAGGCTTTGGGTAGATATTGCCAGCTTACTGACTATATAAGCTTGAATAATTCACCTACTTCATTCTGGAAACAAGGCATTAAGTGAAGAACAGAGTAACATTACATAACTATATTGTAAGAACAATTAGGGACACAGACATTCAAAAAAGAAAGCTCATTTTGAATTGAGAGTAAGGCACTTATTGAGGAGGGCAGGTGTGAGCTCAGAATGGAAAAATTGAGATTGGGAAAAAATATGGTAGGCATTTTTTTAGATGGGGAAGTGTTCAGCACTGCATAGGAGATACTGACCTATGCAAATAGGCAAGAAAAAGGAAAAAAATGCATCTAGATAGGAAATGAAGTTAAATTATCTTTGTTTACACAAGATATGACCCTAGGTATAGAAAAATCCCAAGATACACACACACACACACACACACACACATCTCTAGAATTTAAAAATGTGTTTAGCAAGATCACAGAATACAAAACTCAATACTCATAAATCCAGTGTATGTCTATGTACTAGCAATGAACAATCTGAAAATTAAGAAAATATCCATTTACAATAGAAATAAACAACAAAAATGTACAAAATTTGTACACTTAAAAGTAAAAAGCATTATCAATGATCTAAATAGCTAAATAAATGAAGAGAGAGTTCATATTCATGAATCGGAGGATTCAACATGGTTAAGATGCCTATTTTCCAGAGTTCGTATTGTGGTTTAGTGGGTAAAGAACCCGACTAATATCCATGAGGATACGGGTTCGATCCCTGGCCTGTCTCAATGGGTTAAGGGTCTGACATCAGCAATGTCAGATGCAGATGCAGCTCAGATCTGGCATTGCTGTGGCTGTGGCATAGGCTGGCAGCTGCAGCTCTGATTTGACCCCTAGACTGGGAACTTCCATATGCCGTGGGTGCAGCCCTTAAAAAAAAAGGATGACAATTTTCCACATTTTCATCTATAGATTCAACACAATATCCACCGAAATTCTGTTAGGTTTTTAGCAGAAATTGACAAACAGATTCTAAAATGTATATGAGAATGCAAAGGACTCAAAGTAGCAAAACAACTTCGGAAAGAAAGAACATACTTGGAGGACACTTACTTTTACTAAAAGGCACAGAGTAACCAAGACAGTGGATATTCACATATAGGTAGACTTTTTGTTTTGTTTTGTTTTCAATTTTTGGCTGCCATGCAGCTTAGAGATTTCCTGGGCCAGGGGTCAGATCCCAGCTGCAGTTGCAACCTAAGCTGTAGCTGCAGCAACAGCAGATCCTTAACCCACTGGGTTGCACCAGGGATTAAACCTGTGTCCCAGCACTCCTAAGACATCACTGATCCTGCTGCACCATAACAGGAACTCCTAAAGGTACTACTGGGAGTCTAGGAATAAATGTTTATATTTATGATCAATAAACTTTTGACAAAAGAGGATACTCTTTTCAACAAATGATGTTAGAACAACTGGATTCTATGCACAAAAATATAATTTAGAGCCTTAACTCACACTTTATATAAAGATTAATTCAAAATGAATCATGGACTTAAACATTAAAGCTCTAAAAACTTTAGGAGTTCCTGCTGTGGCACAGTGGGTTAAACATCTGACTGCAGCGGCTCAGGTCCTTGAGGAGCCGCAGGTTTGATCCCTGACCCGGTGTAGTGGGTTAAAGTATCTAGTGTTGCTGCAGCTGCAGCATAGGTCACGGCTGCAGCGCAAATTCAATCCTTGGCCTGAGAACTTCCATATACCTTCTTTCTTTCAGAAGAAAATATTAAGAGAAAATCTTCAACATGTGGGGTTAGGCACAGAACTACCAAAAACAAACCATAAACGAAAAAAATGATAAACTGGACTTCATTAACATTAAACATTTTTTTTTTGTTCCAAAGACACCATTAACAGCATAAGACAAGCCACCAACCGGGAAAATACATTTGTAAATTATATATCTGATAAGGGATATATAGCTTATTGCTTACATATATGGAAAAATTCCTACAACTCAATAATAAAAAATATAACCCAATTTAGGTTACGAACAAAGGAAGTGAATAAACATTTTCCCAAAGAAGATATACAAATGGCTCATAAGCACATGAAAACATCTCAATATCAGTAGCCATCAGGGAAATGCAAATCAAAATCACAATAAAATACGACTTCTGGAGTTCCCATTGTGGCTCAGCAGGATAAGAACCTGTTATAGTGTCTGTGAGAATGCATGTTCGACCCCTGCCCTGGGAACTTCCATATGTTGCAGGTACAGCCCTTAAAAGGAAAAAAAAAAAATACTACTTCAAACCCTAGGGTGGCTACAATCAAAAAGATAAATAATAACAACTGTTAGCAGGGATGTGGAGAAACTGGAACTCTCATACACTGCTGGTAGGATACACAATGGTACAGATACTTTGAAAAACAATCTAACAGATCATCAACAGGATAAACAGAGTTGACATATGACCCAGCAATTCCATTCTCAGGTATACACCCCAAAGAACTGAAAACATATCTCCACATAAGTAATCTGTATACAAATATTCAAAGCAGCATTGATCATAATAGCCAAAAAGTGGGAACAATTCCTATGTCCATCACCTGTTGAATGAATAAAGAAAGTGTGATATAACCTTGTAAGGGGGTATTATTCAGCAGTAAAAAGGAACAAACTATTGCTACATGTTAAAACATGGGTGACCTTCAAGAACATAATGCGAGGTGAAAGAAGCAGGCACAAAAGACCACATGCTTTATGATTCCACTTACATGAACTATTCAGAAAAGACTTACATGGACTATTCGGAAAAGGCAAATCTACAGAGAGAAAACAGATTAGTGATGACCTGGGACTTGAGGTAGAAATGAGAATTATAGCAAATGGGCTGTAGGGATCTTTAGGGATGATGGGAATGTTCTAAAGCTGGACGGTGATGGGAGTTTCCATTGTGGCTCAGTGGAAATGCATCTGACTAGGATCCTTGAGGACGCAGGTTCGGTCCCTGGCCCAGTTTGGTGGATTAAGCATTGCCATGAGCTGTCATGTAGGTTGCAACTCAGATCTGGCGTTGCTGTTGCTGTGGCATAGGCCAGTGGCCACAGCTCCAATTTGACCCCTAGCCTGGGAACTTCCATATGCTGTGGGTGCAACCCTAAAAAGACAAAAAAAAAAATTAATAATAATAATAAAGCTGGATGGTGATGATAGTTGCACAGCTCTGTAAAGTTATTAAACATCTGTAAACCACACTCTTAAACTAGGTTATTTTCATGGAGGTAATTTATACTTCAATAAATATTTTTTAAACACCTGCTTGATAATCTCTCCCTTTGGACTATTTTTTCCCTCATTTAATTACTTGAACAACTTCAACTCACCCTCCAAAATTCATCTCATCTGTGACGCTTTTTCCAGCATTTCCCCAAAGCAGAATTAGTCCCAACTCTGCTCCACCTGCTACCTTCACATACCTTATTACCGCCCGCAGCACACTGCAATACAGTTACGTCTCCCTCTTGCTCCTCTGAGCTCCTTAGGGGAAGAGAGGAACATGCTTGGCACACATTATGCCCTCAATAAGCGCCTAGTTGATGAATGAATAAATGAACAAATGTTCAAGAAATAATTCAACTAGGAAATAATTACGGGATACCTACTACGTACAAAATACTTCAAAAAGATAGAATGTAGTTTAGTCAAAGTGATGTAATGATAGAGAATAGTCCCCCCACTGCCTTATTTTTTTTTTTTTTTGAGTGCTCACTATACACCAAGTCCTTTATCTTGTTTAATTCTCCTAGCTACTCTAAGGGGTATCATCATCTCCACTTCACAGATGAGGAAACTGGGGTTAGAAAGTCCCCAGTAGCACTGCTAGTATGTCATGAAGCTAGGATTCCAATCTAAACCAGTGTTATAGTCACTGCTACAGCCTTTCCTTAAAAATGAAACAATGGTGCTTTCTTCTAAGGGTTTATAAAGCATTACCTTTATTAGGGCATTATTTTAATTGTTGTATTTCAATGGTCTGATAGGTCTAGAAAATGTTTGCTTTTTTTACTGCTTTCTGTACTTCCAGTAATTGCATGACTTGCTAAAATATTTATACTGTGTCAAGATATATAGAAAGTAATGATCATATTATATGGAATTATGCTATTCTTTTCATTCAAATCTTATTTGTTCAAGCTCTTTATTATAAACACCTCCCTAGAGAAGGCCCAAAAGGTGATATATTATTATCCTTGCATCTTATTAAGCTGCATTGTTATTTGTAATGGAAACAAAGATTTCTGTGTTCTCTTTTGGACATAAAAGATGTTTACTATATCACAAAAGTAATCTTTCTATGTAATCACTTTAATGGAAAAAAAAATAGCTGCTATTCACCTAAGGCAATAACCATATGAATAGTTCAACTGACTGAAAGCCTGTTTGCCTAAAGGTTTTAAATCACGTTCATACTGTCTCAAAAATTAGAGACTTGACACCAGAATTTCCTGAAAAGATTTTTGGTGGTCAGAGAACTATCTAATTAGGATGAAATACACAAACCCTACCGAAATTTAAAGAATAAAAAACTAAATCTTTAAAAAAAAATGAAAACAATGTTTTTATTAAAAAACTAAAAACTAAAAGTCATGGGGTCCATTCACCCCCCCCAACCCACCCAACTTCGTGCCCAGAGTATCTCCCCTTGGGTCCCTGGTACTCAGGCGTGGCCCGCAGCCCAGCAGCATCAGCATTACCCAGGGGCTCCTTAGAAACGCCAAATCTCAGACCTCACCCACTACTTACTGAGTCATAATCTGCATTTTCACAGGATCCCTGCAGATGCTTCTGCCTCTTAGTTGGAAGCACTGCTCCGGACTGCACGCCCCTGCCACCCTGCCTGGCTCCCTCCCAATCCAGCAGATCCCACTTTAACCTCACCTCTCTCCACCAGAGTCATTCACAATCCCACCATCCTAAATTATTCCCTGACCTAAATTCCACACCTAAATCACTCCCCACCCCCCTTCACTTCTCTTCTGCCCTCACTCCTTCCCACTCCTCCTCCTTGCTTTCTTCCTTTACAGGTTTATCACCTCTCTCCCCCCCACTAAAGAGTAAGCACATGGGTGTGAACACTGAGCTGTCCTGGGTCCTGCTTTATCACCTTCCAGAACACAGCCTGGGCACAGCAGGTGCTCAATAGATATGTGATGAATGAATGAATGATGTTATGTTATCCAAAGACAATCTGCTTACATGCTGCATCAGTAATGAAAATGGCACTTTTTCATAGGCTTAACCAGTAGGCTATTTCCCACAATCTCCTGATCAATACCAAGGACTCTGAGTATTTACATACACCTATTTTTATGGATAACATTTTAACTGGCAAGAATGTCCACATGAGTATATTTCCAGAGTTTTGCATAAAAATCTCCAAAGAGGTATCTAAGTATGAGTGTGCGCATAAAGTAATAAACTAATTTCTCCAAGTCACAAAGAAAAAAAATCGGTCTTATTTCCATAGCACAGTGTTAGCAAAATAAGCCAGCTCCAAGGTGGCTTTAAGTTTCTAATAAAGTCATGTATTACCTTAAGTTTTCCAGGTGATGCCGAAAGTTTTCTCTTTGGCATCCTCATGTGTAAAAAGAGCAGGGCTATTTCTAGGTAGGAGTCTCTTATCAACCTAAAATGATAGAGAATTGCACTTATTAGATGGCCTTACCATTCATAATCATTTTGCATCATGTGCCAACAATTTCTGAGTGAATGGAAGGTAAAAAAGGCAAATCCGACATCTGTTCCAAACTCACCCTCTTTTCACAGCATTTCTGGCTTAAACACTGGCATCTTCCGCCCTACTGAAATTGGAAGCTATTTCTGCTTTTTTTTTTGGTTTTTTGGTTTGTGCCTGAGGAAGTATCTGGGCCAGGGATGGAACCCAAGCCAAAGCAGTGACAACGCCAAATCCTTAACTGCTGGGCCACCAAGGAACTCCGGAAGCTCTTGAAGAGAGCTGAGTCCTATGCTAGAAACACTCCATGCCATGACTGCGATGAAGCCCAGCAACAAGACCATTCTGGAATATTCCAGCACACAAGGCTTTAAAAAAGTGAAGGTCAAGACCTGTATATCAAGCCCCTCTCTCTACCTCCCTACAGTAATTAAATTTGAAAGAGGGAGTTCCCTTTGTGGCACAGCAGAAACGAATCCGACTCGGAACCATGAGGTTGCGGGTTCAATCCCTGACCTTACTCAGTGGGTTAAGGATCTGGTGTTGCCATGAGCTGTGGTGTAGCTCACAGACATGGCTCAGATCCTGCATTGCTGTGGCTGTGGAGTAGGCCAGCAGCTGTAGCTCCCATTTGAACCCTCGCCTGGGAACCTCCATATGCCGTGGGTGCGGCCCGAAAACCAAAAAAAAAAAAAAAAAGACACAGAGTTATGTTGAAAGCTAGGGTTCAGTGTGGGTTATGTCTGCATATTTATTCACTATCAAATCTGTCAGGTAGGGCCATTTAGATCAGCGCAGTTGTAATAATCTTGGCTTAGTCTCCATCTTAAGGTGACTTTTATACAGAATTGAATTTGCCAGTCTTAGAACTGCTGAACCAGGGTGATTATTCACATAAATCCCTTTCAGATATAATGTCACATCTATTGGAGGTCTCTGTATCCTGGAACTGACAAGAGATCGATCTAAGTACAGAATAGAAGCGATTTACAGTCCTGTATGTCACCATGCTAACCGCCACCACCAACCATCACATCGTAACTGAGGTCTTGGGTTAGAACCACAAGCAACAAGCTTGAAAGGGAAGTCAGTGAACCTGTGGGACAAGGGACCACAGTGAACTGGCCCTGCCACAGGAAGAGGGTCTCCCAGTCACTCCAGCCTTAAATAGTCAGCGTACCACAAGAACAACAAGGGGCTCAAACCAAAACACACGTTGTTATGAAAATGGAAATATCCTTTTTTTTTTTTACCTTGAGTTTTGATCATGTCTCAAGCTCAGTTGTATAGCTTCATATAAACTCTTAAGTTGCAAAATTGGAGATTTCTCTTCCATCAGTATTTGACATTCTATTTTGCCTGAAAGAAGAAAAAGATATATCAAGATGGTTTTTCCTTTCCTACCACATAGAACTTCAGGACAAATATATTATGCTGGAAATTCAGAAAACCGGATATCGCTGGAAGGTAAGCCCATGGGGAAAGAGCTGCTGCTTCCTCCCTCAGGAGTATCGAGCTCCTCCTGCCTCCTTTCACTTTCCAGACACAAGTGTTCCTATCAGCTTATGCTTCTCTCCATTTCCTTACTTTGTGCTCCCACTTCTTCCTGCAGCACATTCCCTTTTGCTACATTCATTTTCTTCTTTCCTCTGCTTCCACTGCGGATAGCACAGAAAATATGTTTGCTTAAAAAAAAAAAATCCTAGAAAGTCAGCAAACACTCGAAAACCAGCCTAGGTGATGCAGACACTCCAGTTCTCACACAGCTCCCACCCCTCGTGGTGAGCTGTGGTCTTCAAATGCAAGGGGTGGTGCTTCTGTAGCAGGAAGGGCAGGAAAGGGAAATCATACAATGAGTGTAAGAAAGGATTCACAGCTTCCATGCAGCATGCGGACAGGGCACAGAACCACGTGGCATTAAGTTCACGGCCAAGCATTTAGCAGCTACTGACTTAGGGAAAGTTACTTATCCAGGCTGCACCTCAACTGCCAACTAGGAATGGTCCTGCCTACCATGTAGTGCTGTTTTAAGAACTGGCAATAGGAGATGTAAAACACGGATACTAGTATCCAGTAGGTGCTCAAAACAAAAGCAACCATCATCATCACTTTTCTCATGGCTAAAATGGCCACAATAAAATAATATGAATATGTTAACACCAATGTGTGTTGTACCTAAGCTACTTTGTGTTAATTTAAATGGGTATGTATCTTTTATAGAAATTAGCTAACATGCCTAGGAAAGTAATGAAATTGTCCATAAAAAATATCTTCCAAGCTTCCTTTTTTTTTTTTTTTTTGGTCTTTTTAGGGCCGCACCCACAGCATATGGAAGTTCCCAGGCTAAGGGGATGAATCAGAGCTGTAGCTGCCAGCCTGCACCACAGTCACAGCAACACAGGATCCCAGCCACGTCTGTGACCTACACCATAGCTCACAGCAACACCGGGTCCTTAACCCACCAAGCGAAGCCAGGGATTGAACCCATGTCTTCATGGATACAAATCGGGTTTGTAGCTGCTAAGCCACAACGGGGACTCCCTAACCATTTTCTAGGTAACGTTATTTATAACCAAATGGCTGATGCTGAGATTTTTAAGTCAAACATGAAACTCTGTAAGGAAGGTCAATTACAATTATAAAAGAAACGAAAACGGAGTATGCTTTTCCTTTCTAGATATAAACTGGGGATAAGCAGTGTTCTCTTTATCCAAAACTGAGTCTGGCAGAGATACCGAGGGGTCCGTCATCACCAAGCCCTTTGTAAAGTCAGTGTTTTTTTTATAATCAGTGATTAGGTTTTTAAGGAGCCTTTCGTTAATAGGGGGGAAAAATTCCACAAACTTCACCACAGTTCCGACCCCAAAAACATCTTACCTTTCTGAAACAAGATTTCAGCTTCTATCTCATGTTCCTCTGCTCCTGATGTCTTAGCAAGCTTCAGAGCTACTTCAAAAAGGTGAAGGGTGGGTAACCACTTTGAGGGATCCCTCCTTTTACAGGTATAATATACTTGTTTGGCTACTGTATGTCCTGAAAGAAAGACAGCTGGATGAAGAAGGAACAGGAGATACGTAGTGCTCATACCAACCCTCCAAGGTACCTGACCTCTCTCACAATAAGAACAGCTAAGAACTTGGGGGGCGGGGGTACTCCATTTTTGACATTGAAAAAATGCTTCAAAGAAACTCTACCCAAATGTTTCAATGAACTATAAACAACAGCCCTTTGAAACTTTGATAAATGTCAACATATTCTCATTTTTTAAAATGAAGGATAATCTCTCAGGTCTCTTTCAGTTCTCAAGTTTCATAAGGCTCTATGTAACAACCTTTGTGTCCCTAATATGAGGTTGTTAGTAGGGAAACCTCTAGAAGTTTTATGTTGTTCCCAATAAAATTTGTACATATTAGTAGGTAATAATTTCTATTTAGCTCTATGGTGGTTGCCTGTATTGCATATTCTGTCATCCCAACTAGTTGGCAAACCCATTATGGACAAACGCCACATGCTGTCTTTCTTGTGTGGTCCCCTCACTACTTAATATAATGAAGGATTGTTATATCTTGAAAAGGCATTAGATTTAATCTGTCACCTCAAAGACAGACAGACAGGCATTTACATCACAAATATTCTCTGAAAGCTTAGGTGCTGGATAGAAAATGAGATAAGTCGTTGTTCCCATTGTGATGCAGTGGAAATGACTCCAACTAGTATCCATAAGGAAGCCTGTCCTCTCTCAGTGGGTTGGGTATCTGGCATTGCCGTGAGCTGCGGTGTAGGTCGCAAATGCGGTTCAGATCCTGTGTTGCTGTTGCTGTGGCTGTGTTGTAGGCTGGCAGCTGTAGCTCTGATTCAGCTCCTAGCCTGGGACCTTCCATATGCTGTAGGTGCGGCTCTAAAAAGTTAAAAAAAAAAAAAAGTGGAAAATAAGAGCTAAGATTCACTGAGTAGTTCCTACATGCCAGGTACCATCCCAAGTACTTAGGTATTATCTCATGTAATCCTCCCAAATCTGAGTGGACACCATTATTATGTTCATTTTACAGAGGAAAAAGCATCAGCACAGAGACATTTAAGTAACTTACCCAAAGTCACATGACTAGCAAATAGCAGAGCTGCGATCTCAACCTAGGTAGTCTGGCTCTAGGGCCCATACCCTGAACTACGACACTGCAGTAACCCCTTAAGAGAGCGACCATGGAGCTTAGTGTTTAATAGGGGTAGCCAGTCAGGCAAGCAAAATACTGTGTCATTGACTGTATGGCAGTGAAAACACAGGGCACTGTGGTAGCGGGTTATAGGGCCCTGACCCAGACCTACCCAGAGAACGCAGCTGTCAAGGCCAGCAGCTCATGATTGCCCTATCTTTTGGTAATTTTAAAGAAGAAAAATGTTAAAGAGTAAAAGGCAACTGGGGGAAATACTGCATTGATAGAACAATTTAAGAGGCACAGCAGAGGAGTATAAACAGAAAGGCAGTGTAGGACTGCAAAATGATGCAGCTGCTGGGTTCCAGCTGAAAGGCTGGGTGCTAGCTGGTCACTGATGCTACCATGTCATCTAAGCCTTTGAACAAGTCCCGACATGCTTCTGGGCCTTGAGGCAGCAGAACTAGAAAATATCTGGGGTCCCTACAAGTTCTGAAATTTTTAAATCCAAGATGCCACATCCCATAAAGTTTTCAAGAAATCTAGGGCTTTTTGTAGATGTTTAGTTCAGGAATGTGCTATATGAATGGGAGGATGGGGAGAAAAGTGTATTTCTCCCTCTTGCTCTCATATCCAGGGAGAAGTTACATCCTTCCTCTGGACAAGGCAGGATGGTAGCACTCTGCCAAAAAAACTTAGATGCAGAAATTGAAGCCTTGCTTTTAGGGAGCTCCTGAGAAGGTAAGGACGCCTGGCGTGGAATAATGAGAATAGCTGACACCTACAGAGCTCTTAGAACAAACCAGGTGCTCTTCTAAACATAGCGCACATTCCACTCATTTGATCCCAGTGATGGGTTCTTTTCTTATACACATCTTGTGGGAAAGGAAACTGAAACACAGAGAAGTTAACTGACTCCCTTGAGGGAACAGGACCAGAATTCTTTCTCCCAAATCCAAGCTCTTAAACCCCAACTGCAATTAGATCACAGGCAAGAAGGATATGCTGATGCCACTGTCCAATACAACCTCTCATCTCAATACTCTCCCTTTTGTATGTCTTGCTTATTGTTTCAAACTAAGTATAAAGTCTCTTCATGTCATTGAGGCACTTATAAACATGCACAATATGTACGGTACATATAGACTATATGTATTATAGAACTATATAATAAAGTACTAAAGTATAATAGTAGTATTGGAATTGTTTCTAGATTTTTTTAAAATCAGGAAAAAATCATTACAGAAATTATTGACTTTTCTAACTAGAGAATAGCCTTTTGAAGGCAAAGATATTTCTACTCATTGGCACTATTCTTAAAACTTTTTTCACTTGTATTATATAATCCGTAATCAGTTACTTTTTCATCTCATAAGGAAATTTAGGTTCAGTTATTAATGGGAAAAATAATCTTAAATACCCGTCATGCTTATTTTTTTGTCTTATAAGCTCAAAATCCCTTTTCCTGTAAGAGGCCTTCACAAAGGAAAAGAAAAATTGTTTTAAGTGGATCTATTCCTGTGATGCAATCTATACTATCGCTATAAAAGAAAACTGTCAAGAAAGCATCAAATCAGATGATTTTATGCTTCATAATATTGAAGTGCTCCTTTTTGCAATAAACATCAACTCTGTGAAAAAGAAGCTGTGAAACTGATGTTGTTTTGACAGAAAAGCTGCTTTTGGTTTTGTTCTTTAAGTTGGTATTTAATATAATCTAACAGAAAGCAAGCTGTTCTGCTTCAAATGAGTCTAAAAAACAGCAGCAGAATTGCCACCGAGTGGTGACACATCTTCAAGATTAGTAAGGCAGGAAAGCAGAGAAGACATCTGATTTAACACAGTCTGTACAATTTAACACAATCTGTACTTGAAGCTCTTGTAGGAATCAAATACACGGATGATAAAACAAACTGGGGACTGAAAATGCAGAAAAATAGCTCTGATGGGATGAGTGAGCAGGAAGGAACTCTACAGGTCAGCTAAGCCAATCTCCTTTCATAAATGAGGAAACAATAATATAAAGGTGAACTGATTACCTACGGTAATAAAGTTCATATCTGATGATGACGCTGATAATCACATCACAGTAACAACAATACTCATGACGGGGAGGAGGAGGAGTGGAATAAGGGGAAAGATTCTGGACAAGTGACAGTTTGAGCACTCTGCTGCCCTCCCTTCCCCACTCTAGTCCCATCATCAGCATCTCCTGAGGTGAGCAGCTGCTGGTACAGGAGGCAAACGGGTCCTGAGAGGTAAGAGGTAATGTTTTAAAACGTGGGTTTCATTATTATTCAGGTATGACAAGGTCGACGGGTCAGGAGATAATTGCCATTGAAAAGTCAGTTTGTTACTACAGTTCCCAAGAGGAGGGGGCACACCACCATCATGCCATGCAGGGCCCTGCAGGGAAAAACCAGGGTCAGTTAGGAGGCAGAAGGATCAAGGAGCAAATGTGGGCAAGAGACTTTATTGTGCTTTTTGTCGAAAGGAGTGGGTTTAGGATTGGCTAGTTTGGAAAATTTCAGTGGGCTTTGCTAATAGTCTGATACCTGTCCCTGGGGAGATTAGGGCAGGGGAATGGTGGTCCTGAGCCCAGCAAAGGACAATAAAAGAGCTCAATAAAGGTTTGGCGTGTGGGCCTCAGAATGGTTGGTTTGCAGAGGAAAGTACTTTGCTAATCCAGGACCTGGCTATCCTGGGGAGAGGAATCCCCTCCCTCGTCAGCAAGACCCCAGATGTCAAAGCATCAGAAAGACGTTTTTAAAAAGGTTAATATAGGTTAGAACAGAGGGAGCTGTTAACGAGATTTTCTGCCCTCTCAGCTAGACAAGAACCTTGAAGCTAGAGGCAGGCAGCTTTGAGTTAGAGGTCAGAGACAGTGTCCTGGTCAGAGCTTGAAATAATGTCTGTGAGCTCCTGAGAAGGGCTCCTGGAAGGAGAAACACTGGCTGTGTGGTTTCTCCATGGTTTCCAAGGAGCTATAAGCTCCAGCTTACTGGTCTACCTGCTCCAATCAGGCCCCCTCTTGGCTAGCTCCAGTCCAAACTCGCCAATCTGTTCTTCACCCAGCAGCCAAGGTAATTTTTTGAAACATACACTGTCCCCTGTTTATCCCTTCCCATTGGGCTGCCTCTAGCCCACTCTGCTCTGGTACTGGTCTCCTTGTAATTCTGGAAATTTCAAGCTTGTCCTGACCTCAGAGCTTACAACTTATTGATCCCTCTGCCTCTGCTATGCATGACCCCACTATGCCTATGCATCATAACATTTACAATCCAGAGTTAAATACCAGCTCCCCAGAGAGGCCTTCCCCAATTATTCTACTTATACAGGCACCCCTCCCTTTGTTATTCAGCAAACTTTTACTAGCAAATCTTATCCACATCTTTTATAATGCTTACTACAATTTATAATTATATAATATATATAATTCAACATACATATCTTTGTTGGTTTATTTTCTAGTCATTATCAAATACACACACTTTATATATTTATTGTATTAATTTTATATTAAAACATTTATAAATATTAAAATTGCATACAATATTTATAATATGATAAATGATATAATTTGCATTCCTATATGATTTGTTAGGTTGTTTATTTCTGTTTCCTAGAATAAAAGCAGGAACTACATCTGGGTTTTCATTTCTTTTGGATTTTTGTTTGTTTGTTTTGCTTTTTAGGGCCACACCTGCAGCATATGGAAGTTCCCAGGCTAGGGGTTGAATCGGTGCTGCATCTGCCAGCCACAGCCACAGCACCAATGGACCCTTAACCTACCGAATGAGGCCAGGGATGGAACCTGCATCCTCATGGATATAAGCTAGGTTTGTAACCCACTGAGCCACAAGAGGAACCGCTGAACTACATCTGTTTTAATGTCCACTACCTTCTCAGGACCTCACACGGATGCTGGCACATGGTAAGTGATCAAAAACTATTTGTTAAATAAATGAAATCTGGGTACTCATAAATACTGCCCTATATAAATGCACTCACATGACAGTCCTGCCTGAAAATAACTTAAACTTTTTCATCATTGACTTGAATGTAATATATGTTTAAGAATTCTTACCAATTCTCATTTTTGTTTTGGCCAGTAACATGACATGAGGAAGATAGATATTTTTCAAAGGCAGTAATGGACTTGAGTAGTCAATGTTTGATAAAGGAAATTCAATGGTTTCTCCAAAAGTTAACATCTGTAAACAAAACACTATAATGAGTAATTAACAAATGTGGTCTGCAATAAGGAAAAGTGTGGGACACAAAAGTGCTCTCACCTGTTCAATAAGAATGTTGTGAGACTGAGTCAACAAACATAATTTTTCTGTTTTTGAAGAGGGAGTTTCCTTGAATTTCTCAGCTTTTGTTAAGTCATCCAGCAAAAGCATGCTTCTCACCAGGGTCAAGTGAGATCGAGGAGAAATAAACTCACGTCCTTCAAGCAACTGTATTACATCCTATTAAAATAAAATGGTTCCATTTGATAGTACCATTTACAATTCACTGAAATAAGAGCTGGCCATGTGGACTGTTAGGCAATCAGTACCTAATGAAAATTAAACTTCTCTCCTTTTATTCTAACCAGAATACTTTGGTAAGTATCAACGTGAATGAGGTTTCTTTCCTACCTGAAGATTTTTTATGATGTCTGCTTTTAAATGCTTTTCTTGTAGGCCAAGGATTACAGCTTGCATCAGCAATTCAGCCTGTAGCTCCCTGTCACCTGCACTTTTTGCCTCCACACACATTTCACTGATGAGGCTCACATAATCTGTTATGTCATTTTCTAAAATAAATAAATATAATTACTTAAAATGTACTGAGAAAGTAGAAATTGTGTAATATCCTCAATGTTTACCACAGAAATGCTGTGTAATAGAGACCAGAAAGACGTAAAGAAGGCAAAGAGACTCTACCTGAAACATTGCAAATACATGTGTAACCTGGGTGCGGGGGGAGTACTTAATTCAAATGCTGTTAAAGTAATAATGATATTGCATGATATAATTTGGGATATGGGTAGAGATGGGTGAATGGGTAGGTTTATATATATATATAATTTTTAATCACTGCAGGAACTACCACATGTGCTAGGCTGTGATCTGAGAACTTTATAAATTTAACCCATTTCTTTTTTTAATTTAATTTAATTTTATTTAATTTGATTATTATTATTATTATTATTTTTTTTTGCTTTGTAGGGTTGCACCTGCGGCATATGGAGGTTCCCAGGCTAGGGGCCAAATAGGATCTACAGCTGCCAGCCTACACCACAGCCACAGCAATGTGGGATCTGAGCTGCATCTGTGACCTGCACTACAGCTCAAGGCAAAGCCAGATCTTTAACCCACTCAGCGAGGCCAGGGATCGAACCCACAATCTCATGGTTCCTAGTCGGATTTGTTGCCGCTGCACCACGACAGGAACTCCTAACTCATTTAATTCTTAAAATAATTCTATGAAGTAGGTCCCATTATTTCCATTTTACAGAGAAGGAAACTGAGGCACAGGGGGATTAGGAGAGTGGGCCAAAGTCACACAGCAAGGAAGTGGTAGACAGAGCATCTGAACCCAAGGGGGGCTGGCTCTGGACTCTGCACTGTGGACCCCTGCATGATGTTGCCTTCCCAGACATCAAGAAGACTTGTGCCTTAGGATTTTAAAATCCCCCTGCCTGCTTTGCATACATCACTACCTATGTGCCATTTTCAGTGATACAAAGGACTGCTGAAGATGATTATTCTCATTTAGTAACTTGATTTTGGAGTCTGAAAACAGATTTAGCTAGAAAGTTATAAAACGTCGCTATAATAAAATGCATCACAATAAAAATCTGTTACCTAAATGAAACTAAATTTTGTGAAAACTGTGATTAAAGAGATAGAATACTTGTACCTTTCACGATTCCAATGCCACGAATCTGTGCAACAAATGCCGTCACCAACGCTAAGCGGCACCTCAACCACAAATGAATGTTGAAGTATTCTCGAGAATTTAGGGAAATACGATCTAAAAACCCATTATCATCTTTATTTTCAGCAGCCTAAACAATAGTAAAATGATGGTTATCTTTCCATTAAATAATGTCCAAGTTCCAGCCTAATGCTAAATATAATATAAATTAAGGGAAACACTGATATCATCTAACACTACTAAACTTCTAATTTCATAAATTATTATTGAACATTCTATAGAACATAAAAATACACAAGAAACAAATGATAAAATAAATTAAAATAACATAAATCACCCATCATCCCATGATCGTCTATTAACATTTTGGTAAACTGTTTTGCAGTGCTTTTTGTTTTCTCTGTACACCCACTTTTGAAAACCAGTTTTGCAGTCTGAAGTTTTCATTGCAAATTATATCATTAGCGGTTTCCATATCTTCAAAAATGTTGTGTCCATCATTTTAAAGGCTGAAAAATAACCAATAATGCTGGCTTATATTTATTGAGTGTTTATTATGTGCCGGGCACTGTGCTCCATGCTTTCTTTATACACATTATCTCACGTAATACTTCTGACCTGCTCAAGAGGGGCAATTATTATCTCCGTTTTATAGATAGGAGAAGCAAAGCCCAGGAAGGTTAACTACCTGCTTAAAGACCAGCATATTTTGGCATGGGTTGGGATTCAAGCTTGTGTCTTTCTGAATTTAGAGCCCACAGTCTCACTCTACTGTTACACTGCTGTGTTCCGCTCACATTCCAAACATATAATTGATTTACCATCCTCATTATTACACTGCAAAGGGGTGGCCAGTGCTCAGAGGTACTGGGAAGGAGGTGACAAGGGAATTTTCCAGGGGCAATTAATCCTAGACACTCCACCTAGAACAAGGCCCATTTGTCCCAGGAATTTCCTGCAACACATCTCTGACAGCTCATCATCACCAACCAGTCAGCAACACCTGCCATCATGGGGCTGTGACTTGGGCTAGGTAGCGGCTGGCATGTGACAGACAGGTGGGGCGCAGGGGAGGAGGGTGAGTGGTTCCTGGGACCAGAGTAAGTGAAGAGAGGATCCAGGCAGGATGGTGATTAGAATGGGCACACCAGGTACTCGGGGAGCCTAGTATTAGATTAGAAATACAGAAAAGATACCCATCAAAACACCTTAATCCCTACCTACATTCTTGTTACTATTGAAAAGCCAAGTCATTCTTAATCTAAATCCAGGTTTCTCAACCTCAGCGCTACTGACATTTTGAACCAGATTATTGTTGTGCGGGACTGTCTTTTCCGTTATAGGATGTTTAGCAACATCCCTGGCCTCTACTCAGTAGATGTCATTAGCACCCCTTCCAGTTAGGACAACCAAAGAGTCTCCAGACACTGCAAATGTGCCCTGGAAGGCAAAATTGCCCCTAATTGATAAATACTGCCCTAACTAAAATTTCAGAATCAGATTGCCATTTAGAATTTATATTGCTTTTAATACAGTACAAAATGAGTCAATTAGTTTTGCTTTTTGTAATGACATTAGAAATCAGCAATTTTATTAGTAAAGCTTAAAATGAGCAAGGATTCTATGTGATGAATCTTTATATTTTAACCCTAAACAACCCTGTATTATTAAATTACTTGGTCTAATCAAAGTCCAGTGAAATCTCAAAGAATGTGTGACACTGGCTTTCAAACAGATTTCAGAGCTTAAATGCAGAAGAGTCAAACTATGAGAAATTCAAGGTAGGAAACAGCACAGGTGTCACACAGGTAATGCCAAAGAAGAAATAAAATCAAAAGTGAAATGAAGAGTAAATCTTGTGAAACAACTTTATTTACTAGTGACATCAGATCTGAAATACTAGAATGATACATCTGGTGGGACTTCAGTGACTATCACATCCAATTCCATCCATTCCCAAATGAGATTACATAATTTTGAAAAAAAAAAAAAAAACTTAAGGAACTTGCCCAAGGTATCCCAGTTAATAAGTTAGCATCAATGGGGCTTAAACACAGATTTTTTACTCTGAATACAATGTGTTTTTTCTACTTTATCCCTCGTTTCATTCAAATAATTAGACAATCGCCTCTCAGGCCAATAGTTTTTCCATAATAAGAATTATAAGGCTAAACATTAAATTTATACATACATAACCTCCTGGAGAGATGGAATTCTCTGTGTCATCTTCTGCTACCTTCTTTTTAAAAAGTTTTGAATCCTGGAGAAGTTTAAGTGTGGAAAATACTATCGCAGCACTAAAATAGAGAATATACTTTGTGTTACTAGTATTATATTTGCGGCATTTATGTGTTATTGCCTAAGTCTCTTCCTCCAGAAAAAAAAAACCTCCCTACATTCCCACCCACTCTCAAAACTGTTAGGCGCCCCTTCTGTATGACCTAATAGCACTCTGGCCTTAACCATAAGGCAGCACTTACCATAATATTTAATTGTCTGTAAATTCCTCTACAGTTTGTCTCAGCTAATTTATCTCATGTCCTGCTGAAATCTAGCATCTAGCGCTGGGGCATAATTGAAGCCAAAAATAAATGAAAACGAGTGAATAAAAGAAGAAATGAATGAATATATCCAAGATCTAAAAATTTACTGATAATCTAACAAAATGAACACATATATTTTACATACATCAGAATGTGGCTTTCCAGTTTTTTGGCATTATACAACTGTGTTGCTGAACGCTACACACTGGGAAACTCTCAAGCAAAATTATCGCTCAATCACGATCTAGCAGTGCCAGGAGAGAAATTCACTTAATTAAGAAAATAGAAGCCAGGACATAGGAGTTCTCCTTACTTCCTATTGCTTGGTATGTACATTTTCCTTCACATTAAACTATCGCATCCTCCATCCCTATAGGATGATAACTTACAATTGATGTTACACTTTTTTTTTAATAATGATTTTTATTTTCTCCATTATAGCTGATTTACAGTGTTCTGTCAATTTTCTACTCCACAGCAAGGTGACCCAGTCACACATACATGTACACAATTTTTTTTTTCACTTTATCATGCTCCATCATAAGTGACCAGACATAGTTCCCAGTGCTATACAGCAGGATTCCATTGCTTATCCATTCCAGAGTCAACAGTCTCTCCCACTCCAAATTCTCAGTCCCTCCCACTCCCTCCTCCTTGCTCTTGGCAACCAAGTCTGTTCCTTCCCACAGAAAAGAAAATCATGGACAAGGAAAACAGACTTGTGGGTTTGTTTGTTTGTTTCCCTGGGCCTGCAGCATGTGAAAGTTCCCAGGCCAGGGATCAAACCAGTGCCACAGTTGCAGCCTGCGCCAGAGCTGCAGCAATGCTGGATCCTTAACCCACTGTGCCACAAGGGAACTTCCTGATGTCACACTTAAAAAAAATATTTTAACAATATATATCAAGAGGCTTCCTTGTTTAAACATCTAGTCCAAGGCAAAATTCAAAATACAGAATAACCTGTATACCTAAAGATGCTTTTGGTAGTGCTATTTTATAATACAAAAAGACTGGGTGAGAGCCAAGTGGACAATGTACCCATTTATCTAATTCCCTGCTTGATGTTCCTACTTGAATAGTGAATAACAGTCACATTTCAGGGGTTATGGGTTGAACCATGTTGAAGTCCTAACCCTCAGTGCCTCAGATACATTTATTTGGAAATAGATACTTTTATTTGGAAACAGATACATTTATTTGGAAACAGAGCCTTTACAGAGGTAAGCAAGATAAAATAAGGTCATTTAGGGTGGACCCTCATCCAATTTAACTGGTGTCCCTACAGAAGATGGAAATTTGGACCGAGACAGGCACACACAGAGGGAAGATCATGAGAAGACAGAGAAGACAGCCCCTGACTGGAATGATGCATCTGCATGCCAAGGGACTCCAAGGGTTGCAGGCAAACATCAGAAGCTACAAGAGGCCAGGGAGGGCTCCCCCTAGAGCTGTCAAAACAAGCATGGTCCTGCCAACACCTGATTCTGGACTCTTAGCCTTCACAGTTCTGTTGTTTTAAGCCACCCAGTCTGGGTACGTTGTTTTGGCAGCTCTAGGAAACTAGACTTGTTAAAAGCAGATCCTGTTGCTTCCGCCTCCTCCACCAAACCTGCCCTCTGCCCGATTCTCTATTGCAGCTGGAGAGCTCAGTATCATCATTGCTTCTCCTCTGCCTCACACTCTATGTTCAATCCATCAACTTCAACTTCAAAATATGGGTCTCAGCCAGCAGCTCCTCATCTTCTTCACTGCTAATGCCTCATCCAAGCCACTGTCATCTCCTGGGGCTGGACAACTGTGGGGGCTTCTTGGCCAAAGCCCCTGCTCTGGCTCCTGCCCCCAAGGTCCTGGTAGCCACAGTGATCTCTCTTCAAGATGTAAGTCAGATCACGTCACGCCCCCGCCCCACACTTTCCAGTAGCCTCCTGCAATCCTGACTATGGTCACTACACCGCCTCCTTTGGGTTGTCTGGTTAGGTTTTTGGCCAGAATGATGACTAGCTTCATCGCTGTCCAGGGATCCTGGTAAGAAGATATACAGTCTCTGTTTGCAGGCTCTCCGAATATGAATATATGCTCAACTCTTTTTTTTCTTATTAAGACTGTGCCTGTGGCATATGGAAGTTCCCAGGCTAGTGGTGGAATAGGAGCTGCAGCTGCCCGCCTACACCAGAATCACAGCAACATCAGATCTGAGCCACATCTGTGACCTATGCTGCAGCTTATGGCAATGCTGGATCCTTAATCTACTGAGCAAAGCCAGGGATCAAACCCACATCCTCACAGACACTATGCTGGGTACTTAACCCACTGAGCCACAATGGGAACTTCCATATGCTCAACTCTTAATGACATTTTTATTTTTTATTTATTTATTTATTTTGTCTTTTTGCCTTATCTAGGGCCGCACTTGCGGCATATGGAGGTTCCCAGGCTAGGGGTCTAACAGGAGCTGTAGCTGCCAGCCTTCGCCACAGCCACAGCAACACGGGATCCGAGCCGCATCTTCAACCTACACCACAGCTCACAGCAACGCCGGATCCTTAACCCACTGAGCAAGGCCAGGGATCGAACATACAACTTCATGGTTCCTAGTTGGATTTGTTAACCACTGAGCCACAATGGGAACTCCTTAATGACATTTTTAAAGCCTCTTTTTTGTGTACATGTTGTGTATATGTCTACATGTTGTATTAAAAGAGATTTTTTCCCCTTAATCCTTTTTTAAAAAAATGGTAACTAGTATTTACCAAGTGCTCACCACCTGTATCAGGTGTTGTGTTAAGTGCCTTCTGTGAATTAATTCACTTAATCCACATCGCAGACCAGTAAGGTAGATAACATCATACCTTTTTTGTAGAAAAGTTAATTGAGACCTAGAAATGTTCAATGACCTGCCTAAGGGGACTCAGCTAGAAAGAGGGGGCTGGATTTGAACCCAGAAAACTGGGTCCTGAGCCTGCAGTGCTCTTAATCATTATGCTATAGTGTAGCCTCTTTTTTTTTTTTTTTTTTCATAGTTCTAACATAGTGGGTTCTGTTTGCGCTGGTACAGTGTTGCTTGGTGCCACATTACTACATGGTTATTATTAATGGCACCTTTTACAATATAACAGGAGGCCTTCTATTTATTTATTTATTTATTTATTTATTTATTTATTTTAAGGCAGTACCTGCGACATATGGAGATTCCCAGACCAGGGGTCGAATTGGAGCTGAGGCCACCAGGCTACACCACAGCCACACCAGAATGGGATCCAAGCCATGTGTGCGACCCACACCACAGCTCACTGCAACGACGGATCCTTAACCCACTGAGAGAGGCCAGGGATCGAACCTGGGTCCTCATGGATACTAGTCAGATTCATTTTCCAGTGAGCCATGATGGGAACTCCCCTTTGTCCAGTTTAATGCCTTTTGCCTTGCATTCTACTTAGCAGACTTCATGAAAGGGGTTCCGATAGGTTCCTAGGAGGATGGAGACAGGCCTTCCCCATCCCCCAACCCCTCAAATGGCACTGTTCACCTTGGGGACTTTTTAGACATGGGTTTGCCCCGCAGGAGATCTACACCCTCTCCAGGAATGTGGATGCTCAAGTTGGGCAGCAAGAAACAATGGCCTGCATAGATTAGCCACCTACAAGGATTAACTGCCCTCTGTCATGGGACTCAACACCTTACCCTTCCCTTGACCTTCCCCTCCTCCTCCTTCACTGTTCCTTCCCCAAGTTCCCTCCATGAACTCCAGTCACAGATCCTTTAGGCACTGAGCATCTTCCCACAGTTGGGCTGGTGCCATCTGGAGCTCAGCCTGTCTCCCTCTGATGCCTTAATAAATCTTTTTTTTTTTTTTTTTTCAACCAACTTAGCCTTGTACAGTCCTCCCATAACGAACTTAACAGGATTATTATAAGGATACTAAATAATTTAGTCTTTCATGGGCTCAAAACTATGGGCCAGGAATAAATCTAAGGGCATATACAGACCCTGACCTCATGGAGTTGATGTACTATTGATAGCAGGGTATTCTTAGCGAAGAAGGCACTTGGCAAACAGATGGCACTCAGCACATACTAGCCACTGTTAGTGCATAAAGTTGGATAGGGAATATGACAGGACTAAATCAATTTTTTTCTAAGTTGTTAACCGGCCTCAAAATCTTTCAGCTGTTACTGAATTTCTAACTCCCAAGATTTTACTGAGTCATTAAAATGATTTAGATACTTGTAGAATATTTTCTAAGATAGTATTTGTGATTATCTCAACTTCCTATTTTTTTTTAATAAAACTGAACAAGCAAGCAAAAAAAAAAAAAAATCCAAAAATGTAACACAGATCGGATGAGTATACAGGATGGCAATTAGAGGACCCTGGAAGGAGAAAACAGTGCCCGTGTCCCTTTCTTCTGATCTGAAACCCCAATTCTGATTTCAAAGGAAAAGAAATCTTGCTAACTCCAAAACTTAACGAATCAGATAGAAATATACTGGTGTGTCCTAACCCGCCTGGTGTTGCTTATCTGTACAATGGAAAACTTCTAGTTTCTTCTCTATACATGGAGACAGGAAGTGTGGCAGGATTACCCACTGCAAACATTCTAAATCCCGAAGGAAGGAAGTTTCATTCTCACACAAAATTAAAAGGCTCAAATGTTACCCCTGTTAGATAATAAATTAAATACAAAGGAGAACAGAAGGGGAACATTAAAAACAATACAGGATTCTGAAAGACAGAGGCAGCCCTTAAAGGAGTAGAAATACAGTTTGAATAACTTTGACCCCATTTATTTCTTATTAACATTCATGACCGAAATGGTCAGTTTGTTCTCCTAATACATTTTGCAGCTCACTCTACCTGTCACCTTAAGGAATGTGCCTTGAATTTCCTTGACACATAATTTTACTAGAAGTATCATGAAATGTCAGGCTAACCATCATTTGAAAAAGGGACTGTTCAACATCGCAGCAGCGCCCAAGCGGAAGCTCACAAAGGGTAAAGTTCATGCACAAAAACTCATTCATCCTGACAGTAGGCTTCCCCAGGTGACAACTCCGCTGCAAAAAGGCAGTGACATCAAAGTTTCTGCAGGCTTTGTCCCAAAGGCTAGGCTCATGGATTTAAAATTGGGGAGATTCTGGTAGACTTTCACATTATTTATGTACATCTACCTGGTCTTCAAATTGAGGTTCTTTTATGATACTCCTTTCTGTGTCATTTTGTAATTTTGAGTTCCTCATTTCCTTCTTCCTCCCTAAAAAAATCACTCATATCCTACGTACTTAATGGGTATACGACATGTAGACAGCTAGGGAAAGAATGAAGGTGAGTGACAAGAAATATTTTCTAAGGCTGCTGTTATTCTCTGGGACAATTTTTGGAGAAAAGAATTCCATGTGCTTCCATAGGAAATGATTTAGTCATATATTTTCCAACTATAAACAGTTTATGCTTTATCTACTATATACCATATCTATAGATATTGTATATCTACTAATTTATGATGTATATTTAAACATATACATAATATTTAAATATATTTAAATATTAATTTAAATATACATATTTTCTTCTTTATTTTTATTTTACAGTTTTTATTTTTTTCCATCATACTCAGTTTACAGTGTTCTTTTAATTTCTACTGTATGGCAAAGTGACCCAGTCATACACACATATATACATATATTTATGTATATACGTTCTTTTTCTCACATTATCCTCCACTGTGTTCTATCACAAATGACTAGATAGAGTTCCCTGTGCTACTCAGCAGGACCTCATTGCTTATTCATTCCAAATGCAATAGTTTGCATCTACTAACCCCTAACTCCCAGTACATCCCACTCCCTCCCCCACCCCTTTGGCAACCACAAGTCTGTTCTCCAAGTCCATGGGTTTCTTTTCTGTGGAAAGGTTCATTTGTGCCTTTTATTAGATTCTGGATATAAAGGCCATCCTATGGTATTTGTCTTTCTCTTTCTGACTTACTTCACTCAGTATGAGTCTCTAGTTCCATCGATGTTGCTACAAATGGCATTATTTTGTTCTTCCTTATGGCTGAATAGTATTCCATTGTGTATATATACTATATCTTCTTAATCCAATCATCTGTCAAGGGACATTTATGTTGGACGTGTCTTGGCTATTGCAGATAGTGCTGCAATGAACATATGGGTGCGTGTGTCTTTTCCAATCAAAGTTTAGTCCAGGAGGTCCCATTGTGGCTCAGTGGTTAACGAATCCAATTAAGAACCATGAGGTTGCAGGTTCGATGCCTGGCCTTGCTCAGTGGGTTAAGGATCTGGCGTTGCCGTGAGCTGTGGTGTAGGCTGCAGACGTGGCTCAGATCCTGCATTGCTGTGGCTGTGGCGAAGGCCAGCAGCTACAGCTCCTGTTAGACCCCTAGCCTGGGAACCTCCATATGCCGCGGGTGTGGCTCTAGATAAAGGCAAAAAGACAAAAAAAAAAGAAAAAAAAACCAAAGTTTAGTCCAAATACATGCCCAAGAGTGGGATTGCTGGGTCATATGGTACTTCTACAATTAGTTTTCTGAGGTACCTCCACACTGTTTTCCATAGAGGTTGTACCAGCTTACATTCCCACCAACAGTGCAGGAGGGTTCCCTTTTCTCCATACCCACTCCAGCAATTGTTGTTTGTGGGCTTATTAATGATGGCCATTCTAAGAGGTGTGAGGTGGTACCTCACTGTAGTTTTGATTTGCATTTCTCTAATAATCAGTGATGTTCAGCATTTTTTCATGTTGGCCATCTGTATATCTTCTTCGGAGAAATGTCTATTCAGGTCTTTTGCCCATTTTTCAATTGGGTTGTTGGTTCTTTTGCAGTTCAGTAGTATAAAAGTTGTTTGTATATTTTAGAGATTAAGCCCTTGTCAATCACATCATTTGAAACTATTTTCTAAGAGTTCCCATCATGGCACAGCAGAAATGAATCTGACTAGGAACCCTGAGGTTGTGGGTTCGATCCCTGGGCTTGCTCAGTGGTTTAAGGATCTGGCATTGCCATGAGTTGAGTTGTGGTGTAGGTCACAGATGTTGCTCGGATCAGGCATTGCTGTGGCTATGGTGTAGGCTGGCAGCTGTAGCTCCAATTAGACCCCTAGCCTGGGAACCTTAATATGCCACAAGTATAGCCCTAAAAAGAAATGGAAGAGGAAAAAAAAAGAAACTATTTTCTCCTATTCTGTAGGTTGTCTTTTTTTTTCTTTTTATGGTTTCCTTTGCTGTGCAGAAGCTTGTCAGTTTGATTAGGTCCCATTGGTTTATTTTTGCTTTATTTCTGTTGTCTTGGGAGACTGACCTAAAAAAATATTTGTACAATTGATGTCAGAGAATGTTTTGCCCATGTTCTCTTCTAGGAGTTTTATGGTGTCTTGTCTTAAGTCTTTAAGCCATTTTGAGTTTATTTTTGTGCATGGTGTGAGGGCGTTCCAATTTCACTGATTCACATATGGCCATCCAGTTTTCCCAGTACCATTTACTGAAAAGACTGTCTTTTTCCCATTTTATATTCTTGCCTCCTTTGTCAAAGATTAATTGACTATAGATGTCTATGGACAATAGGTGGGTTTATTTCTGGGTTTTCTATTCTGTTGTGTGTGTGTATGTGTGTGTGTGTGTATTTATATATTTTCAACTCACATATTTTCTGTAGGAAAGCATATAGTGAAAATTCCTTCTATCTTCAAACTTCAGTGGGGAAGATGGTATATTATTATACTAAACCTATTTTACCATCATTCAACTACCACTGTATTCTTAAAGTTAGCTACAAATGTGGCAATACTCTAAGATGAGGGGTATCAAGATTTTAAACCTCAGCACCTATTTACATCCTTAAGAATTATTATTATTATTATTATTACTAATGTTATTTTGCTTTTTAGGGCTGTACCCATGGCATATAGCCCAGGCTTGGGGCTGAGTCAGAGCTACAGCTGCCAGCCAACACTACAGCCACAGCCATAGCAATGCAGGACCCAAGCTGTGTCCACAACCTATACCATGGCTCACAGCAAAGCCAGATCCCCAACCCACTGAGCAAGGCCAGGGATTGAACCCGCATCCCCATGGATACTAGTTGGATTCATTCCCACTGCACCACAACGGAAACTCCCATCCTTAAGAATTATTGAGAACCCCCAAAGAGCTCCATCAATATTTACCATATGGAAATGCTATAAAATTTGGTTGTGATGATTTTTGTACACCTATAAATGTAATAAAGTTCATTAATTAAAAAAAGAAAAAAGAAATTAAGCTGAGAAATGTTTAAATCCATTAACATATATTAATCCGTTTAAGAATAAAAATAGTAGGAGTTCCCTTCGTGGCTCAGTGATTAACGAATCCAACCAAGAACCATGAGGTTGCAGGTTCGATCCCTGGCCTTGCTCAGTGGGTTAAGGATCTGGCGTTGCCATGAGCTGTGGTGTAGGTTGCAGATGCAGCTCGGATCCCATGTTGCTGTGGCTGTGGCGAAGGCTGGTGGCTACAGCTCCTGTTAGACCCCTAGCCTGGGAACCTCCATATGCCGTGGGTGTGGCTCTACATAAAAAAGGCAAAAAGACAAAAAAAAAAGAATAAAAATAGTAAATACATTATATGCTAATATAAAGTATTTTAATGAAAAACAGCTATATTTTTCTTTTTTTTCTTTTTAGGGCTGCACCTGCAGCATATGGAAGTTCCCAGGCTAGAGGCTGAATCAGAGCTGCAGTTGCTGGCCTACGTCATAGCCATAGCAATGTGGTATCTGAGCCACATCTGCGACCTAAGCTGCAGCTTGCAGCAATGCCAGGTCTTTAACTCACTGAGCAAGGCCAGGGATCAAACCCACATCCTCACAGACACTATGTTGGGTTCTTAAACCCACTAAGCCATTACAGAAACTCCCAAAACAACTTTATTTTTCAAGATAATTTTTAAAATTAGAAGAATGTCACTAGTTTTGCAAGTCTCTTTAATGTCTGGCTTAATAAGACAAAATCTGCTTAATGGAAGACTTTCATATCTGCTTCTATGTTCTCTCTGCTGTGACATAATGTTTTGGCTGAAGCATATGAAGAAGATTAGGCCTCACACAGATAGTTATTAGACATGGCAGGAGTATTTTAATAGTCTCTTCAAGTAATTGTGAGTATTCTTCCTTGATACTATACCAACATGTGACAAGTAATAATTTCTTAAAGATTTATTGCTGTATGGAATCTAATACCACACACTCATGAACTTATCCTATTCTGTTTCTTTAAAACCTATCGATCTGTTTTGTTAAACAGGATTTTGGAACATCATGCACTTGCCACTTGAAAAACATTAGCTCCCTGAGTTATACAGATCCCCTTAATGTTGAAACATTTCATCACACAATTTTCAAAAAATGATGCTTGCTGACTTCACCCCGTCTCATCAGAAAGATCTAAGCATTATAAAACCCGTCAAGCTCATGGTGGCAAGCACATACATTCCCAAACTCCAATTTTCCTATGAAACTTTAGATTTTATCATTGGCAACAAACACTCTTAGTTGTTTTTTTAGAAGTGGCATGTTCGTTTTGCTCATTTTCAACAAAATGCCTGTCAAATACCCAAGGCTGAATACATAGTCTGTCAGTTGTTTTTTCAAATAAAAATGGTGCTCCATGTTAAAAAAAAAAAAAAAACAGCTTGTACGGGCTCTCTGTTCACTCACACATGTACTCATCCTTAAGACAACTATCAGACTGTGATATGCAGTAGAAGTACTTTAGGTGTATTTCCCATTTAATATATTCCCATAGAATATTAAAAATATATTCAAGGGTAGAGATTTATAAATGTAACAGATTCTATTCCTTTATAGAAGGCATTCTTTTGTGCCTTTTATAAAAGGGAAACTGAATTTGGCTTTTTTAAAATTGCAACTGTGAGGCAGTGAAGAAGAGAATGACTACTAGTTAGGTTTGGGCCACTGCTTTGGTTCATAATGAACTGCCAGAAGTTTGCCCACTGCTGCTTTTGCAGTATCAGTGCAAATAACAACACAGTGAAGAAGGCAAATGACATCTTAGTTTTATAACCTATTATAAAAATAGTTTACATTATAAACAATTATAAAAACTTTCTGATCTTACAGACTCCCCCTACCCCCCGAAAGGGTCTCAGGAACACCTAGAGATCTGAAGACTATATTCTGAGAATCACTGCTCAAAACAGACTTTACGGATTTTTTTTTTTTTGCTTTTTAGGTCCATATCTGCGGCATATAGACATTCCCAGGCTAGGGGTCTAATCGGAGCTACAGCTGCCGGCCTACACCACAGCCACAGCAATGCCAGATTCGAGCTGGGTCTGCAGCCTACACCATAGCTCACAGCAATGCCGGATCCTTAACCCACTGAGCGAGGCCAGGGTTCAAACCTGCAACCTCACAGTTCCTAGTTGGATGCGTTGCACCATGACGGCAACTCCTATGGATTTTCATCAGTGCTTAGAAACCACAAAAATTATAAATTTCCCAAAACCTACATTGTCTCTAGCATAAAATCAAATTTAGCTGTGGTTAATCATGGAATAGCCTTCAGTGAAGGCTCACACTGATGAGATAATTGTATGTTTCCAGTCAAAGCAAAGCGGGGTTGGAGTTCCCGTCGTGGCGCAGTGGTTAACGAATCCGACTAGGAACCATGAGGTTGCGGGTTTGATCCCTGCCCTTGCTCAGTGGGTTAACGATCCGGCGTTGCCGTGAGCTGTGGTGTAGGTTGCAGACACGGCTCGGATCCTGCGTTGCTGTGGCTGCGGTGCAGGCCAGTGGCCACAGCTCCGATTAGACCCCTAGCCTGGGAACCTCCACATGCCGCGAGTGCGGCCATAAACCCGCGGCCATAAAATGACAAAAGGCAAAAAAAAAAAAAAAAAGCAAAGCGGGGTTGAGGGGTCTGCTGAATTATTTCCCCTTTGTAAAAGCTACAGGTGGGCTTCCTGTTTAAAGAGAATGGCCATCTAAAAGTTAACTCCCCCTCCAAATTCTGAATCTAATGCATGGAGCTTAAAGCACAGAATTTCACTGTAATGAGCAAGTTAAGGAGAGGAAAAACATTTTTTTTCCCATCTGATTTGATCATTTCTTCTTTTCATGCAGTGATTCTATTTCTCATTTCAAAAAAATTTTTCCCCCGAATTCATCTGTTTCTTTTATATCTTGTCTCATTCTCTTTCATCCTTCATATCTCTGAACAGTTTATTTCTTGGGCTGAGAAGTCTGACATTTATTGTGTCTGCTAACTCTTCTTTGCAGCTGTTTCTTCATTTGGTTTGTAATATTTGATGTGTGCTATCTTTAGTGGGAGTTATTCTCCATGGAGTCCTGCATTTCTTAGATTAACCCCTGTAAGACAATTTTGGTTTTGTCTCTGCTCCAGCTCTGTGATGCTGGGACCAGTTTCACGGCTAATTTCTCAGAGTTTCTGCATTTCGTTGTCAGTGCCAGTTTGGACCCCAAATTACCAATAGCACAGGTCCGAAGAACTGATTTCTCTTGGATAGGCAGCAGATTCCTTGCTAGTCTCCAGAGACCACTCTGGAATCTCAAGCTAGAGAATAATTTTGTCCTGTATAGGAGAAACAGAGAAGACTGGACCAGGATCCTACTCTACTGTGTACCAATTATATCAGAGCATCAAATGTGTCTTCTACCTGGGTCATTTTCTTTAGCGTATTTTCTCTCTCCCATCACAAGAAAACTTGTTTTGACCCTACTTCTACTACCTGCTATCACTCTATCTCTCTACTCCCCTTTATAGCAAAACTCCCCCAAAAAAACATTTTTACTTGATTCATAAAACTACTCTGAGCACAATCTTTCCCCCATCACCTTCTAAAATTACCCCTTTCAAGGTCATCAGTGACCTCCACATTGGTGAATCATCCAGTGGTCGATTCTCTGTTCTTTTCAGGACCTTTGGGCACAGCTAATTGCTCCATTCTCCCTGATAAACTGTCTTCACTTGGCTTTCATCATTTTATAATCTCTGGATGTTCTTATATTTACTGGCCACCTCTTCTCACTCTCCTCTGCTGGTTCCTCATTTTCTTCCCAGTCTCCTACTAAACCCAGCACTTAGTCCTTGGTCTTTTTCTTTCTTCCATCCAGTCACATTCCCTAAGGAAGCTCATCCAGTTCAAAGGCTTTAAGTACTATCTATATTATGAAGACTCTAAGACTATGTGACATCTTCAGTTGTACCTCAAAGGGACATCTCAAGCTAAACATGTCCAAAATATAACTCCTGATCTTTCCTGTGAATAAGCTATACCCCTGCAATCTGCCCATTTTGGTTAGGGATAGCCTTTTTTTTTTTGCCTTTTTGTCTTTTTCTAGGGCCACACTTGCGGCATATGGAGGTTCCTAGGCTAGGGGTCTAATTGGAGCTGTAGCCGCCGGCCTATGCCACAGTCACAGCAATGCGGGATACGAGCCGCGTCTGCAACCTACACCATAGCTCACGGCAATGCCAGATGCTTAATGCACTGCGCAAGGCCAGGGATTGAACCCCCAACCTCATAGTTTCTAGGCAGATTCGTTAACCACTGAGCCACAGCAGGAACTCCAGGGATAACTTTTTTTTGTTACTCATCTCTCTCTCTTTTTTTAAACTCTATAGCAAATGCATCAGCAAATTCTAATGTCCTACTTTCAAAATATACCCAGAATCCAATGACTTATCACTACCTTCTTTGCTACCACCCTGGTCAGAACCACTAACATCTTCTTTCTTATTATAACAGCTTCCCCAATTGATCTCCCTGCTTTCAAACACTTTCCCTCTTACAATCAATCCTCAACCTCACAACCAGAGTCATCCCTTTGAAGTGAAAATTAGAGCATGTCATTCCTCTGCTCAAAACAATACAGTGACTCCCTACACTTCACTCAGAGTAAAAACCAAAGTCTTCACCCTGGCTTAAAGGTCCTATGTAATTTGCCTCCCCCACTAATAACTTCTTTGAACATCTCTCTTAAAACTCGGCCTTTGCCCGCCCCACTCTAGCTACAAGAGACCCTGTGCTGTCCCTCAAACGTGTTATCAGGCAGGTTCCCATGACCTGCAATACTCCATTTACAGGTATTTGCATTGATAACACCCACATTTATGAGTTCAGGTGTCACCTTATCAATAAGGCCTACTCTGACCACCACAAATTTGGTTCAGATGTCAAGATTGATGCCATACCTATCAAGAGAATAGGAAAAGGTTTATTATTCTCATAGTGAGGCTTTTCAGGAAGAGGAGGGCAGCCTCCCAAACAGGCCGAAATGTCTTGAGAGAACAGATAAAAGGATTCTGGCTGGAGTTTACGGTTAATGGGTGGCACTGGGGTAAGGGTTCTCACCTATGGGCCAGAGTCTATGCGGTTTAAACTTCCCTACAGCACCAAAGGAGGGGGCAACTAGGCTTTCTTCTCTGCTCAACCAGATGTGGGACAGAAGGAGAAGGGGGAATGGTAGGGCTTGAAAACTGTCAGCTATCTCACATCTGAATGGACTCATGCTCTTTATTATAAGCACACAATTTTCAAAGGATAACTCCTTGTGCTCTCTCTGCTTCTACTCCTGATATTCTCCATAACTCCTGCCTCTACTCCTGATATTTTCCATAACATTTATTTTTGGCCACACTATATAATTCACTTTTCACATTTACAGTTTGTTGTCAGGCTGTTTATTATCTATTAGAATATAAACTCCATGAGGGTGGAATTTTTGTCGATACTGTTATATATTTTGTCTGTACTGTTTATTTAAGTATTGGGCTACTGATATATCTTAAGAACGCAGGACAGTGGCTAGTTTATTGCAGGTGCTCTCAAATTATTTTTGAGTGAATTAATGAAGGGTAAGATAAGAAATCTGCTCATTATTTAAAGAATTATTATTGAAAGTGTCCTCATGACAGAGGTATTTATCATAAAAGATATGGGAACTTAAAGCTACACTTGAAGCTTAAAAAGATATGCTACAATTAAAGCTATAGTTCTTAAAAGCATATTTCTGTATTATTCAATATAAAAAATCATTGAAAAGTATTTTAACTACTCCATTGTCTACACGTCTACGAGCTTAAGAATACAGAAACTATGTTCTATTCATCTTTGTATCCTCAGTGTCTAGATCAGAGTCAAACAGTGAGATAGTTAGCAGAGACTGGTTACTACAAATGAATGAATGAACAGGTGAAATGAAAAATATGACATTAGCAATTGCATCACATTTCTACAATAGTTTATTAAGCGGTTCAGTCCAACATAGTTCAGAAGGTGTTACTTTTTCAAAACAGAACTTATTTTTAATATTTTATTGGTTATTTAGGAATAAACACTCCATAGGTGTTATTTGTAAAAAGCCATAAGGAATTTAGGTTCTGCCTTTAAAAAATAAACTTGAAAAGGAGAGCTGTGTGAGTTTTTATGTGTCTGACATAAAACATCTTAGCTGTGTACCAATACACCAATTAATTTGTTGAGAATTATAAGATTTAAGTGTAGCAATGTATGAAAATTCCCCTGAATGATAAAAAGCAAGTCTGCTCTGTTAACCTAGGAATTTATAAAACTTACATGAAAGTTAGGATATTTGAGGAAGAAACTGTGTGTGAAGAGACTTGCCTGTATGCTGCCTGGTGTCTCTGCAGGGCGATTGCAGCCAGCTGCAGCCTGATCTTCACCATCATCTCCAACTCACCAGCTGAACACTGAGAGAGGTCCTTATGACCTGGGTGCTCCATCTCTGACACAAGGAAGTTGAGCTTGTCCTCAGCTTCTGTCAGCAAAATTGACTAGAGAAAGAACACCACACAATCACCTAAGTTCCAAAAGAATGCAATGTCTCATTCTTATTCATCAGGTATTTTTTAGGTACTGGAAAGCAAAAGGAAATGGAAGACCGAAAAGGAAGTCTGAACATAATTGTCAGAGGAGAGAGCTCAGAGAATAGGAAAAAAGCAACTGAGAGTGAAAAGGGAAGTAATAGAAAGAGTAAGCGTGTAGGGACAGTTACCCTTTATTGTGTGCACAGCTGTTGCTCACACATGATTATTCAGTTATGTTCTAAAAAGCTGCCATGCACACTGGGTTAGTGAACACTGAAGCACTGCTCCTAGGGGAAATACAAGGATAGGTTCCTATGAGCCTCTGGTCACATCTCTGCCAACTGATCAATATGTAACTTTATTTAATGTGTGTTTATGTTTAAAGACACATTATTTAATTGTAAAATCATTGAACCCTGAACTCACAGCTAATAGCTCTGTAATTCACGACTGACTGAAGCTTGTCTAGCACACATGTTTTCTCTGTAAGGTACATCACAGCCTTTTGTACTTAGGATCAATAGACAGCACTTCAACACTACGCTTGGGGCCATTTCAAATAATGAAATCACCAACAAAAGAAAACACAAAACTGCAAAAAGCCTGGCAATAAATACACCATGAAAAGGAAACTTGTTTATAGTATGAGGGTAGAGACAAAAAGCCAGCATTGCCTTGCTCAGCTCTGCTGGAAATGGGCACGTTGGACAACTCAAATTTTTCCACACTCTGTGAGTATCCCCAAATGACCACCAAAGAGCCCAGAGTACTGATTTGGGGGTTACACTTTAATTTTAGAAGACAGGCAAATTAGCAAATATTGAACCTGTGAGGTAAAATACATTGATCAATTGTATTTCAAACTAAACTATGGTCACCTAAATGGTAATGTGAAGATAAGGACATTTTACAGCGAAAAATTCAATAGTAAATAGCAACCTGACATGGCAAAAGAGAAAGGGATCAGGTAATCTTGCAAGGAGCAGGTCTCTAAAAACTTTATTATATAGAGGAGTAAACACCAAGTAAGTACTTGGGTAATTTAGTATAATGGTTAAGAACATAATCTTGATTTTATTAGCTGTATGCCATCAGTGCCTTTCTTACCATCTAAGCCTCAATTTATTCACGGTTCAGCACAACACAGTCCAAAAATGATTAATATCTACATCACAGAGTTGTGAGAATTAAACAGTCATGCAAAGTGCCTGTCATATAGTAATCACGGAATAAACGGTGCTGTTATTGTAGCTGTTGACATCACTATTATTATTAGGAAATGGGAATACTCAAATCCCATCAAATAAAAAATCTTATATTCTACAGCAGCTTAATCAGTTTATAAGGTCAAAGTCAGACATCTCTGGGCATCTGCTTTTTTCATGGGGAGTGGACCCATCTCTGGCTCCAACTTGTTCTTATGCAAGAAAAGTTACCTGGTTCCCAAGAGCAAGCATGACCCTGAAAGTCGGCCTGTCCAGGGCCAACTGGTGGGCATTTTGGTAATTGATTCACTATGATTTGAAAATTTTTTCGCACTTACCTTTAGTGTGCTAAGAGTGAAGTCCTCTTTCATCTTTGTAAGCGGAGTAAGTGAGCCTCCCTCATCCTTTAAATACAGATCTGTAAGACACAAAGTTTGGAGAGAACTAAGGAAATCTATGGTTAAATATTAATTCTGATTTATAAAGCTCATCATTAGCTGGGAAATTTAACGTTTTAGAAACAACCACAATGATAATTAGAAAACATTATTTTAACAAATGGTCCCTAAATAGTGTACTGGGGCTGATTCTTACAACAAATCAGACAATTCTGAAAGGAACTTTTGGATGCTGAATGATGTCATTTGAGTTATTAGCTACTGATGTAAAGTACTGGTTCCTCACTTGGGATCTCAGGACCCCTTAAGGGTCTCAAAGTATTTTGGGTTTTCTAGAAATTTATATCTCAACACGATCTCCTGGGGAGTGTCAGATCTGCTGACTTGCACCAGCCTCTCACTCTAAGAGCAGAGAATGAGACCACTGGGAATGGTACAGCCTACCATCCTCAGAGAACTCAAGATTCCTACCCACCATCCAAAGCCAGCCTTCATTCTGAGCCAGAGAGAACTGAGGGAATTTAGACCACAGACTTTGCCTGCTTTTGTGAGCCTGGCTTCTAGACTAGAGGAAGAGAAAAAGTACACGTCATTATTTGACTAGGAATTAATACAAAAATCACCCCCTAAAGTAACTTACATTTGGGAGTTCCCATCGTGGGTCAGCAGAAACGAACCTGACTAGTATCCATGACGATATGGGTTCGATCCCTGGCCTCGCTCAGTGGGTTAAGGATCCTGCGTTGCTGTGGATGTGGTGTAGACTGGCAGCTATAGTTCCAATTCGACCCCTAGCTTGGGAACTTCCATATGCCACAGGTGTGGCCTTAAAAAGACAATAAATAAATAAATAAATAAATAAATAAATAAATAAATAAATAATTTTTTAAAAAGAGACATAAGTTTGTCAAGTGGGAAAAGGGAGTTCAGAATAACACGGACCTGAACACACCTGACTTCCTCCCTGCTTCCAACTCCAACCTGCCTGCTTTCCTAAATCAGGAGGCTCTGGAGCTAGGGGTCAGCTGAGCACTGAGAAGGGCCCAGCAGAAAGATCTGGGACTAGGTCTTCTCCCCAAGGGAAAGTGAGAGAGAGAGAGAGAGAGAGGGAGGGAGAGAGAGAGGGAAGGATAGAAAACAAATGCCTGGAGACTGGTATGGAAGGATGCAAAGATAAGTTTCAGAACAGGAGAAACCCTAGAAAGACGGTCTGACCCACCTGCCCTCTGCCCTCTCTGCCTTCTGAGGGACCCTTCCCTGTGTGGCCCTCCCGTGCGGCAGCATGCCCCTTTCTCTTGGCAGCTGTAATAATAAACTAAGCTTTCAGGGGCAGCCATTTCTTGATCTTGGCATCATCATATCTGAATAAAAATAAAACTTCCGTTTTAAAACAGAAGCCAATATTATTCTGAGACCAAAACTAGACAAAGACACAATAAGAAAACTATCCAGTATCTCTTGTGAATATGGATGGCAAAATCTTTAACAAAATACTAGCAAATAATTCAACAGCATAAAAAAGAATTACAGACCATGGCCAAAGAAGATTTATCCCAAGAAAGCAAGGTTGGTTAAACACTCAAAAATCAGTTCATGAAATACACCTTATTGATAGAATAAAAACAAAAACAAAAACAGAGTTCCTGCTGTGGCACAGTGGGCTTGGTGGTGTTTCTGCAGCACCAGGAAGCTAGTTCGATCTCTGGCTTAGCACAGTGGGTAAAAGGATCTGGCTTTGCTGCAGCTGTAGCATAGGTCGAAACTGCAGCTCGGACCTGATCCCTGGCCCAAGACCTCCATATGCTGCAGAGCAGCCAAAAATAAAAACAAACAAACAAAAACATATGTAATCATCTTAACAGACACAATAAAAAGCATTTAACAAAATCCAACACACTTTCACAATAAATTCATTCAATGACCTAGGAAAAGAAGAGAAATTCCTTTACCTGATAAAGGACATCTATCAAAAGCGCACAGTTAATACCATACTTAATGGTAAAAAACAACTATTTTTAAGACAACAACAATACATTTGAAAAATACATGTACACTTTCACATGTATATGCACATCTCCTATAAATCCCATCCATGGGTATCTTATTCCAGTAGAAAGGTATATTATGGTATGGACATGCAATTCTTCCACAAAGTGAACACACAGCAGGGCAGTAAGCCATGGCATGGTCACAGCAGACAACACTACACAGTCAGCATAGCAGACCAAAGCAAAGCAGTTCACTTGGAGTTGTTTTAGTAAAGTTTTCCTCCATGAGAAAGGCAAGAGGCACAAAAAATTAAATACATCATTTCTTAAACAAATGACAAATTCTGTTAGGTATGTACAGCTGACCCTTGAACAACATGGGGGTTAGGGCTGCCAATCTTCTACACAGTGAAAAATCCATGCAAACTTAGAGTCAGCCATCGGGATAGACAGTCCTGCGTAGCCACAGTTCAGCATCTACAGACTGAACCAACCGCGGAGTGTGTAGTACTGTAATACTCACCACTGAAAAGAGTTTGTATATAAGTGGATTCGCAAAATTCAAACATGTTGTTCAAGGGTCAACTATATATACATGGAAAAGCATAAAAATATGTAGCTATATTGGTGGATATGGATGGGCAGGTACCTAGACCCAGGCACATACATGTGTCATTAAGTTAGCTTAGAGAAAACTATGAAAGAACATATACTAGAATGTTTACATGGGTTATTAAAGGTAGAGTGGGGAATAGTTGGGGAAAGGTAACAGGAAGAGAAACAAGAAAAAAATAAAAGATTACCTTTCAAGGTTGAGAGGTTTATTCTGCTTTTCTCATTAGTAAGTCCATGGCAGACCGTTTTCATCCTATGTTCTGGGACACAATTTATTGTTGCAGCCACTTTTATGAAAAAGTATGCTTTAACGAAAGAAAACTTATTTAAGAGATGTTGTTGACCAACTGTAACCAGAATTAGAGGCACGCTTTTATTTATTAATTCGTCAATTGCCTTAAAAAAAGGAAAAAAGAAAGAAGGCAAAAGGCAAATTAGTACAATACTATTAACTTCAGTCCCCTTCTGCAGTCTTCATTTGGGGTTGGATGAAGGCATGAATGCAGGATTGACCAGACGTACCATAACAGGCAGGTCTGGAGAGAGAGAGACAGAGAAAGACAGAGAGAGATAGAGACAGAGAGAGAAAAACAGAGACGGGTAGAGAAAGACAGAGACAGAGAGGAGCAAGAGAAACAGAGGAAGGTGGAGACAGAGAGAAGAAGAAAGGCAATGGCAGAACTGTGCCTGCAGTTGCACAGTGCTTCTGCCATCCACAAAAACTGGCCACCTGCATCACCAGCCCAGCCCTGCCACATAATGAGTGTGAACCTGGTCCTGAAAGCAAGGAATGGACATCTGGAAAAGGAATGGAGAAACTGGAAAAGCTCATCAGCCATGCCCACTGGCCACTCTGCTTTAGATCGAGTGAGTTAGAGCTGGTAGGATGGGAACAGGTGAAGGACAGGTGGACAAGCAATGCCCCCCCGCCCCAGCTTAGACTCCGTGTCAATCATGAGACCCTCACCTCAAGGACTCCCTCAACTCCCTGGTCCTCTCACTTGCAAGGTCACCGATGGCCCACACTTGACTAAATCCAATGTTCAATTTTCAGTCCTCATATGCCATGTTACTTTAATCTAAGACACCATTATTTTATATGCCAATTAACCTGTCACATGCCTGCAACTGTAAAATGCATTCTAACTGCAGAGCCATTAAACATTTTAAAAAAGCACATTTAAGACTCGGTGAATTATGGTACTGTATTCATCAGCAAAATTTGACACTAATAATCATTTCCTTCTGAAAATGTGTCTTCTCATGGCTTTCAAGCCACCACACTCCGTTGGTTTCTTTCCTATTCTATCCACGATTCCTTCGCCGTCTTCCTTGCTGGTTCCTCCTCTTCTCCTACACCTCTAAATACCGGAGTGTTCCAGGCCTTTCTTCTTCTCTATTCTCACTCTCTCCCTTTAGAAGATCTTAGTGAGGGTCACGGTTTTAACTCCATCTAAATGCTGACTAGCTCCCACCTCTCTTCTAACTCAAGACTCAGATAATCTCTCTTCTGACTCAATTCTCCCACCTGGACGTCTAACAGACATCTTAAACTCAATGTGTCCAAAGCTGTATTCTGAGTGTCCCCCCTGTGCCCCCCTCCACATAGACAGACAGACAGACAGACAGACAGACAGATAGACTGATACAGATATACAGATACAGATGTTCTGTGAGAGGTAGGAATTTGTCTGTATCATTGGCTGAGTGACGTGTTTGTCTGACAGCACCAGAACGGTACCTGGCACAGAGTAGACTCAACAGATCAGCTAACGTGATCCCTTGAAAACAAAAGTAGATCAGGTCACACCTCTGCTCTAAACCCTCCAGCGGCTCCTCCTCCTGCTCAGAGTGAGCCGGTAGGTTGGCCTTACAAGGCCCTTCTCCTCTGGGCCCCCCACCATCACCCACCGTTACCTTGCTGACCTTGTGTCCGACTGCTCCCCCACTGTTCCTACAGCTCTAGCTACACTGACAAACTTGTCTGTTAACTGTCCTGCTCCAGGACCTTTGCACTCACTGTACCCTGTTTTAAGATTGTTCTTTCTCTGGATTTCTCTTTTTTTTTTTAATGCTTTTTATTTTTTCCATCATAGCTGGTTTGCAGCTGATTTTCATATGACTTGTGCTTTTACCTCTTTCAGGTCTGTTCACAAATACTGCCTCTTTGAGGACTAAGCTGATTGCCCCAAGCAAAATTACAACCCCAACCCAGCCCCATGCTCCCAATGCCATTTATGAGCTGCTGAGTTTATTTCCCCCTCTGGCATTGTTCACCATCTAACATACTATATAATTTACTTAATGTTTACATATATATCACATCCATTACTAGTCTTGCCCACAAATATAAGCTCCCTGAGAGCTGGAATTTGTATGGTTGATTGGTGTGTGTACAGCACAAAGTATAGTGCCTTGCATAAAAGAGACTCATTAAATATTTGTTGAATTAATAAAAAAGGCAGATGCTGGAGCTATCTGTTCTAAAAAGAGGGAAATTCTCTGCCTTATGTGAACTAAAAAAGGAAAACCTCTTTGTTTGGGAGAGTCTGAGGCAGTGTCGGCAGTGGGGAGATCTGATGCTGCTGTTCACTCTCCTCTCTTAACCACTTTTGAAGGGTGGGAAGCAGTACCTGCAGGACAGCCAGATGTGGAGAAGCACGGAGCCTGACCTGGGAACAAATGGTTGTACTAGGACAATGATCAACATTCCTTATCTAGAAAAGAAACTTCAGACTGGCTGGAGGCGGGGGGATGTGTAGGAGAAACAGCAAACAGTGATTTAATGAGCCCTGACAACTACACACAAACACTCGAGGATCAAAAGAAGATTAATTAGTAATGCTATTTAACACTCCTTTCTCTCCCTCTACACAGAAAATAAAAAGTGTAATCTGAAGAGTCTTAAGCAGACCAATAGTTCCATTTTAATTAATTAGCTAATAGAAATCAGTTTTCCATTATACTGTCAGTCTCTTTTTTGTTAAAAAAAAAAAAATGATCAGACAGACAGTCCTTTTATATTCCGAACTGCTTTTATAGCCAAAACCAAAAGAAGTGGCTTTAGGATGCCCTTGTATTTATGACTGCAAAGAAATAAATATTCTGAAACATCCTGAGCTCTTAGAACACTAAAAAGAAATGCGAATATGTGTTTGTATCTTCCTAACATCAGTTCTTTCATTTTAGGCAACTTACGTATAAATTAAAACAAATTTTAGGGAAAAACAATGAATCATATGAGGCATAATTAAAAGTGAAGTTCGTGGAATAAAGAGAACAATAATAGAAAAGCAGTAAGATTACATTTAATAAAAGGTGAATATAGTCCTATCAAAATTATGGAAGACAAAAACGAAATTTTGAAGAAATGTCTCTCAAAATTATTTCATAAAAATTAACACCTTACTTAATGAAACAGAATGCTGTTTCTGAGAATTTTTAAAAAAGAAAAAGAAAAACTAGGTCTATCTGGTCTTATGCACTAACCATCACCTAGCTGTGTGAACCCCTTACCCAACCGTGACCCCCTTAACAGTGAATGCACCACCACCCTTCCACTTCAGCACTTCTTACTGGACAAACTGCTGGTACTTCTAAGATTTTTAAAAATAATTTGACGATATTGAAACGTTACTAGGTTATGAAAAGCTTAAATTCCAATCATTCAATTACTGACAAGAACAAATTTATTGAGATGGGCAGTCCTCTCTTTGTAAAAAATAGTGGAGAGGTCAGAGGAATTGCTTATGAAAACGTCACATGAAAACTTTCCATTAACTAATGCTACAGTGGTAATCACATTACAATGAATAAACGTATTGAGTCAATGTGTTTATACCCTAAATTTACAGGGTGTTAGATGTAAATGGTATCTCAAAAAATTTTTTTGAAAAACCAAATAAAAGAAAACCTTCCAAACCATGGGCTGAGAAGCAGTCTCAGACCTGAGAAAGGATCTGAGTAAAAGCAGTGCTGAACAAATGAGCTATCACAAAATATAAAAAATCCTTTACTTACAAAGTCAGCCAGTACCATCTAGGCAACTAAAACAAATATTAGATGCTTGTCATGGCTAGATAAACAGAATGAGTATGTACGTGTAATTGAAAAATTCAGGAGTAGTAACTGACTGCTCTGAAATCTGAAATCCAGATCAGTTTGGGTCCAATTCTACCTCTGGCCTCAGCATTTGGAGATAAAGACTCCATTATTATAAACAGAAGAGGATCTTACACAGCAGATTATCAAAAACAAAGTTTATACATAGCATACAGACTAGAATGACTCAAATTATCCATGCTAAATATCCAATATTTATAAAATATTGTTATCCTTACCTGTATATTTTCTTTACTAGTAAGGGGTTTTCCAGAGTCAAATGATTGAAATATCTGTCAATATACAAAACATTAACATTAGGAACAACAGTATTGAGTGTCTCTTTAAATAAAACTGTTAATGTGTACTAACACTATTTTAATATAATTTTTAATTATAAAAGGAATACATGCTCTAGTCAGAAAAAACAAGTATAGTATAAAGAAGAAACTAAAAATCAGTATCTTTAGATTGTCAATGTTAATAATGTTTTGGTGTCTTCACTGCCAATTTCTTTTTGATGTAGTTAAAAATTTTTTAGATAGATTTACATTCTTTTTTTTTTTTTTTTTTTTTTTTGCATCTTAGGGCTGCACCTGCAGTACGTAGAAGTTCCCAGGCTAGGGGGTCAAATCAGAGCTGCAGCTGCCAGCCACAGCCACAGCCACAACACCAGATCAAAACCGTGTCTGCGACCTATACCGCAGCTTGCGGCAACACAAGATCCTTAACCCACTGAGCAAGGCCAGGGATCGAAACTGTGTCCTCATGGATACTAGTCGGGTTCATTTCCACTGAGCCATAACAGAACTCCTAGATTTATACTCCTTTTCACTAAACATTGCACCATAATTATTTCCCCACACCATTAAATTACTCAGACTAATAACTAATGCTCTATCCTATGAATGTAGCATAGTAACTTAACTTCTTTCCTACTGTTAGACATCTAATAAGACCACTTCCCACCTTTATCCCACCATTCAGCCCTGGTTTAAACAATACTGGTGACTATGTTGCTAGTATTTCTGACTATCACCTCTGGACGGATTCTTAGAAGCAGAAGTACTGAGTCCTAGGATAAGAATATACGGAGACAACTGAAATGAGATGACTCAGTTTACATTTCCACACATGTTATATGAAAATGCCAGAATTACTGCACTTTCAACAGCATTGCATACCAGCACTTAAAATTTCTTTCTCCAGTTTGAAGTACAATTGTATTACTTTTCAGAATGATGCTTTTTTGCTTCCTTGTTTGTGAATTATCTGTTATCATGTTTGGCTCTAAATATAATGTAACATTAGAAAACATTCACTTGCCACAGAACATTATTGTATCATTACGTAGGGTGTACTACTATTGGCACAGAAGGGCCTTTTTATTTAATTCTTATTTTTTAGGGCTGCACTAACAGCATATGGAGATTCCTAGGCTAGGGGTTGAATAGGAGCTGTAGCCACCAGTCTACACCACAGCCATAGCAATGCAGATACCCAAGCTGTGTCTACGACCTACACCACAGCTCACAGAAACACCAGATTCTTAACTCCCTGAGCGAGGCCAGGGATCAAACCTGTGTCCTCATGATACAAGTCAGATTCTTTTCTGCTGAGCCACGATGAGAATTCCTCAGAAGGACCTTTTTAAAAGGTGTCCATTCTTACATGTCAGGACTACTACTCCACCCATATCCTTCCTCATGGTCACCAACAACTTCCATGAACAAGCCACTCACACACGGATGGTAACCCACTTCAAGCACCCGTACCTCTTTGCCTGAGGGCATTCTGTGGTCACAAGACAGTTTCAGGAGAGGCTGGAAGTTCCAGGAGCATCTTGCACCTATAAGGGGCAAGAGACTGTTCTATTCCATCTCTCTGAGGGCCCTGGTTGCCAATGGCAGTGATCTCACTAACATTCCCTGGAGTCATGTTCCTCCATTCCCTGATTTTCCCATTTACTGTTCTTCCTGGAATCATCTCCCAAACACACTGCTTGTTCCCAAATCTCTATCTCAGGATCTGCTTTTGAGAGACACCTAAACCAAGACATCATACATAGATAGCTCTTATTGGAAGTGTTCGTAAGTCTTTAAAAACATTCCTTTTCGGGAAGATACTCTTTGTCTTCTTTAATACATTGAAAAGTGAGTAACTGAATCCAGGGAGAGGCCTTTGGTAATATAATTTGAAGAGGGTTAATGATGGGACTTTAGATTTGGTGATGAGAGCAGAATCTTAATATAAGCGTAACATTACAGAACAGGATTTTTTTTAAAGCCTGTGAAAAGTCCAATCATAATCTGTGAGACTTTTTAGGAACTTCTTTTACAACTGAAATCTAATTCATTAATCCTTTCTTTAAATAACCAGCCTGCAGTCTAATAACACTGGCACCTATTTTAATTATAAACTCTGGACGAATTTCCTCTTTTAATTACTTTTGAAATTCCCAATTGAAGCTGGAAAAGCTGCAAATTAACTTTGAGATTACAAACTCTGAAGTCACAACCCATCAGGAGACAATTCATCCACACTTCTGTCTCAGGAAAAGTAGCAAATGAAGTCTGGAATTTACCTGTAAAAATTAGTTTCAAACTATTTGTGTGTTTGCTCTTGTGAAAGCAGTGGCCATGGAAAAGTCTCTCATATCTCATTCTACTGAATTGGCTTCTCGTCTCCTGAGCCCTAAGTGCAGATGACTTTAAGGTTCAGCTCTCTGACTTCTACTTTTCTCTATATGCCTCAGTCCCCAGCTGATTTCATTATCAGGATTTTAAATCTCTGCTAATACTCCCAGATTTGCCTGCAGCCTGTCTCTCCCCTGGATGCGTCTGTTCTCTGCACCCACCTAGGCGGCATCTCCACCTGTGTGTCTGCCAGGGATCTCACACCTGACGTGCTCCACCCCTGCCTCGGAGCAGCAAGACTCCCCATCTCAGGTCGTGGAATTGGACGCTCAATAGTCATACTGGACTTCCTTCTCTATATCTCACCTCTGAGCCATCATCCACAAATGCAGTCACTTCCGTCTTCACCAGATACCCAGAATTTTACCACTTTTCGCTCCTTCAACCACTGTTATGCCGACCACTGTCACCTCTTACTCAGATCACTGACAAAGTCCTTCTACCTGGACTCTCTGCTCATAACCATGCTCATCCATAGTCTGCTCCCCAAACATCAGGCAAAGTGGTCCTTTGAAACTAATTTCCACCCCATCATGCCGCTGTTCAAAGTTCTACAAGGTTTCCCATCTCATTTAGAGTAAACTCCAGTCCTCACTGAGCCCTGTGAGGTCCGACACATCCTGGCTCCTGTGTCCTGTCCTCTCCTCCTCTTCTTCCTCTCAGCCTCATGTGGCTTCCTTGGTTTTCCTCAACCACATCTCACATGCCTCTGTGCCTGCACCTCCTCCTATTCGGAAGGTTGTTCCCTCAAATCTTCCACTCTCAAAACTCCCTTATTAGAAAGGCTTCCCCAAGCCACCCTCAATAAAACAGATAACCACCACTCTGGTCATTCTCTGTGCCCTCAACTCAGCTTGACTGTACATCATAGCATCTCAACAGCTGACATGGTCATGTGCTTAATATGTTTGCTGTCTTCCTCATTGGACTGTCCAGTAGGAAATGCCCCTGGGGAAGACAGTGACTCCATTTATCTTTTGACTGCTCTGGCCTCATGTCTGGTATAGTGCCTGGATTCAGTCAGCATTTAATAAATATTTTTAAGGGAATTAAAATATAATTTTAGTAAGAAAACACAAACTATTTACAATAGGATAAGGCTGTTGATTGAGAAACAAACAAGAAAATACAACTAATTGAACCCAGGTAACAAGATGGATTAATTTGTACTCTTGAAAGTGAACCCCAAAACCCAACTGACTTCCAGATAGCCAGTTTGCTAGCTAGCTATACAGTTATCCCTTGGTATCTGGGGGGATTCCAGGATCCCCCCTCCAATACTAAAATACCAAAGTATGTATAACTGATTCACTTTGTTACACACCTGACACTAACACAACATTTAAGTCAACTATAATCCAATAAATTTTTTTTAAAAATCTGCAAGTTCCTTATATAAAATAGTATGTTATTTGCATATAAACTATTCATGTCCTCCCATATACTTTAAATCATCTCTCGATTACTTATAATACCTAATATAAGGTAAGTGCTATGTAAATAGTGGCACATACCATGTTAATAGTTGCTGGCATACAAATTCATCTTTTGCTTTTAGGACTTTCTGGAATTTTTTTCCCAAATATTTTCAACCCATGGTTAATTGAATCCAAGTATGTGGAGCCCATGGATATGAAGGGCCAACTGTAGATGTATACATAAATACACACAGTCACACACACACACACACACCCCCCTACACCTACCTGTATCCTACTGCCTACGGAATGTCTCTCTTAGGATTTTCTGTAGATAACCTCAAACCTTATTACCATAAATTATAATGCTATAGTAGTCATATTGAGAAATAAGCAGCTACCTTCTAGGGATACATGCTCAAGTAATGAATGCATTATATGTAAGTATAACGTAAGATTATGCAAGTAGTTTTCAAGACTTACAGCCTATCCTGCAGTTTCTTTCAGGTCCTCCAAGGTTGACTCCCACATGTGTTGTGTCTGTCAGTCTCACTCCTCATGCAGATAACTGACTTGTTACCTTTTCCTATTTCCTTTCTTGCTGGCCCATGAGGGGCCTCAAGCAAGACCTCCCAGTCATTCCCAAATCACCATGAAAACCGAAGTAGAGAAAAACAGTAGCTCACTCTGATTAAATATAAACACGGTGTTCATTCTCAAGGATGTTTCAATTATGCAATTTACAAAGACAAATTAAACAAGCCAGGTAAAACTCTCTCCCAAAGTCAAAATAGACCAGACAAAATAGAGGAACATTCTCTCCTCACAGAAATCAGAAGAAATTTGCACTACACATGCTTAGCTCTTTCATATAAAGTATATAAATAAAAATATCCCAATAAAATATTCAGAGCAAATGTTTGACTAAGAACATTAACTAGAAATCATAAGATCAGAACCAAAAGTCTAAGAGGCAGTGGCTGATAAATGTGTTACTGAGGTGGTCCATAATAACTACAACAAGGAGCTAGAATTCCACTGTAAAAACCTACTTCAGGATGACACTCTCCTGTCCACCATAATATGCTTTCATTCCAGACAAAGAAAACCTTGTAGAAGCCTGATGTTAGCTCTAATCGGCCTTAACAAAGAGGTCAGCAGTACCAGAGACTTGTAAACACCCTTTTGTGGAAATGTTTTCTAGATTTGAGGGATGTAGGCTTTAAAATTTTCCCTCGAAGGGAAAAGAAATGTATTATATATAGGGTGGATAAACAAGGTCATACTGCATAGCAAAGGGAACTGTACTGAATTTCCTTTAGTAAACCATAATGGAAGAGAATATGAAAAAGAAATATATATAACTGAACAACTTTACTGTGTAGCAAAAACTAATACAACATTGTAAACCATACTTCAATAAAATAATTTTTTTTATTTTTTAAAAAGGTAAAGAAATGGCTTTGCAACTAGAAAACTGGACAAATATATGTAAATCAATGAGACTATAACACACTCTCACACCACACACAATGCACGAAAATAAACTCAAAATGGATTAGAAACTTAAACATAAAATAAGACACTGTAAAACTCCTAGAAGAGAACATAGGCAAAACATTCTCTGACATCAATCGTATAAATGCTTTCTTAGGTCAGTCTCCTGAGGCAGTAGAAATAAAAACAAAATAAACAAATGGGACCTAGTCAAACTTACAAGCTTTTGCACAGGAAAGGAAGCCATAAAAAAAAAAAAAATGAAAAGATGACCTATTGAGTAGGAGAAAAGGTTGCAGACAGTGCAACAGACAAGAGCTTAATCGTCAAAACATACAACAACAACAAAGAAAACCCAACTGAAAAATGGGCAGAAGACCTAAACAGACATTTCTCCAAAGAAGATATACGAATGGCCAATAGGCACATGAAAAGATGTTCAACATCACTAATTATTAGAGAAATGCAAATCAAAACTACAATGAGGTACCACCTCACACCAATCAGAATGGCTGTCATTAATAAGTCCACAAATAACAAATGCTAGAGAGGGTCTGGAGAATAGTATGGAGGTTCCTCAGAAGAAGTAAATATAGAACTACCATATGATCCAGCAATCCCACTCCTGGGTACATATCCAGACAAAACTACAATTCAAAAACATACATGCACCCCTATGCTTATTGCAGCACTATTCACAATAGCCAAGACATGGAAACAACCTAACTGTTCATCAGCAGATGATTAAGAAGATATGGTGAATATACACAATGGAAAACTACTCAGCCATAATAAAGAATGAAATAATGCCATTTGCAGCAGCATGGATGCAACTAGAGATTCCTGTACTAAGTGAAGTAACTCAGAAAGACAAATACCATATGATATCATTTATATGAGGAATCTAAAACATGGCATAGGAGTTCCCGTTGCGGAAACCAATCCAACTAGTATTCATGAGGATGCCAGTTCAATCCCTGGCCTGGTTCAGTGGGTTAAGGATCTGGCATTGCCATGAGCTGTGGTGCAGGTCACAGATATGGCTCAGATCTTGTGTTGCTGTGGCTGTGGTATAGGCCAGCAGCTGTAGCGCCAATTCAGTCCCTAGCTTGGGAATCTCCATATGCCACAGGTGAGGCCCCTAAAAAGCAAAATAAATAAATAAATAAAAAGGCACAAATGAACCTACCTATAGAACTGAAACAAACTCATGGACTTGGAGAACAGACTTGCAGTTGCCAAGGGGGAAAGAGAGGGAGGGGGACAGACTAGGAGTTTAGGGTTAGTAGATGCAAACTATTACATGATGGATAGACAATAAGGTCCTACTATATAGCCCAAGGACCTATATCTAATCTCCTGGGATAAACCATGATGGAAAATAATATTTAAAAAAATATACATATATATATATAACTGAGTCACTCTTCTGTACAGCAGAAATTTGTCCAACATTGTAAATCAACTATACTTTAATTTTAAAAAAAGAAAGAAATGAATTTGAATCAAATAGAGAGGTTTACCTTCATTTTTCCAATAGCTTTACAGCCAGCAGGTAATGAGGAAGGCATGTTTTTTCCATAAAAAATCTGAGATAGCTCATGAAAGGCTTCCGAAAAGAATCTTAAGTCTATAAGAACTTCTATCTTTAATGAAAAGAAAAAAAAAATTGAAACTAAACCATTTGCATTACTTACAAAACAAAGTTAGAGAAAAATTATCATCTTTCTGAGATCCAAAATTTCTGCTTAATCCTGGCAATTCATTAGAAGTTAATATTTAGCAAACGCGGAGTTCCTGTCGTGGATCAGTGATTAATGAATCCAACTAGGAACCACAAGGTTGCGGGTTCGATCCCTGGCCTTGCTCAGTGGGTTGAGGATCCGGTGTTGCTGTGAGCTGTGGTGTAGGCTGCAGACGTGGCTCGGATCCCACGTTGCTGTGGCTGTGGCTGTGGCAAAGGCCGGCAGCTACAGCTCCTGTTGGACCCCTAGCCTGGGAGCCTCCATGTGCCACTAGATAAGGCAAAAAAAAAAAAAAAAATTTAGCAAACATGGTGGTGGTAATGCATGCATTTGTGTACAAGGCAGTTTACGTGTACAGAGGACCAAAAAGCTAGTAAATCATAGCAGGTGACTCTTCAAAACAAAGGATGTTCATCAGATGTGGTTTACTTTATCAGAAGCAAACACATCAAGATAGGATAGATATGGAAGAGTTAAACAAAACCGAATTTTTCCTTTTGTTCCCATGGTAAAGTATGGTTTAAAAGAAACAAAACAAAACACTCCTGATTTCTTTTACACTCTGAGGAATGTCAAACAAGCCAGAACGTGAATTCCACAATGTATCAACATAGAGAAAACTGTCATTTTTTTTGTCCATAATGAAAGGACACTGTCGATTGTAAAGACATGTGCTTAACAACATTAGTCAATTGGCAGCCACATATTGTACATGGCTTATTTTGAAAACAATCCAGCCAAACTTTCAATCAAGAAATTACAGGAAGAAAAGGAAAGTTTCCGATCAAATGCATACATTCATTCAACATGTTTATTGAGCTCTTCTTCTGTACTGAGCTCTCTAGGAAGATACATCCACTAGGATGTACGTTTAGCTAACTTTACGTGATCTGTTAGGATATACGCGGTGTGAGAAGGGCTAAAAGGTACTGGCCAAAGGCAATTTTTGACATGGTGATCAGGAGGGGCATCTCTAAGGAGAAAATCTTCAAGAGATTTAGGAATGAGGTGAGGGAGCAAGATGTGAAATTGCTGAGGGGAGCTGGAGTACAAAGATCACGTGGCGGGGGTGGGGGGGCAGTCCTGGGATCTTGGTGTGCTGTGTGACAGGGACTTAGGGGAGAGGATGGCCTGGGGGGCAGGTGCAAACGGTGGCCTGTAGACCAGAGTGGAGATCTGAAATTTGATTCTCCACGTGATAATCTATTGGAGAGTTTCCAACAGGGCAGGGCTGGTGCATGACTTAGTTTGCAAAAACCTCTAGTGACCTTACAGAGAATAGAGGAAGGTGAATTGCGGAAGTGGGGAAGGAATATAAAAGTGGAGGAAGATGACGTGTATTTAAAACCTAGACAAAGAAAATCCAATTTATCCTCCGCGTGTATACTCATCTTACTCTCTCTTTTCCTTTATCTACTCCCTTAGGAATCTCAAGAGTGCAGCAATGGTAAAAAATAAAAAGAAGGCAAGTTGGGGGGGAAACAGGATGTGACATTAACATACAAATAAAATGTTAAGTCAGGAGGATATTTTTCATGGAGAAGAGAAAAACGGCTAGTTTACTGCATTGTGTAGTTTGGTTCTTGCCCAAAACACCTTGGGCTCTAATCTCCCTGGTGCCAGATAATATCAAAGTAGGCATTAGGGGAGTCATCTGGGCTCCTTACCCCTCAGAGGCAAGTCTTCCCCACACGTGTGAGAGGTTAGTCTCCTCTGGTCTTGACTATAAGATTGCTGTACCTGGATTACCTCTTACTGCTGAGGTGACCTCTGGTTCAGTTTATCATACTAATCCGACTGCTTGAACAAAGCCGTGGTGCTAATAACGGACATGCATTTTCAGAAATGACTAACACCGTGAACTCAAGCGAGGCAGATGGAGAAAAGAACTATCCATAGATCTGCCCTTCGCTCACACAAATACAGAACCATTGGAACCCTTCCCAGGAGCCAGATACATTGAGAGTAATAAATCTTTCAGGATGCTGGCAGTTCTAAAGCGAAGGCAGCCCGGTCGATCATAAAGAGGTCTTAAAGCTTCCCCTGAAAGACACTCGTGCACTGTAGACACTTAACAGTGTGAACCACTGCCATTTGATCTGTCAAAAAGCACCGCAGCGTGCTATTTCCTGACGATGACTTTCTTCTCTTCCCACTCACTGACCCCAGTTTAGTTCAGAAAGGGCAGGCGAACTCTGCTCACAGGCGCTACCCGTCTGATACATCAATTGCTCCATTTCATAGCTTCTGTCAACACCCTAGTTGAGTTTCCTGTCCTCCTCTGCCTATCAGATCCCCCTCTCACCTCAGCTCTGTTCCTGACACTCCTACCAGATACATCTGATCGTGTCCTTTTCCCGATCAAGATTCTGTCATTAATTGCCCCTCCCAGCCTAACACTGTGGAAGACGGCCATAGCTGTTCCCTGGCTTCTAAGCTATCGTAGCACATAAACAGTTGCCAAGTTGCTAACCATTGAATAAAAATGTCTTTTAATCAAAAACTTTGTTCTAGAGGCTTCCAATTCCTTTCTGGGTCTCCTTCTGACATGTTACTAATGGTCACCACAACTCCTCTATGCTTCTTGCCGCTAATCACACCAGAATAAAACTGTCGGAGTTTCTGTCATGGCTCAGCCCTAAGAAACCCAATGATGATCCATGAGGATGTGGGTTCAATCCCTGGCCCTGCTCAGTGGGTTAAGGATCTGGTATTGCTGTGGCTGTGGTGTAGGCTGGCAGCTACAGCTCTGATTAGACCCCTCGCCTGGAAACCTCCATAGGCCGAGGGTGCAGCCCTAGAAAGACAAAAAAATAAAAATAAAAATAAAAATAAATAAAACGGTCACCCAATTCTGACTCCACAGTCTCCTCATTCCACTCACCACTCAGCCTCCAGGTAATGTGTCCCCAGTTCGGACTCAACACCAGTATCCTCCACATCACCGAGCCCTGGTGCCCTCGTGTCATCTTCTCCAAACTCCCTACTCGAGACCTCCATCCCAGTTCAAGTGAACCTCCTCAGCCCCTAAACAAGGCCATACTTTCTCCCCTCTACATCCTTCACACTACTGTCTGACAAGAACACTTCCTTCTTCCTCTCTCCTGCCCAGTTAGCACTACTCTTTTCAAAAGCCTACATCTTAACTACCCAGTGAGACCTAGAGACTCGCAGCCTTTTTTCCTTCTTCCAAACTCCTGGAGAAGGTGTTTGCCACGCTCATTTGGAAATGATCACGTGGGGGGTACACACATTATTACCTTGCGTATATGTCCCATCTCTCCTCCCCATGTTCACTTCCTCACAAGCAACAAACACGGGTTACATTTCTTGGCTCAGAGTTACTAACATGGTGCCCTTATATAGAAGATACTCAATAAATGCTGTTTCAGAGATGAAGCAGTAAACATTTACCAACTATCTTCCAGGTGAGATCCCACTAAATATCACAGAGAGTGTGGATGGTGGGCACCTGATACATGTTTATAGGCTTTAAATTCAGTTCAATAATGAATTTCTGGATATCAAGGATATGAATTTACTATTCAAGACACTATAGGGAACTGAAAGATGAGTAAGACACAGGCCCGGGCTTCAGGAATTCTGCAGTCTTGATGACAGCACTTGTTCAAAAACAGAGAGGAAAGATTTTTAAAAAGTGTTATTGGAATTCAAAAGCTGGAGAAATCTTAAGTGTTCAGTAACTCAGAAAGGGCAATCTGAGAGTTCCCTGGTGGCTCAGCAGGTTAAGGATCTGGCATTGTCAATGCTACAGTGCAGGTTTGATCCCTGGCCAGGAACTTCTGCCTGTGGGGCGCTGCTGGGGAGAAAAGAAAAGGTGATGCAGAAACTATCATGGCTGATAACAAATGATTTATTCTCAGGTTAAAATGTATTATTTTAAGAGCACCAGAATTCCTCTAAGGGAAGGTACTATATTTAGAATACAATGCAATGGGCTATTTGGGTCTGAGAACATAGGCTCATGGGCAGGGTATTGAGGAAGAGAGCACTTCCAGAGGAAGTTTAATTTTCCCTCATTAGAAAATGGGAAGGATCCGAGGAAGGAGAGTATTTCTGAAAAAGGAGAGAGAGGGCCAAGCCAGCAGAATTTGCAGTCCAGTAAAATCCACTATGGAAATAAAGACCTTGGTGAATGTAATGTGTGTGTGTGTGTGTGTGTGTGTGCATGTGCGCATGAGTGTGTGAAATATGGAATAGTACTGAATTCCGTATAGAGATGAGGAGGTGTGGAACAGAAAGCAAATCTGCTGACTATCAAAGAAATCCGTGTACAAAATAAATTCAACCAAAGCAGGAGCCTATGACCGCCGGTGACTAGGAAAAGGGGCAGAGGAAATAAGGTGCTTGATTTTCCCACTCCACATGGGGTCCAAGCCAACTGCACATGAATCCTAAAGACAGAGTTACAGAATTAATTGTAATTTTGCATCTATGCCTTTTATCACTTCAACTGCCTGTGCAATGAAATACCCATGTATACCATGATATATATAAATATCCTTAGTAAAAAATTCACAGAAACTTCAGAAAACTGACTCATTAGTCTGCACCAGGAAATCAATCTTTCAAAAGTGGTGATTTCTAGGCCAAATTGTGTCAGAAAAGTCTCATTACCAGGTGTAACTAAGCCTCACTTTTCTGTGGCCCAAACATAAAATGATCTAAAACTTTCTAACTGGCTATTTCTCATACTTTATGATTTTAATGCTGCACAAGTTTTTTTTTAATATCAGTACACCATATATTATTATCAGATTATTTTTATGAGTATTAGAACCAAATAAATTTTCATAGCAATATAGTTCAAGAATATCAAATGTCGTAAAACCTTGAAACATACCTTGAGAATTCTTGCTTCTAGGTTTCTGACTAGGTCTTGGCAAATTCCAGAAACAAAATATTGGTACAATGCAAGGAGAGGCAGAATCTACCAACAGAAAAACATTTTGTTTTGAAATATATTTTATCAAGTTAATAACTTAGTAAAACAAATTAGCCAAATATTGATGTCTTTAAGAGATGGTACGTAAAATTGACTGATTTTCCCAAGTGAGAAGACCGTACTGTTTGATATAAGTGAATTGATCTGCCCAGCATACGCTTCATAATTTTATCAAAACTTTAAAGTGCTATCAGTGACTTAAAGTTCCAAGTTGTTGCCACTTGGTACCCCAAACCTAGGTTTCACATTCCCTTAAGCACGAGAAAATGAAAATCCAGTCAATTACTTTCTTGAAAAAAAAATTAATTCAATATATATGTATGCATTACTGAGGCCTATGGAAACACTCTAGCAAATAAGCTATCAAATAAATGCAAAAATTAGGAGTTTCTGTTGTGGCTCACTGGTAACGAATCCGACTAGTATCCATGAGGATGCGTGTTCGATCCCTGGCCCTGCTCAGTGGGTTGAGGACCTGGCATCACCGTGTAGGCTGGCAGCTACAGCTTCAATTTGACCCCTAGCCTGGGAACTTTCATATGACATTGGCATGGCCCTAAAAAAATAAAAATAAATTTAAAGCAAAGAAACTCATATCCATAAGCTTCTACTTATTTGTTTCAATGTCAACAGCAGATTATCTTCTACCAGAATATCCCTATCAGCAAAAACGTATTTATAACATTCCTGTTACATGGCAAGCACTGATGAAGAAGAATAAAATCTAAGTTCCTGCCTTCATACAGCATATATTCCACTAATTAAAACCTGAGTTTACCTTTCATGTAATGTTTTTGTTTTCCTAGAATTAATTCCAAAGTTCAACTCTTCTAGAAGTACCATGGACATATGTGAAAGCTTACAAACTATCAGTTTTTCAACTGACCTAGCCACTATCCAGCCAAAGGCAGGTGTTCAGGAACAATTTTGCCTAGACTTCTGAACAGCACCTGAACCCAACTTAAAAATGAAGTTCAGTTCCTGCCAACTGGGTCCTGCCCCACCAAAGGGAGATGGAGTGAGAAGGGGGCCTAGGATTCCCACTACTTAGCAAACCATTTCCCGTGATTCCACAATTGGCAAGAGTCCCCTAGCAATCTCCTTAGCTACTGGGCTTCTACTGGGAGGTACCGCAATACAAAATGGAAACTGTTTACGTCTTGAAAGTTCAGCTAAGGAGCCTCTCTCTAACTGTCAGTCAGCTGGAAGCTGCTAATAGCAATAACTTTTAAAAACGAATAGATTTGGTCTGAAATGATTTCAAACATAATACATTTTCCTCCAGTGAAGCACTACCAACATACCTTTTTCTACAATTAATGCAGCACAAAACAGTAAGGGCTGGCTATTACCTCTGAGACTGTTTCTTTAGTGAGAAATAAAAACACACCATTTTATCACTGACAATTGCACAATTATTAAAAAAACTGCTCTCAATTTCTTAAGCTTTGGAGAAAAAAAAAAACTCATTTATTTTCCAGTGCAGAGATATGTATTATATATGAATATGACTAGGCAGCTAAAGGTTGTTCAGGGGATAGAACTATTTTTTAAATCCAGAAATGAATCCTCTTAACAATGAGAAGAGCATCATTTTGTTATTTTTTTCTAATAAACAATTTCTCGCCAAATCTGCCAAGTGTTAAAAGCATTTACCAACCTCTTCACTTTAACACATGATGTTATAATTCAACAACTAATATCAGGGGGACAATAAATCTTTTCAACATAAGGAGAAAGAGTGAATCTAGAACAAGAGAACAGAAAACAACACATGAGAAAAAGAGTAAGAATGAAAACTGTGGAGGAAGGAGAAAGAAGCACAAAAAGAGAGAGAACGTATATTAAGAAGCAAATAAGGGAGGAAGGAGACAAAAAATAAAGGAAATAGCATAAAGGAAGAAAAACGAAAAATAAGGCAAATGAGAAAAACATAAAATGACCAACAGAACATATTAATTCATGTTTAAAATGCAATCAACTCCAAATTTATGAAATACGCTGTAATTTATCTCCCCAAAGACAAAGGAGTTGTATTTGGGTTTTTTAATTACCTAGGATATTAATAAGTGTCTGCCTCAAATTTCACAGTTAGAATCTGTTGTTTCATTTATAAGTACCCTTAACATAGAAAAAACGAGACAGATGCAATGATAAATTTATCTCACTAAAGAAATATTCCCATAGTTTTGACACTGATGTGACCCGCATGACTTGATGCGGTGAGCTTCTACGTGCACTAGATTTCTCTGCTTGAGACCAGTGAAACATTCTAGTTAATTTCACCAAATGTCTTGAGAAGGAAAAAAATTATAATAGAGCAAAAAAAGAGAACCCACTCTAACAGGCATGGCTATTGTGTCAAAATGCAACACAAACAGTGGTGTCAAAGAAAGAATATTAACATAGTACATTCTGAAGTACAGCAGATTAGAATCCAGAATATAGTGCTTAAAAGTTTAATAAGACCCAACCAAGAGAACATTCGCAAAATTTGAAAAGCATAAGGTAAGTGAGGTAAGATGCCACAGTGAATTAAGATGTACTGGTTTGGAGTTCCCGTGGTGGCACAGCAGAAACGAATCCAACTAGGAACCACGAGGTTGGGGGTTTGATCCCTGGCCTCGCTTAGCAGATTAAGCATTGGTGTTGCCATAAGCTGTGGTGTAGGTCACAGACGCGGCTCAGACCCGCGTGGCTGTGGCATAAGCTGGCAGCTGTAGCTCCGATTAGACCCCTAGCCTCGGAACCTCCATATGCCATGAATGCAGCCCAAAAAAGAAAAAGAAAAGAAAAGACGTGTTGATTTTACAAATCACTTACTATGAGATTCTGCTTAGCAAAGTGCAGTTCACGTATAATGTAATACAAACTTGCGACTACTGAGCAGATGTCAGCCCGGTATCTGTCGGAGAAGAGCTCAATGCCAGGGAGTAGCTGACTGATTTCATACTGAGCATAGCAACGTTCAGCTTTGGGATGTGGAAGGGTGGTTCTGAGCAAACCCTGAAAAAGAAAACAGTGAAACAAATAGCTGGAACTTGCATCTGCAACAATGAGACAGAAAGGTAAGTACACGTATTACTTCCCAAAGTGCTTGCCATATGCCTACCACACTGTCCCCTGTAATAAATGACACTTAAATTCTCATCACTGTAGGTTCCAAATGCTTTTATCACTCAAGATTGGCCTTTTAGGGAGTTCCCGTTGTGGTGCAGCAGAAACAAATCCAACTAGTATCCATGAGGATTGGGTTCAATCCCCGGCCCCACTTAGAGGGTTCAAGGATCCGGGCATTGCCATGAGCTGTGGTGTAGGTTGCAGATGCGGCCTGGATCTGGCATTGCTGTGCCTGTGCTGTAGGCCAGCAGCTGTAGCTCTGATTCACCCCCAAGCCTGGGAACTTCCATATGCCATGGGTGCGGCCCTAAAAAGAAAAAAAAAAAAAAAAGTTTGGCCTTTCAATTTCCATGGTAGTTGAATATTTATTACTTTAAGAAATTACCATTATATGAAGTTATCATTTGCTGAGGGTCAGTTTTGTCTTGGGCACTCTTGGTAAGTTCTTCGTAAATATTATCTCATTTAATCCTCATTTAATGTGCTCCTAGAAGGTAGGGTTATCATCTCACCAGTGGCTTAACCAATTAACTTATCTGAAGTCACATAGCTACGGATGGCAATAAAAGGTTCAGAGTCATGTCTATTTAACTCAAACATCTATGTTCTTTCCACTATACTAACCTATAAGTAGAGGAGAGAAAAACCTATTTCAAAAGTCTAAATCCAACATAGGAAATCCTGAATGTTTAAACTGAATTATGTGAAAAGGTGACTTGCCTAATTTGACCAATATTTCTTAGTTTCTATGATCAGTGTTGTATTAGATGTTGGAAACAAGATGAATACATAAAATCAAACTGTACATTTAGGAGTGCTTATGTTATCTTAAATAATTAATGTTTCTTGACAAATGCATCATAAAATTGTTTTAAGGTCTATATCAGGAAAGAATTTTTAAAAAATTGTTCATTAAACTTAGAAGATACCTATTCTAAAATACTATGCTGTTAACTTTTAGTTGTACAAATTTACTTTAAAATCATAAAGAGAATGAATGGGTTTCTAAAATAGACCCCACCAGCTAATTTTTTTTTTTGCCTTTTTTTAGGGCCGCACCTGTGGCATATGGAGGTTCCCAGGCTAGGGGCTGAATCAGAGCTGCAGCTGCTGGCCTACACCACAGCCACAGCCATGTGGGATCCAAGCCACGTCGCAGACGTCACAGCTCATGGCAACACCGGATCTCCCTCTCTTTTTTTTTTTTTTTTAAAGGTGAAAGCAGCTTTATTTGGAGAGATAGACATTCCATAGGCAGAATGTGGGTTGATCCTTAACCCACTGATCAAGGGCAGGGATCAAACCATGTCCTCATGGATACTAGTTGGGTTTGTTACCCCTGAGCCACAATGGGAACTCCCCAAACCAGCTAATTTTTATTTTATGTGTATTAAGAAATGCTTTCCACTTTAAAGCAAAAGATTAAACTTTCAAAAAATTATTCTCTAAAGCATTATCTTCAAGAATGAGGGCTATGAGAAGAGAATAAAGAATGCAATAGAAGGAATCCCATTTGGATTATCATTCACTTTGAATCCTTGCCTCTCTACCTCTTCCCTTTGAAGCACAGGCAAGAGGTGTGGAACATAAGAAACTGAAAAGTCCAGCCATATACTCAGAGAAGCCTTTCCCAAAGATCTTAGCTATCCAGATTTCATAAGCTATCAGACTCCTCTGATACACAGAACAAGGGTGTCCCATCCTTCAAAGTAAACAGAACCTTTAGGAGATTGCAGAGGCCTCTGGCTACATTCTCAAATCTCAGAATGTCTTGTATTTCAGATAAAAGCTCCTTTTCTTCTTCAATAAAGTCAAACCCAAATCCTAAGAATGGAAAACACTGCTCTGTCGTCTTCAACTTATTTTTTGCTTTCATTATATGGTATATTTTACATCATGCAATTGAGCAAAACTTTATTTAGAGAGGAGGCAACTTAAAGGCAACGCTTCAGGGTCAATCAGACTGACTTCACTGCTCATTAGTTATGTGATGAGAGACTTAGCTTCCATATCTGTAAAACTCCTCCTTCTGTATCGGAAAGGAGAAAAGTGACTCTGCTGAATATTGAAGGTGAAAATGCCACAGGGGTTCAGTCATCGAAGGAAACATGGGCTTATGATATTTAACCAAGGCTCAGGCTATTATCTTATGAATAAGATAAAGCTATTTTCCTACCTGTGAGTTTTATGAATAAGATAAACTACTACACTTTTTTTTTTAACTGATCGAATGGTTGTGCTACTGAAGAAAGACATAAAGTTTTACCTGAAAGAGTAATGCAGACAAGAGGCAACAGTTGATTCTCTTTTCAACATCCACTGTCATGATAAATCTAAGAAAAAGAAATTGATTCAGAGACAATATTCCAAAAATATTTGTATATAAATACATCTCTAATATTCATAGGTTTTCCAAAATTCAAATAGCCTTTGTGATTCTAAAAGTGCTAATATTCATATAAGATCTAGAACACAAAAAGACAGAAAAAATAAAATAAAAAGTCAGGAGCTCCTGTTGTGGCACAGTGGAAATGAATTCGACTAGTAAACACGAGTCTGATCCCTGGCCTTGCTCAGTGGGTTAAGGATCCAGCGTTGCCGTGAGCTATGGTGTAGGTCACAGACATGGCTCGGATCCTGCGTTGCTGTGCCTGTGGTGTAGGTTGGCGGCTGGTGGCTGTAGCTCTGATTTGACCCCTGGTCTGGGAACCCCCATATGCCGTGGGTACGGCCTTAAAAAGCAAAAAAATAAAAAAAAATAAAATAAAATAAAAATAAAAACTCACCTATAATACTACCACCTAAACATAATTACTGGTAACATTTTGGCCGATTTCCTTCTAGATTTTCCTCTACATATAATTATACCTATGGGCACTCTCATTTAGACTAAAATTATGCAATATATAGTATTTTATAAACAAATTTTCCATTCTCGGACATAATGAATTATACCATAATTTAACATTATTTTACAGAACTTTAATGTTTTTATCATATGCATGTAAAATAAAAAGGTTCATCCCTATTTGGTTTTTTTTCCAGTGCTGAAATAAACATCGTTGTACCTACACGTTTGAGCACTTGTCCTACTAATTCCAACAAGTAAATCCCTAGATGTGAAATCTGGGGGCAAAGAGGATGCATAAAGTTTTTGATGAGTATGAGTAAGTAATTTCCTCCCATATATTGAAACAATGTGTTTTTCCTCACCAACAGTATATTATGGACCCAATGACAATATTAAGTCTTTCCCCCAAAGATTACGGTAATGTCTCTGTGTTTACCAATCTCATTTTATGCCCCTTGGAAGAGTTTGAGCTTTCTTTTTGTGGGTCTTCAAACTCACATTTGCAACTATAAACGACATGACCTTCTTCCAAGTCTTATTTCAATAACACACTGGTGGGCTTCCGTATATTAATGACCACAATCTGAGTTCAGCTTCTCTAGGTGGTGCCTTGCCCTTCTGAACAGTGCAGAGAAGAATTTCCTCTCCCTGAACAGCCGTAGGCCCTAGAGTATCAAGGATCCTGCAGAAGTCACGCTTGCAGCCGGGTAACCAGGAAATGACTTCCTGTTGATTGAAAAACACTAGGTAAAAACTTCAGAGGCTCAGAGAAGCTGAGGTGTCCTCTGGCAGGAATGCTATTTTTTGTAAGCTGGAAACATTCAACTTTTCTATTCTCTGCTGCCAAGCTCTGTTAAGTCATAAACTCAGAATCGTATGAGGTGTGTGTGTGTGTGTGTGTGTGTGTGTGCGCGCGTGTGTGTGTGAAAGAGCTCCTTCCTAAGAGGGCCAAAAAAATCAAACTTGACTTTGATTTTTTAAAACTCTTTAACACGTTTTTAGAAGAGGTAATTCCTCATTTCCCCTGCCCAAATGATAATTTTCCAAAGACAATGTAATTATTAACTAGGAAAAGTTACTATTTTTAAAAATATTTTCTACAGCTCAAAATACTATGCAGGTTTTTGCCTACCACACCCTATAGGTAAGCTAGAATCGTAACTAGAGAGGTGAAGGAACCCTGTGCCTTTCTTCTCTTCATACTTTAAAAATTTCCCACATAAATATTTAAGGTATTTGTGAGGGCCACCTAGGTATAAGGCATTGTAATAGACTTTCCTATATATGTTAAGAGTGGCAGGCTGAATAACGGTCTCCCCCAAATATCAACATCAACCCTCCAAACCTATTAAGGAAGGAAGGGAGGGAGGGAGGAACAATTCTGCAGATGTGATTAAATTAAGGGCCTTGAGACGGGGAGTTTCCCCTGGATTACCCAGGTGGGTTCAACACAATCACAGTGGTCCTTATAAGAGAAAGGTACAGTTCTACTGTGGTTTAACAGGTTAAGAATGACCCCTGGACTCACTCAGTGGATTACTGATCTGACATTGCCACAAGTGGTAGCACAGGTTGAAGATGTGGCTCAGATTGGTGTTGTCATGGCTGGGGTGGTGGTGTCATGGTGGTGTGGTACAGGTCTGCAGCTACAGATGTGATTCGGCCCCTTGTCTGGGAACTTCCATATGCTACAAGTGCAGCTATAAACAGGAAAAAGAGAGACAGAGAGAGAAAGGCAGGATGATCAGACTCAAAGAAGGAGATGTGAGGATGCAAGCAGAGCTCAGGGAGAGCGAGAGGATGATGAAACCAACAGTATCGCTGTTGGTACTGCAGATAGAGGATGGAGCCACGAGCTAAGCAATGCAGGAGGCCTCTATAAGCTGGAACAAGTGAGGACATATTCTCCCCTAGAGCCTCGAGGGAGCTCAGCCCCACCAATGCATTGGTTTTGGACTTCTGACCTCCATAACGGTAAGATAATAAATTTGCATTGTTTTAGGCCACTAAATTAGTGGCAGTTTGTTACGTCAGCAATTAGAAACTGATACAGTCTGTGGTAAGAGCTAAGGAGTTCCCGTCATGGCTCAGTGGTTAACGAATCCGACTAGGAACCATGAGGTTACAGGTTCGATCCCTGGCCATGCTCAGTGGGTTAAGGATCCGGCGTTGCCGTGAGCTGTGGTGTAGGTTGCAGACGCGGCTCAGATCCTGTGTTGCTGTGGCTGTGGCGAAGGCCGGCAGCTACAGCTCCAATTAGACCCCTAGCCTGGGAACCTCCATATGCCATGGGTGTGGCCCTAGGTAAGGCAAAAAGACAAAAAAAAAAAAAAGCTAAATTATGTGCCCCACTGCAACCCTGAAAGTCATATAGTGAAGTTCTAACCCCTACTAATCTCAGGATGTGACTGAACTGAAAGACAGGGTCTTTAAAGAGGTAATTAGGATAAAATGAGGCCATTAGGGTGGGCCCTCATCCAATACAACTGATGGCGTTATAAGAGGAGACTAGGGCACAAGCGTGCACAGAAGGAAGACCGTGTGAGACAGAGTGACAAGCACAGAGAGGGGCCTCAACAGAAACCAACCCTGCTAACACCTTGCTCTCAGACATCAAACTTGCAGAATTGTGAGACAGCAAGTTTCTCCCAAATCAGTACTTTGTTCCAGCAGCTCTAGCAAACTAATACAGTGTGTCATGTAATTCCTGTCACTCCAGGTTACAGATGGGAACACTGAGGCTCAGAGAGAATGAATAAGAGGCCGAGGGCCCCAGAGCTATCAGCAGGCTCTGACATTCGGCCTAAGTCATCAGTCTGCCCCCACGCTGTTCTTCTTGCCCACATATCAACTGTTCATCCACTCATTTGTTCATTCAACAAGTAATTATTGAATCCCATCTCCATGCCAGGCTCTTGGATACACTGGAGAACAAAGCAAGGACCCGTGCCCACAGGACGCTCACATCCCAGGGCTGGGAGGTGTTACAGGAAGGGGAGGTGGCCATAAACAAAAAACATCACAAATAAGTAAACTGTATGACCCTGGATGACATGGACACAGCTGCCCAAGAACCCAGTACGTGTGGGGCGTGGCGCTCTATGTGGCACAGGTGGGCAGCCCACAAAGGGAGGTGACAGCTATTACACCGATCGCACCACTGTCACACTCACTGTGCAATCTTTGCTGATATCACCGCTCCTTGCAAACATCCCCAAATGCCAACTTTTGACAGAAACTCCTCACTGTAGTCTTTGGAAACTGGAGGTGAAGAGCTGTCTTTGGCTTGGGTGAGGGAGATGCCAAACTCCTTCCATGTATGGAGCACGTCTTCTTTTCTGAATATGTCATCAAGAGCTTGACTCCAGCATTTAAAAGCATCCCTCAAACAGAAACAGAGCATCAGGCAGTGTGTTTTCTGAGATCTGTTATTAAATCTAGCTTCCAAAAGGGAAAGCAAATGCACTGAAGAAACATATTAATTAAAATGTTAGAGAGTCAAGCTATACCACTTATTGCTCATAACCATTTCTCTCAGGTAGCATTTGATGCATAAAATGCAGCAATGGAATATCATCAAGGAACTAAAATTTATGAAAGACAGTATTTTTTCACAATAATTGAAAATTTTTTCAAAGTGTCCCTTCTTCTACTGCCTCCTAAAAACTACCTTTTCTTTTGTGCGAAGAAGAGAAGATTTCCAAGTTCATGCAATGCCTGAACATTAAGACTCCTTTGATTGCTGGCTTGAAGAACATCTGTATTTTTAATCAAGTGAAAAAACAAATGTCAGTCTCTGGAAAATACCTCCCTTATATTTGCAAGAATATTTTAATTTGCATTACACTTAAACTATGTAAATAAGCAAACATCAAGCTAACAGAGCCTTTAAATGTCACATGATATAGATATGGAAAAAGAGCCAACACTGTTCTATTTGAACGTAGTGGAGTGGCAGATTGGGACTAGCAGGTAGGAAACGTGAAGAAAGTAGAATACAGGTCAGGCAGGCGGAGACGGTGAAGGAGAGAGAGAAATCCAGAAAAGCACGCAAGAGAGAAAGGGCTGGGAACATACATGGAAATGCCCTGTGTGGTTGGATATGTTTTTTGAGGAGGGTGAAGGAGGAGGAAGTGGTAAGATCACAGAGATATCTGAAAGCCACATGGAGAAATGTGAACGCTATTCTATAGCACAAGGAAAGCTTCAAATGGTTTGTTTTTGAGCAGGGATGGGACAGAGGAAAGTATATCAGAGTCTTCCTTTACTCAGATGCCCCAAAAAAGCACATCTTTAATATCTCCTGAATTTGTTGTTGTTGTTTCCTGGTGAATGCTTGCATACAAGGATGTATAGCCAAAAAACCCAACCAACATGGCAATGGTTTCTAAAGGGGGCAGCACTGTCTCCTGAGGAGCATTTTAGAAATCTGAGAAAGGGTTTTGTTAGTTGTCACAATGGCACATCTCCTGCCTCCTCCTAGCTGAGGACCTGAGACACGGCTGGCCTGTAGTGCACGGAACCCTCCCCCACAGTGAGGAGAGGGTGAGGAACCTGTTTGTAATTATTTGACTCTAACATCTAACTTCATTTTACATACAGAAAGGGTAATTTGCATATTTTCAAAATGTTCTGAGTTTTCCAGAAATGCAATCCCTGTAATATTTCACTTTGTTTAGAAGTTACCTAGGTTTGCCATTTTAGATCATGTCACCAAAATTAACGACGCTGATGGTACCTGGGTCACCAGTACAACACCCCTGTACCAATCTGCATCCAGAGCTGTCACATCATGTGTCCTGTATACCCCACATACAATATGTGAGCATCTGATTGCTTCTCTACACCTCCAGTGCCTAAGCACTTACATACTAATAAACAGATTCTTTTATTGTATAGTGATTTCATTTTACATATCCTTCCTTTTATATTTAGAGCTTCATATTGATTTTCTAAGATGTACACAGGAAGGATATGTTAAATACAAATTTTATTTCAGGGAGTACATGGGGAATTACAGAAGTGTCTGTTATAGAAAAGGGAATGCTGGGTCTACAGCACAGGTTGAACAGATACTGCTGAATTTGTAGAAAAGCCAAATCAAGTGGAAAGACAAGGAAAACGGAATCAGCTGGGGTGGAGCAAAAGCACAGCACAGTGGCCACCTCTTGATAAACAGTCACAGATTCGGTTAAAGTGGGATGAACAGGAGGGTGCCTAGAATATCACAATGGTGACAGCCATGCTGGGAAAGTGGGTGACAGGAGGGGCTGGCAGCATCTTATCTGACACTGCTCTGTCACTGCCTATAACGGTGTGATGGACAGGTTCTATGTGTGCTAGTTCTTTCATTCTACTCTTAAAGATAACATTTCAGTTACCGTACAGCACAGGGAACTCTATTGAAAATCTTATAATTACCTATAATGAAAAAGAATCTGAAATATATATAATTTCTGAATCACTTTGCTGAACACCTGAAACTAGCACAACACTGTAAATCAACTACACATCAATAAAAAAATTTAATCATTAAAAAAGATAATATCCTAAGACTAAATGTAATCTCAACATTAACATGGAAGATTATATTGAAAATGAACTTACTAATGGTTTCATAATAGGAAGAAATTACTAGTCCAAGCTGTGAAGAGGGAAGTTTGCTTTTCTCCACTGAGCTGAAAACTCTGAAGTGCTCCTGGGAAAGGTCAGGGGGGGTTGGCATGTGCATCTCTTCTGTCCCCAGGCAAAACTCCACCTTTCCCGTAGTAAGCTTTAAGTTGTTCGGTCCTCCACTGTCTCCTAAATTCACGAAAAAAATTTAAAAGAATTTTTTTCCCAGTGGAGAAACAAGGGAAGTTGATGAGGAGGGGAAACATAGAAGGAATGAAAAGGGAGAAGGAAGGAAAGGTTTTGTACAGAGCGGAGACTCATTGGCAGTTTGAGGGATACTGTTTCCTTAAACCCGGTATCTGAAGAGCCCAGGCGAGTGTGTGGTGTGCTCTATACTCATGTTACCTCCTAAGAACAGTACAGAGAGGGGCAGTTTGCCAGGAAGTAAATACAGAGACACTGCTTTGCTCCTCATGGGGATCAGAGAAAGCTGCTGTTTGAGTTTGCCTTTCTGAAAGAGTTTCCAAGAGTAAGATGTTTGTTTGCCTCTAGGGCAGAGACCTCTGGGATAGAAGCAGCATATAGATGGTTCTGACCTGAGGAAAAAATAGGGAAGAACCTGTCTCTTTATAAGATCAGAGAACACACAGGGAAAAAAAAAAGAAAAAGTATTCTCGGGGAAGAAGTCAAAAGCTGCAGAAAGAGAGAAGCTAATAATGGATTCTATCTACAGCTCTAGGACTGGGGATAAGCAGCTGAGAATGGTCTTGGTACCAGGTGAAATTCAGATTTAGGTGTTAGAAACCATTTTTAGGAATTATATTTGCTTCCCTTTTTTTTTTTTTTTTTTGGCCACACCTGTGGCATAAGGAAGTTCGCAGACCAGGGATCAAACCCATGCCACAGTAGTGATAATGCTGATCCTTAACAGTTAGGCTACCAGGGAACTCCTGTATTTGCTTTTTTTAAATTCATGCCTTTAGCCATTATTAATGTACACTTAATTGAAAAAAGTTTAAACATGATATAGAGAGCCCAATTTAATGTAATGTGAGTCTATGGACAATAAAACCAAAAATTGTGGGTACATATCACAACAAGTGCTTTTGGGGGGAGAAGAAGCAGCAACAACAAATACATACATACATAAACATACATGTATAAGTATATACACACACACATATGTGTATATACATATATATCCATACACATACATAAATAAAATTTGTCAGTGATTGTAAAAAAAGAAATGGTCACATTTCTAAAAGGCCAGTTTAGATAACACCATCTTAGGTATAACTTTTAATCTATTTCAATAGTTTTAAAAGTTATTTCAAATTAATTAAAGTTTATTCTTTAAGCTTATTAGTCTGATAAATTTGAACAGCAAGAATTGTAAACAAATTAGGATTTTAACAAATTTTAAATAACCTATATATCCCTTCTTCCTCTCCTTCCTTCCTTAATTCCTTCCTTCTTTTTTGTTTAATTTTATTTTCTGGTTTCCATAGCTTTATTTAGCATCTTCACTGATTTAATCCTAGCATTTAATTTGCCATGTAAATTTTTATTTCCCTTGTGCTTAGATTACTAAGATTTCAGCCATTTGAACCTTTTTTTCTCTAAAAAATTAAATAAATAAATAACCTAAATATAGATAATTTGGGGTCTCTCCTAGCTTAAATTTGAGTTTCGTCTTTCTCCGAGGTTACTATACTACTTAATCAGACGAAGCCCTACTTTGATTGCATTTACAAATCAATAGATTTTGAGAAGGGAGAAAACAAGTGTAATGTAACCAAGAATAAATAGTCAATGTCTTTTTTTAAGCTAAAAGAAGTTTCTAAGATCAAAATCTATGGTGTTAATAAGAAATTTTATTGATGTGTCTATTAAAATGCATCCATTTCTTTGAGATTGTTAAAGCAGTGCTTTGGTAAACGATTTTAGTTAATTTAGTATGAATCAATTCATCTGCTTGTGAAAATAAAACAAGACTATAGCGCCACACTCGCAAAGCAAATGGTAAGAACATAGACGTACAGAATCAAAAATTAACAAACACGGTGTCTAACTACTCAAGGGAATATATTAATTTCACAGAAGGCGTAAAAGCAGATGAGTGAGATGGGGCTTTGGCTGGAATTCAGTGCGAGAAAGAGAGATGTGCTCCACCAGACAAAAAGAAGAAAGCAGAAGGCTGCAGGAAGTGGGCATGTAAGTGGGGGAGGGAGGAACCTATGGCAGAACACGGTGGACCTGCAGGGTGGTCCCCACCCCCACCCCCGGTTCCTGTAAATACAGAGGAAGGGATGCAGAGTAAGTACAGTTCAGCCCTCCATTTCCACGGATGCAGAATCAGGGGTTGAAGGGAGGGGGCTGACTGTAAGGTACTTGTGCATCCCTCGATTTGGGTATCTACAGGGGTCCTGGAACCAATTCCCCCAGACGCTTGGCAACGACTGTATCTTACCTTGTGTCTGTGCAAGAAATAACGAAAGCAACTTTCTGCTGTGTCGTATTGATCTGTTATGATACTTGGATTTTCCCAAGGTCTCTCTAAAACATCTCAAAGTGTCTGTCACGTCCACGGGCACACAGAGGAGCCCTTTGGCTTTGCTGTATTCTGAAAGCAGAGGGAAGTGTGACATTAGGGATGAAATGTTGCAGCAAGCCAACGAGCAGCAAAAGACTATCTAATTCAGAGAATTTCTTGGTCCCAAACGAAAGCTGCTAAATTCAAAGCCCCCAGGTCTGCAGCAGGTGTTTCAATGTTCAGATCAATTTTTTTTTTTGATATATTTGACAGTTCTTTTTAGAAAAGAAAAAAAAAAACTTGGAAAACTTCTGATTTGTATGAAATGCAAATAACTTTAGATCTTGCCAATTTTCCTTGTGAAGGCTCCTACTTTTTCTTTTGCTGATCATAAAAGATGAAATAATCTACTCCTTTTCAGTAGCCTCTTCAAAGCCAAGGTGCCTTGGGAAAGAGACCAAAGGAGGAAACAAAGAAGCTTGGAGATAGGCAACTGCTCTCTTAAGAGAAGGAAAAGACAGCTTTCCAATACTGGAGGATGTAGTGGAGAGAAGACAAGGCCATAAACAGGTGGGGAACTGAAAAGCAGTCCTGAAAAGTGGCCAGGAAGGGCAGATGTTGGCAGAGAGCTGCCACGAGGTCTCTGGAGAGGAAGTGCTCGTCTCATGAATTAGGCTGCAGACCGGCTGCATACATCATGAAGCAGGCACATGGGAAAGAAGAAATACTGGCTTCAGATCCATTAACAAAGGAATTTTCCTCTTCAATAAGTCGAACAGGTAGAACACCCCTAAAATCTGAGGTCTTGCTAGTGCAGCAACTTGCTAGGGAACGGGACTCTAAGAGGTTAAGAAGCGTGGCCTCGGGTCTCAAGAAAACCACAGTCTAGTTGAAGCGACTGGCATGGTAATACTGGAGGATGAAAAGTACACTTACAGGAGTATCTGGTTACATGTTAAAACGAGGGAATGAGAGAAGAGATCACTGGGGGGGCGGGGATGAGCAAGAAAGCCTTTGTGGGAGAGAAGAAATGCCTCTTGTGTCTTAGAGGCTGGGGAGATTGGATCAGGGAGAAAGAGGCAAGGGGCTGTGGATAGTTAGAATAAGAACAGCCGAAGCTGACTGAGTGGTCATATGCCAGTAATTAACTCTTAAATAATTATTGTGATAGTCTCACTGAATCCTAGCAACACCCAGAAGAGGCACGTACCACTACGTCCTCATTTTACAGATGAGGAAAACCAAGCATAGAGAAGTCAGGTAGCCTCTCCTGGCTCACAGAACCAGCCTGCACAAAGAAACGGTGGAGTCAGGAGTAAGGAGGGTGAATGGGGGCGCAGTGAGATGATGTGGCCAGTCCTTTTCAACCAAGGAGGGTTCTCCAGAGGCCTGAAGCCCTTAGTGAGTAAGTGCCCTTCACCCTCCTTAATGGGCAACCAAGAAAGGGTTTTGAACAGGACCTTGGCAGAAAGAGATCAGTATTTTAGGAAGAGAGAGCCAAGAGCTGTATGCAGAGCAGCCTGCAATAGAAAGAGCCTGGTGGCTCCGAGGCTGTGAAGTTACAACACAGACGTTGTATGATCTGAACTCCACTAAGGTGACAGCGAAGGAAATGAGGGAGGGACCAGGGAATGCCCCCATGCTAAAAGCAACAGGAGAGTGGTTAATTGGCTATGTGGCAAAGAAAAAAAGGGGGCGGGGGAGTGGGAATTACTGCTTCCCCATCTTTTAGTACCAATGACCTTGCTTCCTACCTCAATGGAAAAAAACGGAAGCCATTCAAAGCGATTTTCTAGAAGCCCTACCGCCATACACATGCAGCACTCAGCACCTGTGCCCATCTACTCTGCACGGGCATCACTCTGGATTCTGCACGGGCATCACTCTGGATTCTCTTCTCCCCTCCACATCATCAGTTTTTCCCTCCACTGAGTCATTCTCAATAGCACATTTTGATTTTTGTCTCCTATCTTTAAAAAATTAAAAATAAAAAAATAACTTTCATCATTGCAACATTATTTGGAATAGCCAAGACATGAAAATAATTTAAGTGTCTATCAATGGATAAACGGATAGAGAAAAGGTATTAAAATGAAATATATTTCAGCCATTAACAAGGAAGGAAAGCCTGAATGAAATAATGCCATTTGCAACAATACAGATGGACCCAGAAAATTATCATACTGAGCAAGTTAAAGACAAATATCATAAGATCACTAATATGTAGAATCTAATTAGAAATGATTTATAAAACAGAAACAGATTCAAAGATTTTAAAGACAAATTTATGATTACCAAAGGGGAAACAGAGGGGGTGAGGGGAGTGATAAATTAGGGTTTGGGGATTGACATATACACACTATTATATATAAAACAGGTTAACGAGGACTTATTCCTAATACAATCTATTCACTACTACGTAACAACCTATATGGAAAAAGAACCTGAAAAGGAATGGTTATATGTAGAACTGTTTTACCTTGCTGTACACCTGAAACTAACACAACTTTGTAAGTCAACTATACTCTAATACATTTTATTTTTTTAAAAAGGAAGGAAATCCTGCCATTTGTGACAGCATGGATGGACCATGAGGGCATTATGCTAACTGAAATAAATCAGAGAGACGATGACAACTATTGCATGATTTCACTTATCTGTGGAATCTAAAAAAAAGAATTCATACAAACGGAGTAGATTGGTGGTTGCCAAAGGCAGGGTTGAGTGGTGAGCAAAATGAGTGAAGGTGAAATGTCTATTTATAAGATAAATAATTCTGGAACTGTAATGTATAGCATGGTGACTACATCTAAATTTCTGAAAAAGGAAAAAAAATATTAAAAAAATAAAAACCCTTTTTCTTGACTCTACTATTCCGTCAAGCCACCATCCTATTTTTCTGCTCCGTTTTTTCAATAAAACTCCTCAAAAAGTCTATATTCATTGTTCTCCACTCTCTTGAACCCACTTAAATCAGGCTTTACCTCATCATTTCACCTCAAGGATCTTCATGTGGTTAAATCTAGTGTTCAATTTTCAGACTTTAGCTCACACAAATTTTCAACAGCATTTGACCCAGGTGGAAACTTCCTCCCTCCTGGAAATATTTTCTTCACTTGGCTTAAAGGTCCTTTTCCAACCTCCTGACCATTCCCCCTGATCAGTCCTCTTTGCTAATCTAAGTATCCATACGCTGGCGGCTCCTGAATTTACATCTCTGGCCCCAGAGCTCCTGAAGTCCAGAATTATTTATTCAATGCTCTCCTCTGCTCTTCGTGTAACAGACATCTCCAGCGTAACAGGTCCCCAATTGACTTTCTAATCATTTCCCCCTAAACCTTCTCTTCCCATAATCTTCCCCCATCTTATTAAGTGATGGTTCTATTTTCCCAGTTGCTCGGGCCCAAAGCTGGTATCATCCTTGACTCCTCTTCTCTCATGCACCAAGTCAAATTCACAACAATCTCTCAATAGTTCCACTCTCTACTACCTCTTCCACTCTGTTCCAAAATCTTATTTTCTGAATTATTGCAATCGCCCTCCTAACGAGTCCCCCCATTTCCACCCTTGCTGCTCTCAGCATAGAAACCAGGGGACTCCTTTTAAAAATGTAAGTTTGCTCATGCCACACCCCTGTCCAAACCCTTCACTGGCTCCGCCATCACCAGAGCAAACATCAAAGCCCCTGGAGTGACCTCTAAGCCCTGACATGGGTGGGCTCCCCATGGCCTTGCCGTTCTCCCCCCATCACTCCCTCCTGCACTGGGCAATCTTCTATCTGAGGGTCTAGGCACCAGGGATTCCCTTTAGCCTAGAACAGTCTTCCCTCAGATGTGCCTATGTCTTGATTCCTCAGCTCCTTAAGGTTATTGCTGGACTGTTAACTTCTCAGTGAGGCCTTCTTGGATTACCCAGTAGCAACTTCTCTTTTCTCCTCAGCATTTATTATCTTCTGACCTAATAACATCTTTTGTTTATTGATTGTCTCTGGCCACTAGAATGCAAGTTCCATGAGAGTAGGGATTTTTGTCCATTTTGTCCTCTAAATTCACCCCAGACCTATAACCGTGCTTGCTATGTGGTATGTGCTCATTAAATATTTGTTATGTGAATGAATGACAACAGTTTTTAGAGCTAAATGGCTGAGATAAACTTTATTAATAATCATTCCCACAGGTCTTAATCTCAACTGATCCTCATAGCACCTTACAAGTAGTAGAGATAGATACCACTCTTACTTTACGAAGAAGGAAAAGTGAATCTGAGGGACATTTGCTTGTTTTAAACCCTTAGAAGAGATCAGAGAACCAGTGTGCAAGTCTGATGCCTTTCCCAAATAGTTTTCCAAAGGGTATCAGGTTTGCGAAACAGCAGTGACCCCCAATATGAAGCCGACTAGTTTGGGCACGGAGACACTCTGAGAAAGGACAGGAATAAGCCTGAGGTCCCTGTGAGCGGAGGGAGGTCCTGATGGAATCAGGAACACAGGTTCACATTCAGTGGCCATTGAGACACATCTTTTATTATACGCTAATGTCTAGAAATCCTGGAGGCTCTAAAACCAGAACATGGTCAAATTGAGAGACACAGCTGTGTCCCCAGCAAGTTCCCTCTGAACACATTTGGCTATCACACATTTAGGAGAATCAAATACTTAGGCCACAGCAGCTCTTATCAGCTCGCTGGAAATCTCACTCTTCCACCTCCTGTCTACCCCATCCTGTCTCCAGCACCCCCTCTCCTCCAAGATGCACAGTCGTGCATGGTCCCTGTCAGGACGACGTACTCCTCCCACGCCCACCCTTGTGCACAGCACCCGGAAGATCACACGTGTCTGCTCTCTGTTTCTCTGCTTTCCTTCCCAGAATTCATGAGCTTAGCTTTTTTAATTTTTTTCTCCTTGAAGAGTGAAATTGGGGAAAGAAGTTAAGCCAACATAGGGAAAGGAGGAAGCTGTAAGCTCTCACATATTCGTACTTTGAGATAGTCAGTTACTTTCTTCAGGCCCTTTTTTTTGTTTGTTTTTTTAGGGCCGCACTCATGACAGGGGCCCAATCAGACTAGGGGTCCAATCAGAGCTACAGCTGCTGGCCTGCACCACAGCCACAGCAATGCCAGATCCGAGCTACATCTGCGACCTACACCACAGCTCACGGCAACGCCGGATCCTTAACCCACTGAGCAAAGCCAGGGATCGAACCCGCAACCTCATGGTTCCTAGTCAGATTCAGTTCTGCTGCACCACGACTGGAACTCCAGGCCTTTGTTTTAAATACCCATTAGAACTACGTTGGTAACATTTACCTCAAAGGGTGTGAAGTGCCCATCACAGTGCCTAGCACAGAGGGAGCATTCAATAGACGGATGCTCAGGTTACGACTGTCACTCCAATATTTTAAAAAATATCCATTGAGCACTTAGCAGTACTTGGTGCTATGCTAGGCACTGAGGAGGCACAAGTGAACAGAAGAGACACACCCTCACAGAGTTTACAATCCAGAATCAAAATCACAAAGGCATGCAGGTGACTGAGGGCGGTGAGAGGGACAGGAGGAAGTGGAGGTACCTACCGTCTTGAAAATATGGGGTAGAACTAACATCATCCTGCTACTTTTCATCAAGTATCAATGTTTATAAATCATTCCTTTTTCCCCTAAATTATATTCCACTTTTTCTTCTTCCTTCTTTCAAGCCCCAGTATACCTTTTTTATTAGGGTTCTGTTGGTGTTTGGTGGGTGGCTGTCTACAGGAGATAAATGATGCGAAGCAATAAGGAAATATCATTAGCTTTGCAGGTTTTATCCTTCCATCTCTGTCTCGAGGGATTCTTCTCTGAAAGCTTCCATGGATAATTGAAGAAGCTATTTTAAAGGCACTAATAGCCACTACAGTTTGAAACAGGTAAGAAGGAGGAGGAGGGGAAAAAAAAAAAGACTAGATTTACTACGTCTCTCATTGTACCAATGCAACATTAAAACTGAAATGCCACTGACTCCAGAGAGATGGATTCACCAAGGAAGGATTCCAGGGAGGGGTGCAAAATCTGGGCTGCTTTCAACACACTTGCTCACATCAATCCAATTACTGCCCAGAGGCAGTAATAAAACACACCAGTCAATGGGGTCAAAATTCCAACACACCTGAAGACTGAATTACCCCATTAGAGAACTTAAATACCAATAAGGTCAAAACTCAAGAAAGAGATCCCAGACGGAATGCAAAAACAGCTCCAATAAAAGGCATACCCACAGAGTTATCTTCCTCCAAGAAGCTTAACAAGCAGGCAGGTTACTCATCCATACAGAAAATCATCTATAAAGTAAGGTATTCTCATTCCTCCAAAGCCTACAGAGACTATACCAAATTACACATGCATTATTAAATAGCTAGAGGGAGAATAGAATGCTGTTAAATAATGAGAACACCAAATGTTCCTAGGCACCGGAGCATTACATTATCTGTTCTGAAGAATTAAATGTATCAAGCATTACCACCAAATGCTATTATGCCAAAAGAGAATCTATGATGTTCTAAAGCAGCAATCCTGTGTGGAAACTGTCAGGAGTATACTTGGTCTTCTTAAAAATTCTTTTTAGGAAGTGTAAACATGCTGTAGTGATATACATAAGACGCATCAAGCTAATTATAAACATGTTAGTGATCTGTATTCGGTACACTGGAAAAAATACAGCATTCTAAAAATTTGCCTCATAAGCCCAAAGTCTGGGCCAAATTATGCTCCTAGTCACAGAGGTCCTAGAGTTTTATAAAGAGCTATAAGGTGGATGCCAAGGTTTTAATGATAATGGTGCAATATAAAAGCTATAGTTACTACACAGGATCATCTAAAAATAATGAAACTATCATAATGTCACAATAAAGTACCCGTCTCCCCAAAACTACTGATGTATAGCAATTTTTTTCTTGAGGGCTATATGCTTAGAAGATAGTCTAACCTGGAAAAGGACAAATGGCAAACTGACCCAGTAGTTCAGTGGAGCCTTTATGGGTTGAGCATGGAACAGACCAGGGTTTGAATCATGGTTCCAGTACTCACTAGTAACATTTAATTTTCTCATCTGCAATGTAAGTACAATGAGATCTACCTCCTCAGATGGTTAAATGAAAGCAAAGAATAATTATAAAGTACTTGGCTCAATAAATGACTACTGCCATTACAGTATGTTTTAGACTTTACCTAATGTAACTTTAATGACAGGCAGGCCAGGTGCTTTTTGTGACACACTGCCCCCATCATCAGTGAGTGCCTACTGGTCGCACAGGTCTAGAATTTGGCTAGGTATGCTTTTCCTAGCCCTTGTATGCTAGCCGTCATTTTGATACACTTTTTGACATTTGCTGCCAGGTCTTTTATGGATGGAGGGGAGAGTGTACATCACATTCTGAGCTAGGGTCCCCTGATTTCAATCACTATCAACATACTGGTGACTGGAATACAAACCTCTGCTGAGGGCCTTAGTGGAACACCTAATCATTTCCTGGATCATGCCACTCAGCTATCACTCAGGCATCTCAAACTCAGTAAATGCAAAGTAACGTTCCCCTCTAACCTGCCCTCCCTCAGTTTTATAGGTATCTTCATTTCTAGATATCTAGAGGTATCACATCCATTTAGCCACCTAAGCCAGAAGCCAAAGCAACATGAATTTCTCCCTTCCTCATCCACCCCTACCTCATCTCACAACTACTATCTGTCCAGCCTCTGTTCTCACTGCCCAAGTCCAGGACCTCACCATGTCTGTAACACACAAGCCAAGAGCAGCTGCTCTCCTGCCTCCACGTGGTCTCCTTCCAACCTTCACCAATGCTGCTGCTGAAGGACAAACCTTCAGCAACATAAACATGGTCATCTCATTTTCTTTCTTTAAATCCTTGTAACTAGCTCCCTTCAGCTCTTTGGATAAAACTGAATCTCTTTATCACACCTTCTAAGACCTTTTATTATTCACCTCCTGCCAACCTTTCTAACCTCAGCTTTCACCTTTTACTTTTATGTTAACTCCACTAAACTATATAGAGTCTCTCAAAAGGGATGCTAGGTGTTAACTATCATTGTTTATGGAAGCAGGAGCTGTAGTCATAACAGTACAGACCTTATCACTCTACCCTATAATCTCTGGTTTATTTACCAGTCTCCTTCAATAGATTGTAAACCAGATAACAAATCTTTAGTCTCATTCATCTTTGTATTCTCAGGATCTATTACAACACTTAACACATGGTGGATACTCAATAAATGTTTGCAGAATGACTTAACAGCTGCATGACTGACTCTGGGAATGTATGCATGCATGCATACCTACATACTTACACACACACACGTGTACATACCTAAAATCAACATGTAAATGAATGAAAGAATCCTAACACTTCAAAGGGATGACTTGCATTTCCTTCCTATACCCAAAACAGAGACACAGGAAAAGTGCAATTGAGAGAAGGCATTATATCCATTTTCATCTTATCCCACTGCCTCATTCCTACGAGCTACACTGCCAAAACATTTTGAGAGGACTTACCAGCTAAAAGCAAGAGCCATGATGTTCTCAAATCTTCTCCTGCACTCTCATTAAAAGCCCTACAACTTAACCTTGTAATGCCAACAGAACAATCTATATTGGTTATGGAACTGGAAGTTATGGGAGTCAAGGCACAACAAAGAAAATAGCTAAAGGTCAGTTTAAAGGGTTCCCAAGTGAGATTAAAAACAAGAAAACAATGCACAAAACAGTATTTCCCCATATTTATTTTTCCCATTAATTTTCTTTCTCCCTCTTTTATTTCTGTTCTTTAACTCTCAGATTAAACTAATAAAAATGTGTTTTAATTTCCCTTAAGTGACATCTACAGCAACATAAGATGGTAAAATATTGAAGGAATTATTTTCAGTCAAATAAACCTGCAAAAGAGATACTACAAACATTTTAATTACGGAAGACTTGACAGGCAGAACACAACAGCAAACCTTGTTTGGAAGAAAACAGAAAGAGTTTCAAGCTAAAAGTCATTCCAACCTGAACAGATAAGCTTTTTAAGGAAATCTGTGTGGTTTCCAGCTGCTGTCACTTCGTTGGTTGGAGGATTAATCTTGAGTTGTTTCCCAATGAAATTTCGACAGGTTATCTTAAAAAGAAAGGTGAAAACAAATATTACTTAGGTACTTATAGCCAAAACTTTGTCGTACTTGAAATGTTCATAATTTATCAAAAAAAAAAAAAAAAAAAAGAGAGAGAGAGAGAGAGAGCTACAAAAAGATGCTACATATAAAAGCTTCAGAGTAGTATTCAATCATGAGAACTTTCAGGAAAAAAAAAGTGGCTACATAGTTTTTCATATTTCTTTTGTATAGCACAGCTGGAAAAGCATTAGGCAAATTATGTAGCACAATTAGAATATGACTTCTCTGATATTCTATAAATTCACTAGCCTGAATATATCTTCCATTATGTAAGTTGAAACGTATTTAAAATAGAAGCTGTTTTTTCCAATGGAAGATCTTCTCCCTATTTTGTAATTAACACAATTTAAACTACCCTGGTGAAGTTTTTCAGAACTAACTTCCTCTGTAGTATTTTTTAAAAATATTTTAATAGATACTTGAGTCTTAAAATGGTAACGTAACTGAAAACAGAACATTTTTTGTTGTTGTTACTGTCCTTTTAGGGCCACATACACAGCATATGGAAGTTCCCAGGCTAGGGGTAGAATCTGAGCCATGTCTGCAACCAACACAACAGCTCATGACAATGCCAGATCCTTAACCCACTGAGCGAGGCCAGGGATTGAACCTGGGTCCTTATGGATACAAGTCAGGTTCGTTACTGCTGAGCCACAACGGAACTCAATAAAGACAGAACATTATCTATCTATCTATCTATCTATCTATCTATCTATCTATCTATCTATCTATCTGTTTTGTTTATTTATTTGGCTGCACCTGTGGCATACAAAAGCTCCCAAGCCAGGGAATGAACCCACACCACGACAGTGACTCAAGTCACTGCAGTGACGACACTGGATCCTTAACCATTAGGCCACCAGGGAACTCTCCAAAAACTTGAACATTATTAGACATAAGGAAATTCTTTTAAAAGGTCCAAGATCCTCTTCTCTTCGTTTCTCCATTCCCACCCTATCTTTAACTAACCTATCCCTTTCCTGCACCTAACTTAAAGCTGAACCATGGCATTTATGGGCCTTAGGAACTTTTGACTTCAGGGGCTTACCACTCCATCAAAAAATATTAAAAATTATATTTTATGGCTACATTGGTATACACATAAATATAGGAATTGTAAAAACTAAAACATCTTTGACCTAAAAGTTACTTTTTTCTCGTTATTTTAAAAGAAACGAAAACGTTTAGTGGCCCCTAAAAAAGTGTTGTGGCACTGTCCTCACTTTGCCCAATAGGTAAATCCTCCCTGATCTGAATATAAACTCCATGTGCACAAGGACTTAATTATTGTTTTTCCTGTATCTGGAAAATATTGGCACATGGTGACTCTTGGTAATGTTTACTGTTTTGAATGATGAATAGCTAAGTGAAAATATTAACATTTACTGGATTCCTAAATCTTGCTATTTGTATGTAGACTAATACGAAATCACAACTGCATGAATAATAGAGCCAAGCTTACCTTCTGATCATGCTCAGCCTCATATCTCACACAAGGTTGTTGGGTAATATCTGGGTCCTTGAACTTGGAGACTCGTAGAAGTAGCTGGCGTTGTGCGTACACCAGGAGTGGTGTCACTTGCTCTGTATATCTCTCACTAGACGAGGGTGAAAATATATTAAAAATCAACATTAGTAAAGACACATTTTTCTCAGTGAAGTCTGTCACTGTTAACTGCCCTTAATGGCAGTACTTACTGTGAAACTGTATTGAACTGAATGGCAAGTGATACTAGCATTTCCCATTTTTCCACTTGGTATAAAAGTTCCAGAGCTTTCAATACAAAGTCATGGATCCATTTCAAATCAACCACGTTTACATCATCCAAAGGATCCTCAAAAGTAAGGCTAGAACCACCGTTATCATTTTTAATATTTCCATAGCAACTTGGAACACTGAACTCTCCTTTTTCTTCAATAGTCTGCAAGTGGCACGTTGAAAAAAATTGTATAATTTCAGATTTTATTACACTTTTTCTTCTGAATACTGAACGTATAGATAAAAATGTAACATACCAAAGAACTGACCAGAAAAAAAATTAATATTTCTATTAGGCAAATCAAAAGCATCGTAATGATATCCAACATAATTTCTGTGAGAACGGAAATATGCTACATCTGTGCTGTTCCATACAGTAGCCACTAAGCACACATGGATTGCTGAGCTATTGTAGTATGACTAGTGTGACTGCATTTTTAATTTAATTTTAATTTTAATTAATTTAAGCTTAAATGTAAATAGCCACATATGGCTACTCATTATTTGCTTCCTGGTACATAGTCACTATGTAAGTAAGGATATTAAACCAATAAATAAGGTAATATTTTGAAGAAAAACAGATTTTAGTATATATATATATTAAAGTATCCCTAATATGTCGGTTACTTTCCTTTTGTAGAATAATATATCCAATACCTCTGTTGCAAAGGTCAAACTTATGGAGAAGAAAATCTTCTAGAAGACATTCTTTTTGCCTAAACTAAAGGGTTATTATGTAACTATTGTATTCACTTCAGACTAAGTCCCTGATGCATCTGGAAATTCTTCTTCTTAATATTTTTATTTTTTCCATTATAGTTGATTTACAGTGTTCTTTCAATTTCTACTCTACTGTAAAAATGTTAGAAAAGGAATACAAAAATACCTTTTAAAATTGCACCCCCAAAAATTTAATACTTAGGAATAAACCTGACCAAAGAAGTGAAAGATATATGCTGAGAACTATAAAATATTAAGCGTGGAAATTAAAGAGGATTCAAAGAAATGGAAAGATATTCCATGCTCCTGGGTTGCAAGAACTAACATCATAAAAATGGCCATACTACCCAAGAAATCTACTGCTTCAGTGCAATTCCTATCAAATTGACCAGGACATTTTTCACAGAACTAGAATAAACAATCTAAAAATTTATATGGAACCATAAAAGACTCAGAATTGCCAAAGCAATCCTGAGGAATAAAAACCAAGCAGGAGTCAGAACTCTCCCAGACCTCAGGTAATATTACAAAGCCATAGAAATCAAGACAGTATGGTACTGGTACCAAAACAGACACACAGACCAAAGGAACAGAATAGAGAACCTAGAAATAAACCCAGGCACCTATGGTCAATTAATCTTCGACAAAGGAGGAAAGAATATAAAATGGGAAAAAGACAGTCTTTTTAGCAAGTGGTGCTTGGAAAACTGGACAGCCGGATGTAAATCAGAGAAACTGAAATATACCCACACACCTAAATAAAATAAAAAACAAAAATAAACTCTAAATGGCTTAAAGACTTAAACATAAGACAAGACACCAAAAATCTAGAAGAGAACATAGGCAAAACATTCTTTGACATCAACCGCACAAATGTTTTCTTAGGTCAGTCTCCGGAGGCAACAGAAATAAATCAAAAATAAACCCATGGGACTTAATCAACTGACAAGCTTTTGTACAGCAAAGGAAACCATAAAAAAACAAAAAAACAAACAAACAAAAAACATAAAGACAACCTATGGAACGGAAATTCTTGAGGCAAAGCAAAGTCTCTTAGATCTACCTACTGGCCAGAATAGAGCCTAATAAACAGTTAGTACCTCAAGTCTTGCCCTTCCTAACTGAGTGATACCACTGAAGGTAATCCATTCATAAGAGAGAGTAGATATCAACAAAAGTAGTTAAGGACAGGAGTGCCTCCACTTGCCTCAACAAAAGTAGAGGATAAACATTCCCTCTAAGAAGATTCATAGTCCTTGAATTTGGAAGAGACCTTGGAAGTCATCTAGCTGTGAAATGCCATATGCATACCTAAAGTCAGGCTGTGAATGTGTGAATAAGAGTTGTGACCTATGTGAATTTGCCTCCTTAGCTCAGTGCCTGGCAAATGGGACATACTCAATAAAGGACAGTTGTCATCTTATTGATTTTATGAACTCCATTCTTGCAGTCCAATAATCAAAAGTCAAAATAAAGAGCTCGAGATGACATCAGTCCCCTTATTCTAACTCCTCACATTGTGTGGATGAAAAGCACAGCCAGTTATGGTGACAGGTGATAAATCCAAAGTAACTGCCAAATTTGTTAACAAGTCTCCATTTCTAAACCATCCACAAAGATAATCACATAGGAGTTCTTCAAGCCTGCCTCTGATTGATTTCATGTAGCCTTTGATTTACTTTTTACAGGCTCCTTTTGTGAAACTGGTTTTCTACAACTGATGGTTCATGACAACATCCACACCAGCGATTACTGTACTTTCAGTACTTTTACCTTGGGTACCAAACACATTGTACAGCAGAGTACATGTCCATCAGTGTTATCCTCTGTCCTACTGAACATCTTGCCTTATATCTCCAGGTACAGCCCAATCATGTTTTCCAGGATCTCGTAAATGCTGAGGACCACCTCATGTTGGCTGATGAATCCAGGTAAATAATCACAGATGGCAGATAGAGAGAGACAAGAACTGCCCTGGCTTAGCAGAAGGCCAGAGCGCAGAGCAAGCGTGGTGCAAGCAGAGGGGGAAAAGGAACAGGTGGAAAAAGCAATATCACATTTTGTAAATGCTTTTTTCTATATCTATTTCAATGGCCATGATTTTTCTCCTTAATCCTAGTAATATAATGAATTACACTGATTAATTTCCAAATGCTAGACTTACATTTCTGGGATAAACTCCACTTGATTCATCATTTTGTATACTTTTATATATCAAATTTATATACAATTTGCCTATTTTATATATCACCAGGATTGATTTTGCTAAAATTTCATGAAGGAATTTTATGTCTATGTTTATGTAAATTGGCTCATAATTTTCTTTTTGATATATTTTTTAGGATTAAGATGGCTTCACTTCTAAAAAAGTCGTATATGATTTATTTTACTTCCTTATATGTTTGCCAAAATTCTGCAGAGATATAAACTGGGTATGGGGTTTTCTTCTTATGTCAAAGTTTCTGATTGTGAATTTTGTTTTTGTTTGTTTGTTTTGTTTTTTAGGGCTGCATATGGAGGTCCCCAGGCTAGGGGTCGAATCGGAACTGCGGCTTCTGGCCTACACCACAGACGCAGCCACAGCAACATCAGATATGAGCTGCATCTGTGACCTACACCACAGCTCATGGTAATGCCAGATTCTTAACCCACTGAGTGAGGCCAAGGTTCGAACCCACAACTTCATGGTTTCTAGTTGGATTCATTTCCACTGCAACAGGATGGGAACTCCATGAATCCAATTTCTTTAATATATTTAGGACAGCTCATTTTCTCTGTAGCTCCTTGTGTCAGATTTGTCAAGTTGTACTTTTTTTTTGGCTGCACATGTGGCATGTGGAGTTCCCAGGACTGAAACTGCATAACAGGTGGCTGCAGTGACTATAACAGATCCTTAACCTGTTGTGCCATCATGGGACTCCTCAAGTTGTACTTTCTAATAAACACGTCCATTCTACCTATCAAATTCATTAGTAAAAATTTGTCATAATATTCCCTTATTTTTCTTTTGCTACCCATAGGGCCTGTAGCTATATCTTTCATTACTAGTATCAGTAATTTGTGGTTTTCTCACTTTTGTTCCTCATCAGTATTTCTAAGATTCTGCCAATTTTAACAAATCTTTTAAAGATTAATTTATTGACTGTATTAATTTTCTTTTTCTTTTTTTTTGGCTTTTTGCCTTTTCCAGGGCCGGACTCGTGGCATACGGAAGTTCCCAGGCTAGGGGTCTAATGGGAGCTGTGGCTGCCAGCCTACGCCACAGTCACAGCAACGTGGGATCTGAGCCGCGTCTGTAACCTACACCACAGCTCACAGCAACGCCGGATCCTTAACCCACTGAGCGAGGCCAGGTATCGAACGTGCAACCTCATGGTTCCTAGTCAGATTCATTAACCACTAAGCCACGACGGTAACTCCTCTATCTTTTCCTTTATATATAATTTACTTCTACTCTTACCATTTCCTTCATTTCTTCTCATTATTTCCTTCACTCTTTCTACTTACTTTGGGTTTAATTTACTCTTCTTTTTCTGTCTTCTATAAATGAACACTTAGATAACTGATGTTATACATTCCTTCCTATTTATGAAACATTTAAAGCTACCACGTTCCCTCTAAGCACTGACTTATATGGAGCTCACAAATTTTGATGTTATCATCTGTTAAAATACTTTTTAAATTTCTCTTGTGTTTTCTTCTTTGACCTATTATTTAGAACTATGTTCTTTAATTTCTGAATATTTGAAGACTTTTCTTCCTACATTAATCTGTTCGTAATGTAGTGGTCAGAGAACACACTCCTTAATATCTCAGTCTTTTAAATTTTGTTAAGACTTATTTTTTGACTCTACATATGATCCATCGAACACATTATGTGCCTTGTGCCCTGTTTCCAACCCACCTCAATTTACTGCACAACAATTCTGATACTAATGACCCCAGAGTTAGGGTCAGACGCCACAGATTTAAGGGTTCAAAAGCTCACTTGAAATGCCAGCCACAAGTCCGAGTCATCCACACTACTGACTTACTGGGCATATATTCAAGTTCAATAACTTCCTAGAATGATTCAGAACTCACTTTCTTATAAAGGATACAGCTCAGGAATAGCCAAATGGAAGAGGTGCACAGGGCAAGGGCCAGAAGGGTCCAAGATAAGGAGCTTCTGTGCCCTCTCCCTTTGGAGTCAGGGCTTGACACCCACCCAAAACATCAATGTGTTCACCAAGCAGGAACCTCTTCAAGATTTGGGTGTCCAGAGTGTATTTTAAATATCTCTCATTTAGTGTACACACATTTATGACTAATGTGTTCCTGACTGAGCTGTTTCTCATGAAAAAATATCCCTCTTTATCTCTCAAAATACTTCTTGATTTGAAGACCATTGCATCTAATATTAATATAGCTTCACCAGATTTTTTTGTGTTTACTGATTTCATGGTATTTTTCTTTTACTGTTTTATTTTCAATATATATTATCTGTTTCTTTATATCCAGAGTATTTCTCTTGTGGACAAGCACATATCTTTTATTGTTGTTGTTGCTTTTTAGGGCTGCCTGAACCTGTGACATATGGAGGTTCCCAGGCTAGGGGTCCAATTGGAGCTACAGCTGCCGGCCTACGCCACAGCCACAGCAATGCCAGATCCAAGCCGTGTCTGTAACCTACACCACAGCTCAAGGCAATGCCGGATCTTCCAGGGATCGCACCCACAACCTCATGGTTCCTAGTCAGATTTGTTAACCGCTGTGCCACGACAGGAACTCCACATATCTTTCTTTTTTATCCAGCCAGGTAATCGCTTCCTTTTAACTGGAGTATTTAATCCACTTATATTTAAAACAGTTATTGATATAATTGGGTTAGATTTATCATTTGCTATTTGTTTTCTATTTGTCCCATGTGTTTGTGTTCTTTTTTTCCTGCCTTCTTTAGTTAACTATTTAGACTTACACTTTACTTTTAGCTTCCATCTGGCTTCTTGCTATAGCTCTTTTTTAGGTAGTTATCCTGGGGATTATTAAATGCATCTTTAACTTATCACATTCCACTTAGAGTTAATACTGTATCACTTGATATTTATATAAAGTTTAAGAATTTAGAGCAGTTTAATTTTATTTGCCCTCCCAGTCTTTGAGCTATTGTTGTCACATAGTTTTATATCTGGAAATGTTATAAACCCCATGACTCAAAGTATTTATGTGTTTACTAACTTTCAGCGTGTTTAGGTTATACGATGTTTGCATTTTTTCTATTTTATTTTCATACTTTAAACTACAGTGTAGTAGATTTGAAATGGCTGCAAAGTCTACCACATCTAGAGTAACAGAACAGAGACAGATAAAGCAGTGAAATAAGTATCAACCAACAAGCTACATGACTTGTCATAGGGTTTGTTTTTTTCTCTATCAAAAAGATTGCTATGAGGATCAAATGTATTTAGGTTAGTTTATGTAGAAGCTGGGGTTAAGTAAATGTTACTTTTATTCTAAATGTTCCATTTAGAAACTGAAGCTTCAGGCTATTTGTAATTAACATCAATGCAAGTTATATGCTATGAACCAAATAACAATGAGAAGCAAATGAAATACATAAAGCCAAATAAGAACTCAAGAAAAATATTAATTTCGGAGTTCCCATTGTGGTGAAGCTGAAATGAATCCGACTAGGAACAATGAGGTTTCAGGTTCGATCCCTGGCCTCACTCAGTGGGTTAAGGATCTGGCATTGCCATAAGTTGTGGTGTAGGTCACAGACATGGCTCAAATCCTGCACTGCTGTGGCTGTGGTGTGAGCTATCTCCAATTGGACCCCTAGCCTGGCCTGGGTATCTCCACATGCCACAGGAGCAGCCCTAAAAAGCAAAAAAAAAAAAAAAAAAAAAAAGGAAAAATATTAATTTCTACCTATTCTGAACTGCATGATGCAAATATTTGTTTTTTGTTTTTTTGTTGTTTTTTTGCTTTTTTTTAGGGCCTCACTCGCAGCATGTGGAGGTTCCCAGGCCAGGGGTCCAATCAGAACTACAGCTGCTGGCCTACGCCACAGCCACAGCAACACCAGATCTGAGCTGCATCTACAACCTACACCACAGCTCATGACAACACCAGACAGTTAACCCACTGAGCAAGGCCAGGGATCAAACCCGTAACCTCATGGTTCCTAGTCAGATTCGTTAAGCGCTGTGCCACGATGACGGAAACTCCGATACAAATATTTGTTAATTGAATACAATAAAAATAATTACCCAAATACTCTTACCTTAATAGAATTGATATTTTGTAGTTCTATTAACATGTCGATAAGTAATTCTGCTCCCAAATAGAATGGTAAAACAGAGATACAGAGAAAGACATCCTGGCTAATGGGAAATGTTTTATACAGATCCATTGCTTGCTTATGAAGTATCTGTAGCTCCTGGGTAAAGTTCCAAAGGGCCCTACAGCAGTTTTGAAGCAGAGTCCAATAGCCACCACGATGAGCAAGAACCTAAGAAGCACACAATATTCAAAAGATGCCAAGTTCCCAAAGTTATAGATCTCTGAGTGACTTCATCTTCCTGCAAATATTATATGTCAATGATAAAAGTGCTAACACCATTTGTTATATACCAGTTACAGGTGCTAGACTTTGTGCTAAGACACTTATATGCACTATTTCAGTCCATTCTAATGATAACGCCAATAAAGTACACATGCACTAATACTCTACTCGATTTACAGATGAGGAAATGGAGGCATGTGGCCAACCTGCCCCATGAGTTACGAGTCGTGATGAGCTAAGATCTGTACGTCAGCAGTCTGACTCCGACACACTTACTGTTCTAGGTACCGGGAGCGTCACAGTCAGTCAGGGCAACCAGACCTGCCCTCATGCTGCTTCAATTTATTAGGGGAGACTGACACTGGATAAGCAGACAAAAGCACAGTTTCAGGAAACGATTAAGTGTCGTAAAGGAAAATAAAGCAGAAGAGGGGCAGAACTTGATGAGAGTGAGAGGACAGGTCCTTTCAGACAGGGTGGTCAGGAGAGGAGTCCTCTTTGAGGACGTGACATGTGAGCAGAGACCTGAAAGGTGAGTTGAACAAGTCATGTGGAGGCGGGGTGGGGTAGGAGGAGGAGAGCATTTGGGGCTGAGGGAACAGCAAGTACCAAGGATGGAGGGCGAACCTGAGGGCTAAGGAGAGAACTAGCTTAGTGCTTACAGGACACAGAGGGGAGAGGAGACTGCACAAGAGCAAGAGGAGTTGAGTTCTGAGAAGCAAGCAGGACCTAGACCTTCCAGGGCCCTGAAGCTGACGGAGAGGAGAGTGGGATGCGATGCTTGTGGTCAAGGGATATGCTGGAGGTTTATTTCCCCTTTTTTTTGCTTTTGCTTTTTAGGACTGCACCTGTGGCATATGGAGTTTCCCAGGCTAGGGATCCAGTCAGAGCTATAGCTGCCAGTCTACACCATAACCGCAGCAACATCAGATCTGAGCTGAGTCTGCGACCTACACCACAGCTCATGGCAATGCTGGATCCTTAACCCAGTGAGTGAGGCCAGGGATCGAACTCACAACCTCATGGTTAGTCGGATTCATTTCTGCTGTGCCATGACGAGAACTCCTACTTTACATTTTCTAAAAATCACTCTCTCTACTTCACAAAAAATATGGGAACTTAAGTATCCTTTTGTCTAGAATGGACAGATTTCTTCTCACCTCTTGAGAATTTGAAGTATATCCCCTTCTTACTATGAGAAAAAGAAAATGAATTTCTTTGTACCTAAATGATTCCAATTCTGAGATTAATAATCTACCACATATTTAAGAAGAAAAAAGAGAAAAGTATCTGACAGAAAACACAAGTAGCCTGTAGAAGTAAGAGGTCAGGAGGGCACTGCCTTTTCATGGTCTAGAAAGATTTCCCGCTACACTAGAGAAAGGAGTTTGTGATACCCAGGAGGGATCAAGGGCCCAGAGAGGAATCCCTGGTGTCACTGGAGATGCCCAAGTCCCAAGGGTGGCAAAAAAACAGCAGAGAGGTGTCTGAATATTCCTGGAGACTTGGAAGACAAGGGCAAAGGCCACCTCAGCTCTGGGCAGATGGAGGACCAGTCACTAAAGGGGTTCACCCTTCTTCCTCACAACTTGACCGTGTATAAGATCTCAGTACCAGAGCAGGCAAGCCTCAAAGATGACTGCAACAAAACCCAGCAATTTTAGTCTCACAGTTGGAATTAAAATTACAGATAATAAGTAAATAAATGCAATATATGTCTCACATGCCCAGATTCATGGGCTGAGATTCATGACCAATACACTAGCAAATAAGAGGGACCCCCTTACCATTGCTCTCCTGCAACAGAAAAAGATCTTCATAAAATGATCCAAGAGACCCACACTGGCTGATCGATCCTTTTCTTTACCACTGAGACCTGACTGGGAGTCTGATTCATAAACCATTTGTGTTTTGGAAACATTTTCATCACTCATTTTGGAATTAAGAAATGCCGAGAATTCTTCAGCATCTACAGTATAAAAATAAGGTATAATGTTATTGGAAATAGAGAGTTAAGCTCCAGAAAATGCGACAAGTGACCAGCATCAAATAAATAATTCAGATAACAAATGCTGCATACATTTGGAGAAAGGGCAGGATTTTCATGCATGTGATGAACCAGAGAAAGTTTCCAGAGAGGGAGGGGCTTAGATTAGTTCTTTAAGGGTGATCATGATTTAGGTACGTGGGAAGAGTATGGAGAAGAATATTCTTGGCAAAGGTGATGGCCAAGGGAATGATGCACAGGCAGGAAAGTCATGTTTTTTGGGGAAAAATGATAGCATCCCATTCTTCCTTAATTTCCCCCTCCACGAAACAAGACACATGTGCATGGGAAGGGAAGTAGCAGCCCCTGGAGTCAGGCAGTGCAGCCACCCTGACTCCCACTGGTGTGCTATAAAAACACAGAGGATTTCTCCTGACATGAACACTATCTTATTAGGACTCTGCATTAAATAATGTCTCAGTAGCAGAATATTCTATTGCCAATTTCATGGATGGTCATAGGGAGCTAGTTTAAAAAAAAAAAAACCCTCAAGAAGCTACATATATATATTGCAATCTACATGCAAAACTTGGAGTCTTTCTATGGCTAGAGAATTTACATTGAATTACTTTCATATTCATAGTATGACACACAGGTACCAGTTAAACTTAAACTATACCCTAGAAGAAATTAAAAAGCATGTCAAGTACCTCAAATATGAATCAAAACTCCTGGGGCAGTCAAACAGAACATGAAGTATCCTGATCAGCAATAAGTTATAAAGTATTTAAAATGCCATTATTAAACATCTACATAAGAGGGTTTTGTAACAGCATAAAGATATTAGAAATAAATTTTCACTTGTGAAATGAATGGTATTCAAGATAGGTGATTGCTTAGAAAGAGTGTCATTAGTGCAACACCCAGACTGAGAGCCCTGTTCACCAACATCTTTTCACCTCCTGGAGCCCCTGTCACCTGACCAGAAGACAATATTGGCTGGTCCTGCCATCAGAGTATTATTGCTTTCATCCTGGAATAAGCTCACATGGAAGATGCTAACCGGAAGTTCTAAGGCAAGAGTGGACTGTTCTGAGTCCAAAATTGGAACAAAATAACTATGTGATGTTTTCATGCCTGCTTCCATCAGTATGTTTGATGGAATTTGTTCTGAAACTTATTTCCACTAAAACATATCACCTGATAGCAAGTCTTCTACCTTGACCACTGGAGGTACTAATATTTTTTTCACTTTTAAAACACTTTTTATTAAAGTATAGTTGACTTACAATGTTGTGCCAATTTCTGTTATACAGCAAAGTGACTCAATAATACATACATACACACACACACACACACACACACATATATGTATGTGTGTGTATATATATGTTTACATATATTATTTTTTATATATATTATTTTCCATTTTTTTATATATATTATTTTCCATCTTCCCAGGAGATTGGACACATTTCCCTGTGCTATACAGCAGGACTTCATGGTTTATCCATTTTAAATATAATAGTTTGCATTCATTAACCCCAAACTCCCAGTCCATCCCACACATCCCCCTCCTCCTTGGCAATTACAAGTCTGTTCTCCATGTCTGTGAGTCTGTTTCTGTTTTGTAGATAGGTTTATTTGTACCGTATTTTAGATTTCACATACAAGTGATTATTATATGGAATACCTGTCTTTCTCTTTTGTACTTACTTCACTCAGTATGAGAATCTCTAGTTGTATCCACATTGCTACAAATGGCATTATTTTGTTCTTTTTTTAGAGCTGAGTAGTATTCCATTGTATATTTTGGAGGTACCAATATATTTAAAACAACATTACATTTGCTGAATGGCCAAAGTGGTTTAGGAGAGAATCCAACATAAATATTTCCAAATATATATAATGGTACCATAAAAATATAGATTTAAAAAAAAAATAGAGCAAATAAGAATCTCCTGGGGAGTTCCCATAGTGGCTCAGCAGAAACGAATCTATCATCCATGAGGATGCAGGTTTGATCCCTGGCCTTGCTCAGTGGGTTAAGGATCCAGCATTGCCGTAAACTGTGGTGTAGGTCACAGACACAGCTTGGTTTTCTTGTTGCTGTGGCTGTGGCTATAGGCCAGCAGTTACAGCTCTGATTCGACTGCTAGTCTGGGAACCTCCATATGCCAGGGGTGTGGCTCTATAAAGACAAAAAAAAAAAAAAAAGGAGTCTCCTACAAAATATCACAACTAAATTACTAAATCATTCATGTACTCTGTGTGTCTGTGTGTGGGGTTGCATGTCAGGGTATGCATGTGTTTATGCGCCACATTAATGAATAAAAATCCAAAAGTGTTTTGATAGTATATAACATATTTGCTTATTTTACCTGATGGTGAGTAGGCCTTTCTTTTTTTAGCTGTAAGAAGGAAATCAAGCATAACTTTATAGTTTTCTAGAGTCAATTTTCCTGTTGGTAATACTGTTCCTGAATTATACAGTGAGAACATACTAGGATCACATGATCGGAAACTGCAAAGGAAAACAAAAATCTTATTAAAAAATAATATAAGCAGAGTTGATCTAAATTTGTCAAATACTATCTACATAAATAAACAGATAAATAAATATTTTCATAAAATTGAATTGAGCACCAAATTACCCTGAAACAAATTTGGTCATTGTCTAAGTATTGTGTTGCCAAGTTATCATGGCATGAGTGGTCCCATACGACTGGAAGTTCGTAGAAGAGTTCTCAGTGTTCAGAGGACAGAAAGGAAGCCCAATCGATCTGAACTGTTCCCTCTCACGGCCTCATAAATGGGTCCCTTTGTCAAAAGTCTTCCCTGTTAGTCAAGCAACCTAATTGCTTCTTTTTGTTATTGTTGTTCTGGGGTTTTCGTTTGTTTGCTTTTGGCCACTTCGGTGGAATATGGAAGTTCCCAGGTCAGGGATTGAACCCAAGCCTCAGGAATGACCAAGCCAGATCCTTAACCTACTGTGCCACAGGGAAATGCCTCTAATTGCTGCTTAAATGCAAATCGGAACGAGCCCACATAGGAAATGTAATCTATCTGGAGATGTTTTTGCAAAGGTTCAGTCTCGTAATTACTATGACCAAAATTCTAGAGAAACAGAAACTGGAAATCAAGTTCATTGTGGGTTTCAACTTGCACATTTTATCACCGCATTATTGAAATATATACCCTCTTACTTCATATCCCTGTCACTAGTCTTTCCTTCCTCCAACACATTTGAAATGTTGTTGTCAGAGAAACTGCTTATCATAGCTCTAAAAACAAACAAACAAACAAACACCCTTGATAATCTCCCACTGTATATAAAGTAAAGTTTAGATTTAATAGACAGTTAAGATTCTTCATGATTTGGTACTGAACCGTTTTTCTAATCATTTCTCACTGCTCCCTTTCATTCGACCTAGATTCTAGTCAGACCGCAGGGGGTTGTCAGCCTATGTTTCCTACCTGGGTTCTGACTCCTGTCCTTCCATCTACCTGGAATGCCTATTTCCCTACCTGCATTTTTCTAAACCTTGCCTATCCATCAGGAACAAGACCATGTGGCTTCTCCTCCTGAAACCTTTCCTGTTAGTCTCAGCCAGGAGAAAAAATCCTTCCCAGGAACAAAGAAGACTTTAAGTGCATTTCACTTTCTTCCCTCATCTGCAATTAACCATGAACATTTGAGATCCACCCTACCAGACTCTAATTTGTATATCCTGCTCATCTTTGAATGTGCATTGCACTTACCTCAGCACCTCATATCTAATAAGATGCTCAGAAAGTATTTTTTTAAATGAAAGACTCTGGTTACCCAGAGTTATTTATTCTGGTTACACAATTACTTTTTATCTCCCATAACACTTTAGCCAAAGACACTCAATAAGAGCTGGAAGATGTCTTTTGAATTAATGATAGAAAGTTTTATTGTACAAGAAAATGCAACCTGTGTTTACAGAAGCTTAATATATATGTCTAAATGAAACAGAGATTTGCCTAATGCCTACTAATATCTATAGATACCATACAATTAATATTAAATTTCTTTTGGAAAATCCACTTGCCCCTTTCACTGAAAGCTATATGGACTAACATATTCAAAGTACATGCAAATCAGTACTTCAAAAGCACTTATTTCGGCACTTGTTTGGGAAAGAGTCTGAGGTAAGAAATTAAGACATATACCAAAAGTCAGTAAGAGCAATCAAAGCACTCTGTAAACCTCTTTAAGTTATTATCAGCATTGGAGCCCTGAACACACAAATGCAATCTATGTTCTTGAAGCTCACAAAGTATTATTCATTGCTAATATACTATACCTGACCATCATAGGTGAGGTGCCACATTTCAACTTCATACATTCCCCTAGCTTTGTTAAAAGCAGGTTGAAGTGTGCATTTGCCAGATAAAGGTTCATCTGAGCTTTCCAGGGCATCTCCTCAAGAAATATTTGATGGAACCTCTTCCTTTTCACATAATTTAATATTAAAGAATTCAACTTAGTCACCAGGAATCGATATGCTACTTTCTGAACATCAGACCTCTTATTTCTGCAAAGGGAGAAGGAAGTTTTAAAATTACATAAACTCCCAGACATTTAATAGAGAAGAAAGATTCCAATTTGTACAAAATACATCCAGAAATCACTTGACTGACTTTATGCAAATGTTTCTGGCTTAGTTATCATTTCCTTAGTGCTAAAAATATGAAATAGGATAGTGAAGAAGGCACAGGGGTGAACACTAGTGACAAAGATGCTATGAATTTCCTTTAACTTTCTCTGATGTCTGGGTTCTAGGCTCAAACCAAACACAGCTCTTCTTTTCCATCATCAAAAGGCCACTGAGATTAGACAAATAAATTATACCATAATGTTCACATTCATCAACTAAATAACTTCAATATTAAACAAGAAAATCATTTCTTTGTTTTGTTCCTTAAGGAAAGAAAACAATGAAGCCAAATGTTTCTAACATTAGCTAGACTACAGAGGAAATAAAACATCAGTCAATTATACATAAAACAACTTCATTAATCTATATCCAATGTGCTCTGGAAAAAAAACGAGTATCTCAAAATTTAGCTAATAGTTCATATTTCAAGTATAACATATGTTCAATTTGTTTGAAATTATTCCTATCAAAATCTCAAAGCAGTCTACCTAATTTTAGTTACATAGTTGTTTACATAGCATGAGCATATTTTTTCAAAATTATTTATTTCTACTGTTGACAATGTTACAGCCTCACTGATTAGTGCCATTCTAACTGACTTATATCAGAGAAGGGAAAAAAGATCTTAATTGGTATGTGAAAATGTCTTGCTTACTTCAACAGATAACATGTCTGAACCTGGATCAACACAACACACACACAAACACACAGAAGAAAAGGAAAGAAAGAGGTATGGATGGAAGGCAGACAGACAGACAGTGTTACACAGAAGACCTGATATTCTGATGGAAGGGAGGGAGGAAACTACTCCTTGACATGTAATGTTGACACTATCATTCATTGGCTAAATATTTTGTATTTTGTTGATGACTTCCTTTTAATCCAAAGTTTTTTGAGCTTTTTCTTCCTGTTCATTATTTATAATGTTATTTGGTTTCCAAACAAATGGAAATGTTTTAAGTAACTCTATCTTAAAAGTTAAAAATATAATTTCCAAAATGAAAACCAATCTTGTTCATGTGTGAAGAGGTCAAGTCACCTCAAAAGGCCCATGAGACTGACAGCACTAGCTGCATCTTCCCTGTCGAGGAGGGTGAGATCGTTCAGGCAAACAGTTCTCACTCTGGCATAAGGATTATTTTGAGCCAGAGGTGAATAAGAATCAATAGATGCACAAAGATGTCTTCTTAGAGGTTCCCTTATCTGACAAAAAGTAGAAATTTCTGAAAAATGAGGAATGCCAGAAATCTCTCATGGGAAATTTTATGGCCCTGAAAAGGGAAAATCAGCCTTATACCATTAGTTTCTCATATATTTTCATCACAGTTCCTCTGAGTTCTCACTTTACTACAAATTTATGATCTTTTGTTAAGAAGCCATATAAGCCCAAGTCCCCTTTGAGTTACTCATCACTGACTTCTCCCACATGGATGCAAATGTTCATAACTCCTGCTTTCCCTGTGTTAATTTGTCTTTTGTCGTCTCATTTTACAGGATCCCAGCCAGAGAATTTAGGAGGGGGGTGAAAGGAAAAACTAATTTTTCCTTGCCCAAAATCTCAATGAAGCTGTTAAAAAAAGAAGCTGGGAAGTAATAAATATAAAAGCAAAAATTGAACAAAAAGAAAATAAACACAATAAAGAGTACTGACAAAGACAAAATTTGGTTCTTTGAAAAGATGGGAGAAAAAAGAGACAAACCTCTGGCAAGATAAATCACAAAAATATGAGAGAAGACAAAAACTAATGAAGCTAGGAATAAAAGACAGGTTGTAACTATACATAGAACAGAGATTCAAAAAATAATATGAGGACATAATAATATTTTATGAATAAATGTTTAATTTTAGACAAAATGGATAATTCCTTAGAAAAATATAATTTATCGAAGGGAACTAAACAAAATGCACAGACCCAGGATGGCTGTTAATCTTAAAGAAGTTGAATCAGTAGGTAAAAAAATGAATGTATGTGCATAGACATAGTATGATATAATAAAAATATGGTTTTGGTCTTTCTCCTTTGCTCCAGGTACAGAGCTCCTACAACTTGGAATTTCCTAAGTGATAGGAGTGTCTTGCTATTCATGGTGAGCCCCTTTGGAACATACCTGAATCTAAGTAAGGGGCTAGACTCGGGTGCTAGTAAGGTGACTCAGGGCTGGGCTGCTAGAGAGCCTTAGGATGAGGGCTGGTCATCATGAGGTGGAAGCTGGGTGGGTCCCAGGTTGAGTAACTGGGAACTGTCCCCCGTGGACAGATCCTTCAAGATAATGGCAGGAACAAAGAGGAGCTGATTCCTACTTGTATAAAAGATAAAGTGACCACACCTTTCTCATTCTTGAGGTCAAGGAGACCTCCTGAGCTACACATGCACAGAAAGGTTCCTCGGGGTCAGAGAAGGGAGAGGGAGCCGGACCGTAATAGTTCTTGTTAACTCCCTAGAAACTCTTGTGCTAGAATCTGTCTTGACTAAAAGATGCACATGCACACAAAGGAGGGCCCTGAGTCAGGCCAAATATAGACTCAAGACCAGATAAAGCCCGATGATTGGCTAGAGGAAACCTGGAAGAACTGCCCTCATATAAGTGATACAAACAACCCCAAAGTACATTGCTCAGTCTGTCTCTCTCTCTTTTCTCTCTCTCTGTCTCTCTCTGAGCCCACCCATGCTTTCTCCACACATAAATTTCCTCTCTAAAAACACTTTATTTGCCTTACTACTCTCAGTCTCTTGGCTGAATTTTTTTCTCCAAAGAGATAAGGACTGGGAGCCTACTGGCCCTGGTGGTCTAGTGGTTAGGGTCCAACACTCTCACGCCAAAGCTACCTGAGAACAACCAGAAAAATCAAACATGTGATTAGGAAGTGAAACTCTCAGCTCCACTCCCCAGTCTCTGGGGAAAGTGACTGCAGATTGGGTTTTTAAAAAACCTGTGAACATGGAGTTCCCACTGTGTCATGGTGGGTTAAGAGTCCATCTTCAGTGGAGTTCTCGTCGTGGCTCAGTGGTTAACGAATCTGACTAGGAACCATGAGGTTGTGGGTTTGATCACTGGCCTTGCTCAGTGGGTTAAGGATCCGGCGTTGCCGTGAGCTGTGGTGTAGGCTGCAGACGCAGCTCGGATCCCGCGTTGCTGTGGCTGTGGCAGAGGCCGGCAGCTGCAGCTCCTGTTAGACCCCTAGCCTGGGAACCTCCACATGCCGCGGGTGCGGCCCTAGATAAGAGAAAAAGACAAATAAATAAATAAATTCAGACACAAAATATGCTATGACAGCCCAGCACAACACTGGGATGCCAAATTTGGCCAAGTGACTATGATGCTGCTATTAAAAAAAAAAAAGAAAAAAAAGAGTCCAACTTCAGTGGCTCAGGTTACTGTAGAGGTGCAAGTTTGATCCCTGGCCCAGTGCAATGGGCTAAAGGATCTGGCATTGTCCTTGGCCCAGGAACTTCCACATGCCACAGGTATGGCCATTAAAACAAACGAAGGAAAACCTATGAACAATGAGGTCCAGAGAGCTTCCAGGTTGGTAAACACATCCTGTCACAACTCCATAGGGACAGAGGCTGCTGTTCTCAGGACCCTTCCAGACATCATCCTACGAACCCCTTCATCTAGCTATTTGCAATCCCTTATCATTAACCACTAAACATCAGAAAAAAAGTTTTCCTGAGCTCTTTAAGCCATTCTAACAAACTACTGAACCTGAATGGGGGGAGGAGGCGGAGTTACGAGAACCCCCTTAGTTTGTAGTAGGTTGGGCAGAAATGTCAGTAGCTTGGCCATCCCATTTGTGGCTGGTATCTGAAGTGGGGCCAGTCTTGTGGGTCAGGGGTCCTTTAAATTGTGGTATCTGATGTTGACTCCAGGTAGATAGCATCAGAATTGAACTGATTTTTTTTTTTTTTTGCTATAGTTCTGCAAGGTGTTAACCACCTGGGTAAAGGGTATATGGGGCCTCTCAGCTGGAGTCAGAGAATTGGAAAAGTGGTTGTTTTGGGAAGAGATCATACTATTGGAGTCAAAGGTGTGAGAAAAAGATACTCACAGGGTTTAACATTTAAGCGTTAATGTAATTCACTGCACAATCAGATTAAAGGAGGAAAGGGAGTTCCTGTTGTGGCACAGCAGAAATGAATCCAACTAGTATCCATGAGGATGCAGGTTCAATACCTGGCCTTGCTCAGTGGGTCAAGAATCTGTAGTTCCAATTTGCCCCTAGCCTGGGAACTTCTATATGCCATGGGTACAGCCCTAAAAAGCCAAAAAGGAAAAAATAAAAAGATTAAAGGAGGTGAAAATCTTGGTCAAGAAAGTCAGTCAGTCGGTCAATAAAACAGAACACAATTCATAAGAAAATTCTCAGAAAACAAGAAATAAGAAATAGAAGACAATTTCCTAAATTTGTTAAGTACCTTCTCAAATCCCAAATAAATACACCCACACAAATATGCCCAACTGCTATTTTGCAAAGGTTCATAAGCAAATCAATGGAAGGAGGATAATCTTTCCAACAAATGGTACTGGAGCAACTGGACATCTATAAGTGAAAACATAAACTCAACTTCTACAAAAATTAATTCAAATAGATCACAAGTAAATATAAAGCTTAAGACTATAAAACTTGGGGAAAACACATAGGACCTAGGGCTAGGCAGAGTTCTTAGCCATGACACCAAATGCACAACCAATTAAAGGAAAAACTGATAAGTCAAATATCATCAAATTTAAAAACTTTTGCTCTGTGAGACACCCTAAGAAGAGGATGTAAAGGCAAGCTAAACACTGATTAAAAGTATTTGCAAACTGTATACCATACAAAGGTCTAGACCTATATCTGGAATACATAAAGACCTTTCAAAATTTAATAGAAAAATAAAAACAGTCCAATTAGAAAATGTGCAGAAGACACAAAACAGAGGATGAACAGATGGTAAATAAGCACAAGAAAAAGAGTCACTATCATCAATCACCAGAGAAATGCAAATTAAAGCCACAGGGTATCACCAACACCATTTTAATGAATGAAATAAGAAACAGTGATACCACTACATTCTGGCCAACATGAGGAGAAACTGGATCACCCATACACTGCTGTGGGGATGTGAAAAGGTATGACCATTCTGGAAAAGAGTACGGATTTCTCACAAAGGTAAACATACACTTACCATGCAACCTAGGAATTCCAGCCTTGGCCATTTATTCCAGAGAAATGGAGATTCATGTTCACACAAAACCTGTACATGTGTGTTCACAGCAGCATTATTCCTAACAGTCAAAACAATCCAAACACCAAATGGCCTTCAATGTGTGAATGGTTAAAAAATAGTGGTATATGCATGTCACAGAATTCTACTGAGCAATAATAAAGTGAACAAACGACGCATACAGCTTGAAAGGATTTGAAAGGAACCGTACTAAGTAGAGAGAAAAAGCCAGTCTCGGAAAGTTACAGACTGGATGATTCCATTTCTATAACAGTCTTGAAATGACAAAATTAGAAAAGTGGAGAACAAATTAGTGGCTGCCAAGGGTTGGGAGGGTGAGAGGAAGGGAGGGAGATGTGGCTATGAAAAGGTAGCAAGGGGGCTGGGGGGCAGAACCTCTGATAGAACCATTCTGTATCTTGACTATGGTGAGTCACACAAGCCTATAAATATAGCAAAATTGCAAAAAACTAAATATGCATACCCACATGTGTGCACACTGAATTGCTATAATCTGACTAAATTAAGCGAACTGTATCAATGTCAATTTCCTGGCTGTGTTATTTTATTATGGTTATATAGTTAACATTAGGAGAGATGAGGTAAAAGGCATATGGGTTTTTTTTAATCTATTATTTTCTATAACTGCATGTGAATGTACAATTATCTGCAAATAAAAAAGTTTTTTAAAATGTATGTAACAACGAGGATGTCCACAATCACAAACTCCATTCTAAACTGAACACGACATCCTAACCTGCAGGATAGACAAAAAAAAAAGAAGAAGAAGAAGAAGAAGTAAAGGGCTTGAATGTTAAAAAAGCGATTAAGCAAAACTTTCATTATCGGAGTTCCCGTCGTGGTGCAGTGGTTAACGAATCCGACTAGGAACCATGAGGTTGCGGGTTCGATCCCTGGCCTTGCTCAGTGGGTTAACGATCCGGCGTTGCCGTGACCTGTGGTGTAGGTCGCAGACGCGGCTCGGACCCTGTGTTGCTGTGGCTGCGGCGTAGGCCAGTGGCTACAGCTCCGATTAGACCCCTAGCCTGGGAACCTCCACATGCCGTGGGTGCAGCACCCCCAAAAAAAAAAAAACTTTCATTATCCATTCACAGTATGACTGTCCACACAAAAACCCTGTATCTATAGATAAATTACCAAGCTGCATAAAAGTCGAGTTGTTTATAAATCAATCATATTCCTATATAAAAGTACAAAAAATGTAATTTTAAAATACCATTAACACTAATACCAAAAAGCATTTATTTGATGTATCTAACAAAATATGTATAATAGCTTTATGGAGAATATCATAAAAGTTTATTAAGATATTAAATAACCTTTAATATGTGGTCTACTAATAGAAAGATTCAATGTTAAAAAAAAAAAAAACTTTCCAAACCAATCAGTATGTTCAATTCTACCACTATCTAAATCATGGGTTGTTACTGCACAAATGAACATCTCAACAGAAAAGAAAATCATGAACTTGGGGAACAGACTTGTGGTTGCCAAGGGGGTGGGGGAAGGGTGGGGGAGGGGTGGGAGGGAATGGGGATAACTAGTGCTTTAATGATGGAATAGCAAGGAGCTCCAACTGTATTGCATGGGGAACTATATCTAATTACATGTGACAAATCCATATATGTACATGTAATCGGGTCACCACATGGTGCAGTTGGAAAATCTGACAGAAATCTGTAAACCAGCTATAATGCAAAAATAAA
>PVHT021183619.1:8179915-8236562 GCA_004024745.2 Catagonus wagneri | reverse complement strand
ATTATGGAAGAGTACCCAAAATGTGCATGAAAGAAAAGAACACACTGGAGAGACTTGTTCTCTCAAGACGACTTAATTTAAAACCAGAGTAAGTATGGTGTGTGATACTGACTCAGGAATAGACAGATCAATGGGACAGGAAAAAGATTCCAAAACTATATATATGACAACTTGCTAAATGACAAAAAGTGACAGTGATGACAGAATAGACTACTCAATGAAAGGAGAAAGTCAACTGGGTATAATGAAACGATAATGAAACTAAAAAGGAGGCAAGAGGGATTCTTCCTCTCACCATTCATAAAAATTGATTAGAGATGGGTGATATTCTTAATTGTAAAATCAAACATTTAAACTGATGAAGGGAACACTTTACTACCTCAAGAAGACTTTCAAAAATAAAGGAAAATGTTGATATCTTTGACCCCATCAACTGACTTTTTTGATTTTTTATATTTTTGTTTTCTTAAAGTATAGTTAATTTACAATGATGTGATAATTTCTGCTGTAAAACAAAGTGACCCAGTCAAATAACTACACATGTCCATTCTCTCTCAGACTCTTTTCCCACATAGATTATCACTGAGCATTGGGTGGAGTTCTCTGTGCTAAACTGTAGGCTCCTGTTGGCTAACTTCTGATTTTAAAAAGACTTTTAAAATGTAAATGGGAGTTCCCATCCTGGCTCAGCAGTAACAAACCGAACTAGTATCCATGAGGACAGAAGTCTGATCCTTGGCCCCGCTCAGTGGGTTAAGGATCTGATACTGCTGTGAGCTGCAGTGTAGGCCGGCAGCTATAGTGCCAATTCGACCCCTAGCCTGGGAACTTCCATATGCCACAGGTGTGGCCCTAAAAAGATTAAGTAATTAATTAATTAAAATAAAATGTAAATGGATGAGCCACAAACTGGGAAAAGTGGAGTTCCTTGCTGGCCTAGTGATCCAGATTGTCACTGTTCTGGCACAGGTTCAATCCCTGGCCCGGGAGCTTCCACACGCCATGGGGCATAGCCAAAACAAACAAACAAACAAACAAACAAAAACCTGGGAAAAGTATTAGTATCCAAACTTCTAAAAATAAATGAGAAAATAAATGTTGTAAATGTGCAAATGATCTAAACAAGCAGTCTTGAGAATGGAAAAACTCTAGGGTTTAAAAAACATATATATGAAAAGCTGCCTAACCTCACTAGTAATCAAAGAAATAAAAATTAAAATAACAATGAGGTAAAAATTCACAACTCATAGGTCCACAAAAATTTGGAAATAATATTAAGAATCAGATAAGATGCTGAATAATGGAAACTTGACACACCACTGATGAAAATTTAAAAGCAATTTAGCAATATCTAGAAATGTTAAAATGCTCCTGTCTTGGAAACTACACTCCAGTGTATTTACCCCAAAAACTCTCAAAAGTGTATATGGAGATATGCACAAGAATGTCTTTGAGGCACTGTTTACATAATGGAAAGTTGGAATAGACTTGTGTATAATCAACATGAAAAAAATCTCACAAACATAATTTTGAGGGATAAGAGCAAACTGGCAAAACAAATTGTAAGAAATAATACCATATGTTATTTAGGGGCATATACATATATAATTGAGTTACAAAGTCACTCATAAGCATGATAAATGCAAAATTTTGGACGGTATTTCTTCTGGAATAGAGAGGGACCAAAACACATTCCAAGTGTTTTATCTGGTAAACTGCCTATTGGGTACATATTCATTTGTTATATTATTTCCTACACTCATCTAAAATATACCATAATTTAAATTAAAAAAATGAAGGAGTAATCAAACAGATCATAGCCAAATGCAAACAAAAAGAAAATGAGGGTGGTTTAACTACATTTGTATGTTGAAAACTATGATCAAAATCACCAAACAGGTAAAAGAAGACACCATATAATGAAGGTCAGATACACAAAGAATGTAGGAGAATCATAAATGTGTACTCATAGCAACAGAAGCAAAACACACCATAAGTTTTATAAACAAGAACATTAGGTCTGCAAATAACTAAAAGTAATTTACCAGTTTGATCTCTTGTCCTCACTTAACCTGAATTACTGTTGCTACCACCTCTACCTCAGGCCAGTTACTCTATAGTATATCATTCTGTTCATTTATTTTATAAAATCTATCAAAAATTTAAATTGCTTTATTTGTGTGTTCACTACTATGTTCCTTTTCTTGGTATGTAAGCTCCCTGTGGGCAATGGCCTTATCTGTCTAGTCTACTAGTGTTTCCCCAGTGCCTAAAACAATGTCTAACACATAGTAACCCTCAAGCAGACATTTAATCAATACCTTTCATGCTCTCCCATTTCGGAAACACAAGGATTTTTATTCAAAAATTCTCTTAGAGTTTCCTTTCTTTTAGTTTTTTTTCTTGGCATCGTATCTGTCTTAACGAGAGAGATAACAAAAATGTTACAAATTAAATTTAAAATCTGAACACTATACTATAATTTACTTGTACTCTAATGCTTATCTCTTGACATTAAAACACAGTCAATTAAAATTATCATCCAGAGTAACAGAAGTACCTCTGTAGACAAAAAAAATTATAAAAATATCCATATGATAACTTAAGAATGATAATATATTTCAAAATTACGCTTGTTGGTATTATCTTCCATATTAATAAATTATAGTACAATCAGCTCTAGATACATGACTCTTAAGTTCATCAACTTAAAATTCAAGATGTATATGACACTTACTCTTCCAATCTCCACTACTGCAGCACTGAACTTCTTTAAAGGTTTGACGGCCTTTTTACTCAAAGTAAATTCCTTATATTTCATTTTTTTAATTCCAAGTAGGGACTCATTCCTCCTAATACAAAAGGTAAAGTCAGTTAAAAGGATCTTCAGGAATTTGTAAAACTATCCCAAGGTCATAAATCTTTAGTGCATGTTGTCACTGAAACTATGCTTCAAGAATATCCAAAATTGGTTGTGTCCCATGCATAAATGAAACGGTGATATACCTGTTCATCAAGGAACAGCTCGCCCCTAAAAGAGCAAAATGTAAATCACACCATAAAATATGATGAGCGCTGATGTATGATGCGGGAGGAAGAGAACTGAACTGAAAATAAAACATGAACACTTCTTTTTAAACAGAGAATATGTCTACATAAGAGTCAGCCTAGACAAACCATCTTGCTTCCAACAGATTTCAGTCCCTTTAGTTGCATCATGTGCAAGGTCCCAGCCACCAGCACCTTCTGGATATCAACAGGAGCTAAGCATTCCAGATGACTACAGTCAGCCCGTGGTAACTCCTCAGATACGAAAAGTCAAGGATGCTCAATATAAAATGGTTTAGTATTTGCATATAATCTACACATATCCTCCTGTAACTTTAAATCATCTCTAGAGTACTTAAAATACAACATAAATCCTACATAAATAGCTGTAACTACAATGTAAATGCTATGTACACAGTTGACAGGAGTGTGGCAAATTCAAATTTTGCTTTTTGGAAGTTCATGGAATTTTTTCAATTATTTCTGATCATGGTTGGCTAAAAATGTAGAGTGGATGCCAAGGGCTGTCTGTACTAAATGTTCTCCCTTCCCCCAATCACCTGTAGGAATTTTTTTTTTTTGTCTTTTCAGGGCCACAGCTGCAGCATATGGAAGTTCCAGGTTAGGGGTCCAATTGCAGCTGTAGCTGCCAGCCTATGCCACAGTCACAGCAATGCCAGATCCGATCCGAGCCACATCTGTGACCTACACCACAGCTGGGGGCAACACCAGATCCTTCTCACTAAGCGAGAACAGGGATCAAACCCGCATCCTTATGGATACTTGTAGTGTTTGTTATCACTGAGCCAAAATGGAACTCCACTTGTAGGAATTCTCAATCTTGTTTTTTTAATCTGCCATCAGCCCCTGTGTTAACCCGGCCCTTCTCCAAAAACTCTATAATCTCTTATTATCCCTCCCTCTATTGGTATTTATTACTTATTTTCCTTGAAACATATATTTCCTTTGATAAGTATTTGTTGGGTACAACAATACCCTGCTATAACATGATAAATGGGATCCATAAACTTAAATAAAGTGTAAAGTCTTATCAACACAGGGCAAATGAAAAGACCGGGTGAATCTGGACAGCTATTTCCAGGGGTTAGGGTTCCAAATTCATTTTGGTCCCAATAGTGGTTGGCCTCTCACTTCAATTCTGATAAAGATGATCCTGGATCCTGTGGTTGGCTGGGACTCCAGCCAAGTTTCAGCAATTTCAGAGTCTCCCAGTGAGTTGGCATTCATTTTGACAAATGTTTTGTCTGCCTGAACTGCACAGCGTAGGCCAATGATCGCTGGGGACTTAGGAATCTCTCCTCTGCTCTGCTGCTGGCATCCTGAGACTAGCTGCCTGATGTCTTCTATCCAGCTTGTGCTCTTCTTCACCTCCTCCCTCTCCCACCCAGTTAGGCTTGACTTGGTTGCTATTATTCCAGAAAAAGATGGAAGGAAAGGAGGTCACGAATGCACACTTGAGCCACCACCTTCCCAGTCCTCACAGCATTTTCCTCTATGCTCTGTAGAATTCTCATCCACTGAATAAACTCCACTCCTCAGCTTCTTCACAGAATGCTTCCTCCTAGCTCTGAATGCTTTCTATTTTGCTTATGTATGTTATGAAAAATAGTATTTCTAAATTTTCATATAATTAATGTTATTGATCTTTGATTTCATGGCTTATTCATTGTTTTGGTTACTTATATCAGTGCCTGTTTCTGACTCAAAACACTGAGTTCCAATGGCTGTCTGCCTGTTATTTCACAAACACAACTCTGTTATACTTTATCTGACAGCACCAGCCTCTCCTTTCATCTATTTTTTAAAAATATTTTTCATTATTCTAGCCCATTACATACAAACTAATCTGACTAGAATTGCATTAAACCAACAAATTAATTTGAGAATAGACATCTTCACAATATTCCATCTGTACATGGAGCAATGTACTATGTCTCTCCATTTATTCAAGTCTTTTTTTATATATCTCTTAGTAAAGATGTTTGATCTTCTTTATATTAGCGTAAGTTCCCCCACAATTCCTGATAAATTTAATCCTCTACTTTATAGAATTGGGATCATTTTCCCATTACGCTTTCTACTTGATATAGAAAAGCAATGATTTTGCATCTAGCCATCCTATGGAATTCTATTATTAGTTCTGATAGTTTTCAGTTAATTAACTTAAGTTAAAAAATAATTATTTGCAGATATCAATCTTTCCTTTCCACTTTCAGAATACTTTAATGTGGAATTCATTTGACAAACATTTTTTGAGACCCTAATATGTGATAATCACATGAATTCTACTCCTAATTATTTATTTTAATGTACTGGCAAGAACTTTCAGAACAATATTAAATGATAGAAGGAATAATAGGCTTCTTTGTGTATTGTTTAACAAAAAATCTTCTTCTAATCCTAATTTTCCAGAAACTGTTGTTAAACTTCACCATGTGACTTTATAGCACCTATGAAAAACTCCTTTGACTACCAGTGATAGTTATACTTACAGATTTCCTACTTTATATTGAGAACAAAACCTACATTCTCGCCGCTAAATTTGTAAGTTAGTGTTTTATTTTGATTCTATATAATACTGCGAAATAATAGGATTAATAATTTCCTATTTTGTATTCTCTTTATAAAACTTAACAGAGCCTGGTGTGATAAATTTACTAGGAAACTTTATAACCATGCTCTAAAGTATCTTTATGTAAAACAAAAAGTACCTGATGCTTAAATTACGTCAGAATTAGCCTAAAAATGTTTTCGAGCTAGCCAAATTTTTTTTTTCCTGTTTGGCTGCCCCACGGCATATGGAGTTCTCAGGCCAGGGATCAGATCTGAGCCACAGTTGTGAACCTACGCTACAGCTGCAGCAATGCTGAATCCTTTAATCCACCGTGCCAGGCCTGGGATCGAACCTGCACCCTGGTGCTGCAAAGATGCTGAAGATCCCATTGCTCCACAGAAGGAATGCCCCAGTTTTTTTACTGCTTAAACGTATTCTAATAATTATAATTTTTCCGGTAATAATCACTTTCAATTAGATTTTCAAATTTATTCATACTAAATTACATGAATTATAATATAATGTTTAACAGCTTCCAAATTCATAACTATTTTCTCTTTGGATTACTTACATTTCACTTTTTCTTATTTTGCTGCCCAGAAAATTACCCAATTTATTCATATCTTCAAAGAAATAACCCTAGGAGTTAACAATTAGACCACTTTATTTTATTTTTATGGCCACACCTGCAGCATATGGTAGTTCCTGGGCTAGGGGTAGAATCAGAATGGCACCTGAGGCCTACAGCACAGCCGTGGCAATGCTGGATCCTTAACCCACTGAGCAAGGCCAGGGATCGAACCCGCATCCTCATGGATACTGGTCAAGTTCATTACCACTGAGCCACAATGAGAACTCCCTATTTTTGTCTTTTTAAAAGTAGCATGTTAAACTCTTAATATTACTATGTTTCTGTCAAATTAGTCCTGTCTTTTCAGCAGTTATTTCCATATACTTTGATTTTTCTGCAACGTAGAACATAAAAACTCATGAAATATTTTCATCATGATTTGTAAGCATTATGAGTAGAATCACCAATGTGAAAAGATGACATTAAAAATAAGTTACAGGGAGTTCCCGTCGTGGCGCAGTGGTTAACGAATCTGACTAGGAACCATGAGGTTGCGGGTTTGATCCCTGCCCTTGCTCAGTGGGTTAATGATCCGGCGTTGCCGTGAGCTGTGGTGTAGGTTGCAGACGCGGCTCGGATCCTGCGTTGCTGTGGCTGTGGCGAAGGCCAGCAGCTACAGCGCCTGTTAGACCCCTAGTCTGGGAACCTCCACATGCCGCGGGTGCAGCCATAAAATGACAAAAGGAAAAAAAAAATAGGTTACAAAGGCGGAAGTTCCCTTGTGGCACAGCAGGTTAAGGATCTGGCATTGCTGCCGTTGTGGTGCAGGCTGCACCCGTGACGTGAGTGGGTTTGATCCCTGGCCCAGGAACTTCATGTTGTGGGTGTGGCCAAAAATAATAATTAATTTATTAATTAAAAATAAAAAATTCATAACAAAGATATTACTTTTTAAATGTTACCATGACAACTGATTAAAAATTTTTAGGGAAAAAAATAAAGTTGAACTAAATCCCTTTACCAAAATAAATTCCATATGTATTAAAACACTAAATCTAAACCATGACACCATAAAATTGGAAGAAAATACTGCTGCATATTTGTCTGTTGCAGTAGGAAAAAAAAATCCTTTGTATGAAAATATGTTAAGCATACAAACAAAAAAACAAAATAGATATTACCATCAAAGTAGAAATTAAGGTGTTACATGTTCCCCTCCTTTATACTTCCTGACTTGCAGAATTATATCCTAAAATATCTGCTCAATCTTAAAAATTGAAACCATTACCTTTGGTTTGAACTCAGTTGTACAGTGCAATCTCTGAACTCTCATCTTTTGTTATACCACTGGTCTAAACCATTTATCCTATTTTCCTCTTTCGGAGTATCTATTATTCTTCAGCTGAACCGCCATGGTCAGCCCTCCAAATTTTACTGCTCTAAAAGTGCCTTCCGATTTTCTTTGGTATCAAGACTATTATTTACAGCTTCCAAACATCTCATTTTGGCTATGGTTCTTTAAATTTATGGGGACTTTCTAATTCTGGCCAGTTCTCTCATTACAATGGCCTGCTTCATTTAACAGAAGCAATTTCCTCTTTTATCTTTTGAAAATATGAAGCACATACATTCCAAGCTTTTCTTCTAATAAATGAAGTGCCTATTTTAGGAAGAATATCTTTTCAGTAGGTTTTCAGGAGAATATTTATCTTCTGCTGCCATTTTTAAAACAGATCTTGTGTTATTGATGTTTTCTTTTCCTAGCATGAGACAGACAGACCTGTGTCCAGAGGTGAAATTAAAGTCCAGCTGTTAGAAGAGTTGGATTCATTTGGCATCTCTCAAAACTGGCACGAAACACAACAATTTTCTTTGAGGGCAAAGAGAGCCATCCAGGCTTAGAGAATAAGAGGGATAATTTTAAGTCGCAGTACTTCTATTTGAGGAACTCCCCATTCAACATACAAATGGGAACACCAAAGAATGGCTCTGATTGCTAATGTAAAGGAATTACAAAAGCATGGTACATGGCTAAAACTGGACCCCAAACCTCATCATATACAAAAGTAAATTCAAAATTGATTAAAGACTTAAATGTAAGACCCGAAACCATAAAACTTCTGGAAGAAAAAATACACAGTATGCTGACATCGGCCTTAGCAATGTGTTTTTTTGGATTTATCTCCTCGAGCAAGGGAAACAAAAGCAAAAATAAACACTTGGGACTACATCAAACTGGGAAAAACATTTGCACTGTGAAGGAAACTATCAACAAAATGAAAAGTTTGCCTATTGAATGGGAAAAATATTTGCAAATAATGTATCTGATAAGAAGTTAATATTCAAAGTATACAAAGAACTCATACAACTCAACATTAAAAAAAAAAGAGTTCCCACTGTAGCTCAGCAGAAAAGAATCCGACTAGTATCCACAAGGATGCGGGTTTGATCCGTGGCCTTACTCAGTGGGTCAAGGATCCAGCACTGCCGAGAGCTGTGGTGTAGGCTGCAGATGCAGCTCAGATCCCATGCTGCTGTGGCTGTGGCTGTGGTGTAGGCCAGCAGCTGTAGCTCCTATTCGACCCCTAGCCTAGGAACTTCCATATCCTGTGGGTGTGGCCCTAAAAAGCAAATAAAACAAAACAAAAACAATAAAAAAAAGAGCTGAGGATCTTTTATTTTCCAAAAAAGACATAGAGATGGCCAACAAGTACATGGAAAGATGCTCGACCTCACTACTCATCAGAAAAATGCAAATCAAAATCACAATGAAATATTACCTCACAGGTGTCAAAATTTCTATCATCAAAAAGCCAAACAGGAGGAGTTCCCACTGTGGCACAGCACGTTAAGTATCTGGCAGTGCTGTTTCTGGGTGTCCCAGGTTCAATCCCCAGCCCAGCACAGTGGGTTAAGGATCCAGGGTTGCCACAGCTGTGTTGTAGGTTGCAGCTACAGCTTGGATTTCATCCATGGCCTGGGAACTACCATATACTGCGCGTGTGGCCAAAAAGAAAAAAAAAAAATAACAACAGAGTTCCTGTCTTAGCACAGTGGAAATAAATCTGACTCTTATCCATGAGGATGCAGGTTCAATCTCTGGTTTTGTTCAGTGGGTCAGGGATCCAGTGTTGCCACGAGCTGTGGTATAAGTCACAGACATGGCTGGGATCCCATGTTGCTGTGGCTGTGGTGTAGGCCAGCAGCTGTAGCTCTGATTCGACCCCTAGCCTGGGAACTTCCATATGCTGCAGGTGCAGCCCTAAAAAGCCAAAAAAAAAAAAAAGACAAATAAAAGGTATTGGTGAGGATATGGAGAAAAAGGGGAATTTTGTTCGCTGTTGGCAGGACTGGAAAATGATATAGACCCCATGGAAAACAGAATGAAAGTTCCTCAAAAAATTAAAACTAGAACTACCCTATGATCCAGCAATATCACTCCTGGGTATTTATCCAAAGAAACAAAAACCTAATTCAAAAATATATATGCAGCCCTATGTTCACTGCAGCATTATTTGCAAAAGCCAAGATATGGAAGCAATCTAAGCACCCACATCTAGATGAGTGGATAAAGATGTGGTTTATACATACACAGTGGAATATTATTTAGGCATAAAAAATAATAAAATATTGTCATTTGAGACAACATGGATGGACCTAGAGGGTATTATCCTGTGAAATGCATCAGACAGAAAAAGGCAAATACTATGAACAAACATAACTAAACAGAAATCAAGAAACAGATACAGAGAACACACAGGCTGTTGCCAGGGCAGGGGGGCTGGGGAATAAAAATAGGTGAGGGAGATTAAGAGGTGCAAACTTCTAGTTACAAAATAAATGTCATAGGTATGAAATGCATAGTGTGGGGAATGTAGTCAATAACTGTGTAATATCTTTATATGGTGACAGACGACAACTAGATTTACGGTACCAGGAAATAACATAGTGTTGTAGGTCAATTTTACTTCAAAAACAAACTCACAGAAATAGAGATCAAAATTGTGGCAACTAGAGGGAACGGTGGGGGCGGAGAATTCCTGAAGGCAGTCAAAAAGCACACACTTCAGTTAGCAGATAAAAAAAGAATGAGGGATGTAATACACATGATAAAGATAATCAACACTTTTGTACGTTATTGATAAATGTTGCTGAGGAAATTCTAAGAGTTATCGTAAGGAAGAAAAAAAATGTTTTCCTATTTCTTTAAAGCTGTATCTATATGAGATGACAGATGTTCATTAAACCCATTATGGCAATCATTTCACGAGGTATGTGAGTCAAATCATTATGTTGCACCCCTTAAACCTTATTATATCTCAATAAAACTGGAAGGAAGAAATGAAATAGATAAATAACTGGACCCAAAAGTCTGTGTGAGAGATGCTGATGGCCCAGAGATGCTATCATCCAACCTGATTCAACAGCAAAAGGGCCTCATTTCTTTTCTGCTAAAAATATGAACATGCTCTACTATTCCTTAGGTTAGCTGTATAAATACTTTTATGCTTTTTAAATTTATTTACACAGCCATAAATCCTCACCATCTTCCAGAGGGCCGTTTTAACTGCATCTTTCCACTCTCTTTTTCATCCACTTCATATATCTTTAAGGAATGACGTTACTCATTTTTTAAAGTTGTTAAATGCTAATAAGACAGACATTGCAAGTACCTTCTCAAGAAGTCGTGGACAGGATTTGTTATCTCCACCATAATTTGAAATTTTTCATCATTCATACATTTTAGCATTACTTGTGTAAAGAATTCCAGGAATCGAGGTCTCTGCTTAAATTTCATAACTGCAAAAACAAGGAAATTCATCTATAGCCACCAACGTGCTTGGTTATCAGCACTGAAAGGTTACTAATGCTAAGAGTCATTTTGTTCCAACAGGAAAGCTCATTAACATGCTTTTCAGATTTCTCACTTAAAAAAAATATAGGAGGAAAAGTGGCTAAACTGTTGTTTTTCCAAGATAAATATTCCTTTACAATCTAAATTTTATTTATTTTCCAAATATCTCAGTGTTAAGAAAGATTTCCTAAAAGTTGCCTCTAACATATGACTAGGCAGGGAAAAAAAAATTACTGAAAACTGACAGAATAACTAGTTTTTATTATAATGAACAATAACTAATTTTCATTATATTTCACTTTGAGTTAAAACAGTAACACTGCTCTTTCTTCACAGCTGAGCTTAAGATCACTAACACATTTTTAATACCCTAGTTTCTGTAAGCTTCATAAAAATAACATTTACTGCCACCCATTAAGGTTCTCTCATTCCAGACTTTCAGGTCCCTATTTAGGTCTCTTTCATTATCTGTCAATCAAGGGTGTGTGTTACTCTGAATGGGTAAGAACCAGAAATCTTCTGCCTAGAACAAGTGAAACCTTTAAATAGCAGACAACATAATCTACAGAATAAAAGACGTTTAACATTAAGTTGAGTGAACAACATATGTACATTTAGGTCACCTACCTTCTTTCACAGCACTTTTCACTGACCAATTTAAAACTATAGGGTAAAGAAATATAGGATCCTCTGCTCCCGAGAGTTCAGTTGTAACATCTAAGGTTAAGAAGAATTATTAAGTTGTCGGTTCTGTTGAACATCAGTATCCAAAAATGAAAACTTTTTGGTGGGGATGAAAAACACAACATTCTAAATGATGTGCCTTAAAATATCAATTATATCATATTTTGGAGATTAAAATAATCCAATAATCTCGATTATTTTCCTTCCATATCTTCTCCCTAGAAGCCAAGGAGTCCACCACCAAATAGAGGAAGAGTTTCCAAGGCATGAATCTTTCTCATTCAACAGCTATCGTGAATCAGCACAATATCGGACTCAAAAACCTACCAATTGTTTTAACTCCATTTTTATAAAATTATCTTTGAAAGAGAGAAAAGTGGCTCACGGCCATTGGAGCCAGGCTGCCTGGGTTCAGATTCCAGTCCTGACACTTTTTAGTTATGAGACCTTGGGAAGTTAGCTTCTCTGTGCCTCAGTTTTCTTATCTTAACCGGGATAATAATAGCACCTTTTTCATATAGTTGTTACATAAGGGTTATATAGTTTTAATATGTGTAAAACACTTAAAAGTTCCTGGCACACAGAAAGCAACGGCTATTTTTGTTATTTTGTTACTGAATCTACTGTTTAGCTAGTAACATTACATTGCATTGCGCTTCTTAGTAAAATGTTGGGGGCAGGGAAAATAAGTAATTCACTTTTCTAGCTCACTTTTCACTTTAAGGAATTGTATTTCTTATATGTAACCAGATAATTACAGCTTTCTTAAAACTAGGTTTACTGGTTATGTGAATAATACAACACTGGGTTCAATTCACAAATTTAGCCTGAAACAGACATGGAGTGCATTGAAATAAAGTGAGAGATCCAAGTCAGGGAATTCTGAAAAAGTACCACCAGCCAGATATAACTGAGGCACAGAGTAAGAGAGGTGAGGTGGGGCCTAAAATTATACAAGTAGAGTTACTCTGCAAAAGACCAGGGGGCCTAAAGCAGAAGAGCCTCCTAGTGAGAGAAATTTAGGTCCTCTCTTGTCCTAGAAGGTTCCAAGTACCTGCTTTTAAAAAAATGTGACAATACTTGTCATCACCAGAAACTAAATCAGTTTCTTAATCAGATTTCCAAAACTCCAGTCACTGGAAATAATCCCTCTGTCTCTCAGTTACATTTCTGCCTTCAGAGCAGTGACTCAATTTTGTGTCCCCCTTCCCCAGTATCTTTGGCAACATCTGCCTCCCCCTTGGCTGGGGGAGTTCACAGCTGGGCGTACGGTGTGCTGTGCATCTCTGGACAAAGGCCAGGGATGCGGCTCTACAGCCACAATGCCTAGGACAGTCCCCACAACAAAGGATTATCTGGCTCAAATTGGCAACAGTGTCAAGGTTGAGAAACCCTGCTTTAGAATGAGAAGATTTAGGCTCAGATCCAAGCCAGCTATGTAATCCTAAATAAGTCACTTAATCTTTACCAGCCACATCTGTAAAAAAGCGGTTAGCAATCCCTTATTAACATGGCACTGTTAGGATTAATGGCATAATGCAAAAGCACTGCATAAACCTTAAAGGGTTTACCAAATGCTAATTGTATTCTAATCCCTTCGACCAAATATTTTCTTATTTTAAAAAAACAAAAGTATACAGAAAGAAAAAAAAAAGGCTACGTTGCTTTGTCAGTTTGAGTAGGTGTGTCTCCAGCAAAACCAGCTGTTCATTTATTTTTTCAGGTAATAATATCTGCTGTGGCTTCTTAGTCTTGGAAGACTTCTTAGAAGAACCCTAGAAACATTGGTTAAATGTCAGAATATACTTCGTGTTTCAAGAATTATCATTTTCAAATAACATTCTTTAAATTATAATCCATACTTTCATACTTGGTAGACTAAACTATGAATCTACATAGCTAAATGATATGAATTAATTTTAATAACACCCACTGTACTCTAACTAAATGCCACACGCAGTTCTAAGTGTTGTATGGGGATGACCAAAACATACTTTTCTTCCCTCTCCCTTCCTCCCAGTAACTTCTCCCTTAATCAGCTCTCCTGCCATACACACTCCCTTCTGAAAGCAGCTGAGGGTATATCCGTAAAGATTCTCATAATACGCTCTCAGAAATGTATCCCTTTTCTCTTTTTCTTTTTTTTCCTTTCTTTTTCCCAGAAGAAGCTGCTTTACAACCAAGCTAATTGCTTCTGCTGCTTTTCCTTTCATTGAACATAACAGCATCGGTAATTAGTGAATTAAGAATTAGCAGATCTGGAGCTCCTGCTGTGGTTTAGGATTGGGTTAAAGATCCAAGTTGTCTCTGTGGCTGCATGGGTTCCATCCCCCACCCAGAACAGTGGGTTAAGGACACACGGCGGCTCTGAGGCCCCATAAACTTGCAGGGGCAGCCAAAAAAAAAAAGAATTAGTGGGTCTGCACTCAGCCTCCTCACCTGTTTTCACCTGTCTGAGCCTTAAAATGGACTGGTCAATGTCTCCTGTTTTCCAAAAAATAGACCTCCCAAACCTTTACTGGTTTAGAAGGACCTTGAGGGGTTATAATGATTTCTGACGCCTATAAATGATGTATTAGCTTCTCAGGTCCTACAGTCTTAGTCCAAAGGAAGTATCACCACCTTATTCTGGACTAGAGGCTCCAAGGAACAAGGATGGGGTCCTGCCTACAGTGATGTCAAGGGTCAGGGTTCTGGGTCAAGGCTAGGGTGACACAAAGGGGCCTGGGTGATGGACTCTGAGAGTGGACAACACTTTGTGGAAAAATCCCTCAAACTGCTTCAGGCTTAATCAAAACTTTCTCTAGACAAAAAAAAAAAAGCCCCTTCAAAAAACAAGCATTATAATTAAAAAAATTCATCCAATAAAACTTTTTTTTTTAAGATCTTTCAACATATAATAGAGATAGAAATGGAGCTACTCCAACAGGAATAGGCTTCGGGGTAGCAGTCCCTATATCCCCCAATCACTGAGGGGGCTTCAAGTAATTCCTCACACATCTCAGAAACCTGATGAACTAAGCAATATTTCAAAATCTGATCTACAAAGCCATTTAACCACATAGTTGAAAGAAAAGGCAAAATAAAAGCAGTTCTAGTAAGCCCTGTGCTTTGGAGGCAGATATTAAAAAGTGGTCTCTTGGAATTACCGTTGTGGCTTAGCAGGTTATGAACCCGACTAGTACCCATGAGGATTCAGGTTCAATCCCTGGCCTTGCTCACTGGATTAAAGATCTGGCATTGCTGTGAGCTGTGGTGTAGGTCACAGACAGGGCACCAATCTGGCGCTGCTTGGCATAGGCTGGCATCTGCAGCTCCAGTTTAACTTCTAGCCTGGGAACTTCCATATGTCCCAGGTACAGCCCTAAAAAGCAGAAGGAAGGAAGGAAGGAAAGAAGGAAAAGAAAAAAAAGTGGTCTCAGCATTTCTGTCGTGGCGCAGCAGAAAGGAATCCAACTAGGAACCATGAGGTTGTGGACTCCATCCCTGACCTTGCTCAGTGGGTTAAGAATCTGCTATTGTCATAAGCTGTGGTGTAGGTCGAAGATAAGGCTCGGATCTGGCGTTGCTATGGCACTGGAATAGGCTGGAAGCTGTAGCTTCAATTAGACCCCTAGCCTGGGAAGCTTCATATGCCGCAGATTCGGTCCTAAAAAGCAAAAAAAAAATAAAAATGGTCTCAAACATTAGCAGTCTCATAAAGAAGACAACTGAGATGTCACAAGGACTTTGGGAAATTGACTTCGAACCCAGCGAAAAGCTCTAACATGTATTTACTGCATTTGATGACCTACTCAGAATAATAAAGTCTTCAGTCTGAGAGACTTTAGAGAACTTTCAGTCCAGTGTCCAAATGGATATAGGAAGCTCTCTATCAGCACCTAACTGAACATCAGTACTAGTAATAGGCGGCTATTCCATATTCTAGCATGGATACCTTCACGTTTTCTTTCTTTCTTTCCTTTTCTTTTTTGGCCGCCCCTGCTGCATATGCAATTTCCTGGGCCAGGGATAGAATCCAGGCTGGAGCTGTGACCTACGCATGCCACAGCTGCAGCAACTTCTGGATCCTTAACCCACTGTGTCACAGCGGGAAGTCCCTTGACAATAATTGAAAGAAAAAGGAAAAAAGAAGCTCTTCACTACTTACCAGTTTTATGGAAATACGACAAATTAAAACGTGATCACTTTTCTTACATGTTTACAAACACTACATGACCTCTCAGAAAAGTCAACTAAATTTACATTTAAAGATGAGAAACAAAGAACAGTTACCTCCTCCTGCATCTCTTCTTGTTCCTCAGTACCAAATAGAGATTTGCACCCAGATGTGACGTCTAACATCTTTTTTCCATAATTTATAATCGCTACTGCCAGGTCATATTCCTTCCATGAACGCAGAATCTAATTAAAAATATTTCTTAATTATCTGTTGGAAACTTGTGTCTGTTTTCAAGGGTCGTGTACCATCTTCCATAAATTCAAGTCTCATTAATGTTTTGGATCTAACTCCCCTGACTTTATTAAGGAAACTGAAAGTTTACCTCCAGATCATATTTCCCTAGGATTAAAACAGAATGATTTCACTATTTTAAACAAAAGACAAAAAAAAAAAAGAAAACTCATCAGTAATGAATTCTCCATATCTTTGGGATATACAGCCATACATCTTCCGGTATAGTGAGTTAACTATTAAAAAATATTTCCGGAGTTCCCATAGTGGCACAACAGTTAATGAATCCGACTAGGAACCATGAGGTTGCGGGTTCGATCACTGGCTTCGCTCAGTGGGTTAAGGATCTGGCGTTTCCGTGAGCTGTGGTGTAGGTTGCAGATGCGGCTCGGATCTTGCATTGCTATGGCTGTGGTGTAGGCCGGCAGCTACAGCTCCGATTAGACCCCCAGCCTGGGAATCTCCATATGCCGCGGGTGCGGCCCTAAAATGACAAAAATCCAAAAAAAAAAAAAATTCCACTTAAAAGATCCGTGCTAAAACAAAATCATTCTTAAAAGCCACAAAACCACCACTCATTGCCTTGAGTTGTCTTGCATGTGAAATGACACAATTACTGACCTCATGGTGTCTTGGGGCAGGGGGATTTATAGCAGTAAATGATTTACCAGGCATGCTGGTAGTGAACTCAACTAGAGATCAGCTGGTTTGGTTGGGCACATCCTCCACAAACCCTGGGGGAAGGACAAACTGTACACACAGGAGAAGAGCCCACCCTGCCACTCTGCTCCACACTCCTAGTTACTAATTGTTACCTGGCCTCCTCTAACATGATCCTCACCTACCTCTCCACCGTCATCTTCCACGATTCATCTCCTTGTACTTTAAGCTTACGAAATACAGAGCCAAGTGTCCATGGAGTCAGGACTCAATGTTCCCCTATGGCAGAGGCCTTTCCCAGAACAGCTTTCCCCCTGCCTATTTATTTAGCTCTACCTGGTCATTTAAACCCGGGCTCTTGCATTAACTCCAGGAAAGCTTCCCTGGCCAGCAATCTGATTGGCATACCCCTTGCTCTAATGCAAGATCACATGAAAGGGACACATTCACTATGAATCCCAGAGGGCAATGCTCTTAGTGTGTAAATAAGTTTGTATGAGTTTGCTATCTGTAGATGAATTCTGTCAAGTTGAATAAGCCAGGATTTAAGATAAGTAACAACTGTTACTTCCCAGGCAGGGAAAGGATATATGAGGAGGCTGAAAAGCAGTGAGTGGCTGCTTGAACCTGACAAGACCGACTTAATACAAGTGCTAAGACCTGATAATATTTCTGTAGGGCCAGAGCAATGGTGTTAAATTAGTGCTGACTGTGGAACAGAATGTGGGAAGGAAAACAGTGAAACATATTTTGAAAAGGTAGATGAACTTGGGCCAAGCAGGGCCTTGAATGCCAAGCAAAACAGTTCAATTTCGTCATAAAATTGATATGAGAGGGAGCGAGTTTTGTTATTAGAAAACAGAAATGAGCTAACATTTGCTCCTCATTCACCTCTGTTTTCTAATATATATGGTTTATAGAGAACTGTGCAATCTTTCCTCTTTTACTATGCCGCTGGAAAATACCAAATGAGAAAAGAATTTTTCCCAACAAAAGAAAAATAGCCAATTCTTAATGTACCAAACGGAGAACAAATTTTTTTAATGTGCCAGATGTTTAGCATAATAGTGTTTTTTTAACAATGTGAAAATAATGAAATACTTAAGATGACATGTCTCAGAAGTGGCACTTCATTTAGAATTCCAGCAACTCTTAGAAAAAAATGCTGCTACTTAAAGAAGAAAGATGGAACCATCTGGAAAGATTACCAATTTTTAAAATAGAACAGAGAAAAGAAACAGAGCAATTTGACTAATTGGGCTTTACCTGTTCTTAAGAGAAAAATCTATATAAAAATATGTTTATATCAAATGAATGCCTCAAATTTGGGCTTCAGGACTAGCCAGGCTTCTGGGTCTCTTGGTCAGGCTGGAAGAAACTTCCAAAAAGCACAATTCTCAGGGTATCAATTTGAGGCCAAACCAGCTCTAGTATCAAAATCCTGACAGTAATAGATACTGCACTTTAAAAAATGTCCAGGGACATGGAAACAACCTAAATGTCAACAGAGGAATGGATAAAGAAGCTGTGGTACATATACACTACGGAATATTAGCCATTAAAAGGAAAGAAATAACGACATTTGCAGCAACACGGATGGACCTAGAAATTATCATGCTAAGTGAAGTCAGACAGCGAGACACCAACATCATATGCTATCACTTACATGTGGAATCTAAAAAAAGGACACAATGAACTTCTTTGCAGAACAGATACTGACTCACGGATTTTGAAAAACTTATGATTTCCAAATGAGACAGGTTGGGGGGTGAGGGAATGAGCTGGGGGTTTGGGGTGGACATGCTATAAAATTGGGATGTGATGAACGTTGTATGTTTTTTTAAGTAATTAAAAAATAATGAAATAAAAAAATTTTAAATGTCCAGGGAGTTCCCATCATGGCTCAGCGGAAACGAATCTGAGTAGCATCCATGAGGATGCAGGTTCAATCCCTGGCCTTGTTCAGTGGGTCAAGGATCTGGCGTTGCCATGAGCTGTGGTATAGGTCACAGACGTGGCTTAGATCCCGCGTTGCTGTGGCTGTGGAATAGGCCAGCAGCTACATCTCTGATTTGACTCCTAGCCTGGGAACTTCCATATGCCGTGCGTGTGGCCCTAAAAAGACAAAAAAAAAAAAAAAATGTCCAGAACATTCACATTCAGGGTCATTTCTACAATAACGTCAGCTGGATCTCATAATGATTCCTCAGTGGGGGGACAGGAGGCTGGAGTCATGGATGGCAGAGGGAGGGATGCAAAGCCAGCCCCAAGCTGCTGTGGGAGAAAAATCACATGAGGCTGAGCGAGTAGGCATGTGAATACAGTGGTGGAATTCAGCCTCCACTGGATCCCAGATGCTGACCAGAAACCCCATCTATTCCAGGTCATGCTGTTCCATCTTCCACAGGTGCTGGTATAAACATCTTCTCAAATCTCTGAAACCCACATTTAATCTCCACCTCCTCATTCTCAGCAAATGACCTTGCTTCCTTTCACAGAGGAACACAGGAGAACTGGCTTATCTGCTGTCCACAAACCTGGCTGCACACCCACCTGCAAGGACAACCATCCTCCTCTCATGCGAGGGGAGATGCAAGTCTCCCCTCTGGGCTAATTCTGCACATTCTCGAAACCCACTGCCTAGTCTGGTCTCAGGGATCTCACTCAAGTAGTCACCCCTCCTCTCCTGTCTCCTCAGCCCTTCCCTCTCCTGCCTCCCTTCCATGTGCAGAACTGGTTTTTTGGTTGGTTGGTTAGTCGGTTGGTTGGTTTTTAGTAGAAGTTTCTATTGGCAAGTTACCAGCAACAAGCTGATTTGGAATAACGTTTCTTTGTTGTGGAAGGAACATTTCAGTAGTCTCTAATAGTTACTAAATGTAAAGTGAGTAGTTGTCCAGTGCCCTGGAAAGACAGTGTAAACTGGTCTTCTCTTGCTTGAAAAAGACACCCCTGTCCTGGAAATACAGATGGAAGGGTTTGGGCGAGAGGGGGTTTAGCCCAGTATTACACTAATGCTGGGCTAAAATGTATGAGTGTGAGTGTGTGTGTGTTTGAGCAGTGGCAATGGAAAGAGGTTTTTGGGATTGTGTGGGACCCCTGCTTTCAATAGCTACCAGGTGACAACGATGGAACTAATAGCGCCAGAAAGATTCCCAAGATTGGGGAGCGGTTAGGATTACCAAAACAGCTCTGGCCTAATCACCTTTCCCATTCTTCCTCTTGTCTAGTGGAAGCAGAACTGGACCCCTGGACTAAGAGCATCCTTAAGGTTCTTAGACAGTTCTCTTCCTTTCTTACTCTGCACACTGTTCCCAGATAATACCATCTATTTCTGTTGCTTGAGTCCATAAACTAATGACTCCTTTGTCTTTATATATCCTTGGCCTCTCCTGGACTTCAAGCCTCCAGGTCCAATTATATAATGCCCTACCTCTTTGGATATCCTATTAGCCTCCAAATTCAATATATTCAAAACTCGCTGGGGGAGTTCCAGTCATGGCCCAGTGGTAACAAACCCAACTAGGACCCAGGAGGAGGTGGGTTCGATCCCTGGCCTTGCTCAGTGGGTTAAGGATCTGGTGTTGCCATGAGCTGTGTGTAGGTGGCAGACGTGCTCGGATCCTGTGTTGCTGTGGCTGGGGTATAGGCCGGCAAATTAAAACAAACAAACAAACAAAAACTCATTATCTTTTCCCTCTTTCCCACTTAGGGTTGAACAAATTGCACTGTATTCACGCCAGTGTCCAGAGAGCTGCCTTTCTGTGGACTCTCCCCTCTCCCTCCTTGATCCCACATGTTCAATTCTGTCTCATAAATATCTCCTGAATCCTTTCAGTTCTATCTCCCATGTTGTTTCCATACCAGTTTAGTTTACCATTGCTCAACTTCTAACTCATTTCCTGGCTCAGGTCTTATCCCCTCTAATTATTAGCTGTTGTGCCACCAGAATAACTTCTTTTTCATAAAATGTAAATCTCATCATACCATTCCCAGGTTTGAAACCCTTGAATGGCTTCTCTCTGACCTCATGAGATGGCCTTCATCATCTGGTGCTTGCTCACTGCTCCACTTTTTAAAGCAATTGAAATATTTAATCATATTCTCCATAATTAAAAATAAATTGGATTCTTTTCCCAAATTGTGAAATTATTTTATATTTTCTCACCAATGACTGCCTGAGGTAATCAATGTTAATAACCTTGCATCTGTTGTATTTTTTAAAAATAATTGCCTTTAAGCTTTGTTTGTAGTGTCTTGCCGTAAAAAGCATTTTTAATTATTATGTAATCTATTTATCTTTTATCTGTGCATCTTTTGAATTTTGTGCCCTGTTGAGAAAGGTCTCTCCTGATTTCAAGGACATTCAAACATCCTCAAATCCATCTGGACTTTATTTTATTTATGGTATGAGGTAGGGCTCCAGCTTTATTTTTAGATGAACAGTTATATTAGCACCTTTCATTAGTAAATTATCATTTTCTCAATGAACATAAATGCCACCTTTGTCTTATGTTCTTCTTGTGGACCTGGAGTTGGCTCTTCCTGGGTCTCTGTTCTATTCCTCTGAACTATTTGCCCATTGCTCTTTAGGATCAATTTTTATTTTGGGGTAAATTTCAATATCCATCGAGAACTTTAAAATAATTCTAATCGATTTCAGAGAAATCCCATTGGGATTCTGATTAAAATTGCATTGCATGTAAATATTATTTTAGGAATGATTTATTTCGCTATGACAGTTAAGTCTTCCTATTCAGGAACATGGTGTGCTCCACCATATGTTCAGATCTTATTTTTGTGTCCTTCGGTAAGATTTCACATTTATTTAGGCTCTTTAACATTTTGTTAAATTAAAAATATTGTGTATTCTAAGTGGTATTATTTTTCCCCTCTCAATTTCTGACTGGCTACTGGGAGTATTAAAAACAATACAAAAATATAAACAAAACCCAACTACCAGTTTGTGTCTTACATAACTTTATAAATACTTATAATTTTTTTTTTTTTGCCTTTTTAGGGCGGCACCTGCGGCATATGGAGGTTCCCAGGCTAGGGGTCTAATCGGAGCTATTGCTACTGGTCTACACCAGAGCCACAGCAATGCCAGCTCTGAGCCTTGTCTGCGATCTACACCACAGCTCACAGGAACGCCGGATCATTAACCCACTAAGTGAGGCCAGGGATCGAACCCGCAACCTCATGGTTTCTAGTTGGATTTGTTTCCACTGCGCCACAATGAGAACTCCAATACTTATAAATTCTTATACCACTTTGCAAACTCTCTTTTTAATTCTAGTCATCTTTCACTAGATTCTCATGGGTTTTTGAGACCACCACAACTATGGGCAAATTATACTTTTCTAATATTACAATATCATTTCATAGCCTATCTATTGCGTGAGATAGAATCTCTACAAATAATAAATTATGTTACTGAGTTTGCATTTCCCATGCCTGATTTTTAAGGAGACAGCTTCAGAAATCTGCCATTTAGTATGATATTTGCTGAAAATTTTTTGTAAATGTCTTTACCACTATGCAATGGCTTCCTTCCATTTCTAAACTATTTAGAAATTTTGTTAGAACACGTTGCTGTTACCCAATGCCTCTGTGGCATTTTTCACATAATCTAATTGGTTTTCTCCTTTAATTGGCTGTCATAAAAAAATTCAAGTTTTGTTTTAATTCAGACTTGATCTTTTATACTTGACAATGAGACTGTCCTAAGACAGTGACCAGATGCCATCCGGAAGCAGAAAAGAGTGATCAGACAGGACAGACTGGACGGATTCTACATAATGCCTCTCTGTCCTGATTAGTGTTTTGGATCCTGAATTCTACTTTTTCAGATGTGCAAATTGCATCTCTTCCTTTATTTTTTTTCCACATTTTCCTCCAACCTTTGTCTACCCATTTATTTTTCAACTGTGGCTCGTTAATTTGTTTTACAAGAGTTTCTTGAAATAACACATATTTGAATCTGACTTTTCAAGCCATCTGACAGTCTCCTGTCTTCTGGGTTCATTCACGCTTAGTATAGTAATTAATATACTTGATTTTATTCCTTTCATCTTAAACATGACCTCTTTTTCCTTCTTACTTTTGTTGAATTAGCCACTTTTCATCCCTGCCGCTTTTTTCTGTTCCTTTTTCCTCCCTGTCATTCCTCTGTTCATTTTTCCTTCTTGTTAATGTAGATCGTATTGTGCTTTAAGTTCAGCTCATGCCTACGTGCTCCTCTGTCATCTTTAAATACATATATCCTATTAGAAGACAACGTTATACAATATGTATTTTTATACTGTATGTATTTTTAACATATAACGATGTGCCAGGCAGCTATACTTTCTTATCCCTCCCTTACCCCAAACAGGATAGAAACTTTAGTTTTAGATTACTGATAAGTTTTTCTTTCAAGGATGACACTTCTATTTCAAGAATCCTTACTTAGCATTTATCTACAAGTCCTACTCACGTCATTATTATTGCAAGATTCATTGCTCCCATTATTCCTCTCTTTTTTGTCTTTCCCTATCTTGGGATTTCTGTTCTAAACCAATTGTCATATGATAGAGCACTTCCTCAAGTGTTTTCCTCAGATAAGTATAAGGGCAGAATACTTTTTAAACGCCTGCACTTCTGAAAATGTTTATTTTGCCCTCACAAATGTATGATATCTTTTCCTGGTTATTAATTTTGGGGTCTCAGTCTTTTTCCCTCAGGATTCTAAAAATGTTGCTCCAGGATTTTAACTTTTAGTGTTGCTGATAAAAAGTCTGAAGCTAATTGATTCTCTTTCCATTGCAAATAACCTGTTCTTTGGGTATCAAAACTTTTAAGACTTTAGGAATTTTACTAATATGTGGCTATACATTTGTTCTTACATTAATCCTGCCTGGGACTCAGAAGGACTACTTCTCCATTTATTTCTTTTCTACTGCCAGACTCCTTTTATTTCATGTTACAACTTCTGGAGCTGTTTTCTGACTTTATCTCTAGGTAATTCTGTTCTACACTGTCTGGTATTTCTTAAGCTTCCAGATTTGACTCAAGAAGAATCATAATCATAATCCTCATATGTTTAATTTTTTAACCAAAAATGAAATTTGTTATATAAAAAATGGCAATGGGAATAAATTCTAAGAGTTCTCATCACAAGAAAAAAATTTTTTTCACTTATTTTGTATCTGTACAAGACGATGCATGTTTACTGAACTTATTGTGATAATCACTTCATGATATATTGTAAATCAAGTCATTATGCTATACATCTTAAACTTATACAGTGCTGTATGTCAATGATATCTCAATAAAACTGGAGGAAAAAATTTAATTTGTGAAGTTACAGTGTTATTTGTTTTGATAATCTAATTGCATTGCCTTTAAAGTTTTTCCTTTTTTCCTTGTTTTTATTAAGTCATCTCTGATCCTTTCCAACATGGGGAGAGTAAATAACACAATTATCCTAGTGTTTAGTCTGCTCTTTGTGCCTTGGGCTTCTGAGTTCCCTTAAGTGAGTTATTCTTTTTCTCTTCTTGCCAATGGCTCATGCTCCCTCAGCATCTACGCAGCCCTGGTCATGGAGGTCTGTCCAGTGGTGGCAAGCCAGCAAGTGATAGAAAATACAACTTTCTGCTCCTGAGGTCAAGCCATGAACTACTAGCAACTCATGACCTCTTTGCTAAGGTAGAGGGTAGAGGCCTCTCTGTGGCCAGACCTCCACAGAAGCAAACTTAAGTCCCAACCAAAGTGACGGAACAAAGCAGCCCACCCATGCAGTTTTCTTCCAGATCCTGACAAATCAGAATGGCTCTATGAGGACTCCTTAAAAACAGGCAGGCAGATAGATATGGCCCTTCCTTGAGGCGATTCACTGGATTTGGGCAACCAAAGCCTTTGTAGAAACACACAATGCTGGTCTTTGAGCCCAACAACGAGGATACCTAAACCTATCCCTCTCTCTTTGGTTCTTTCTTTTTTCCAAAATGAGTGCAGTCCCATAAAATGCCTCTTCCCAAGGCCCCCTCCCTGGCCTAAGATACACCCTCCAATTTTACTCACTAGCCTGCTCAGGCAACTTTTGATCTAAAATGGGGGGGGGGATATCTTTTTTAAATATTCTAATTACTGTGATTAAAAGTAGCTTAACTTTCTAAATCTTTTGGGTTCCTAAGACATTATGGGTTCATTATGATATTAGACAAAGACATATTAGTCAGAATGGCCATCATTAATAAGTTCACAAACAACAAATGCTGGAGAGGGTGTGGAGAAAAGGGAACCCTCCTACACTGTTGGTGGGAATGTAAATTGGTACAACGACTATGGAAAACAGTATGAAGGTACCTCGGAAAATTCAATATAGAACTACCATATGACCCAGCAATCCCATTTTTGGGCATATATCTGGACAAAACTTTCCTTGAAAAAGACACATGCACCCATATGTTCATTGTAGCACTATTCACAATAGCCAAGACATGCCCAACCTAAATGTCTATCAAAAACAAGAAACAGAAAACAACAACAACAACAAAAAACCTAAATGTCCATCGACAGATGAATGGATTCAGATGATGTGGTATATATACACAATGGAATACTACTCGCCATAAAAAAGAACAAAATAATGTCATCTGCAGCAACATGGATAGAACTAGAGACTCTCATACTCAGTAAATTAAGTTAGAAAGAGAAAGAAGAATACCATATGATCTCACATATCTGGAATCTAATATACCACATCAACAAACCTTTCCACAGAAAAAAAAAATCATGGACTTGGAGAACAGACTTGTGATTGTCAAGGGGGAGGGGGAGGGAGTGGGTTGGACTGGAAATCTGGGGTTAACAGATGCAAACTACTGCCTTTGAAATGGATAAGCAATGAGATCCTGCTGTATAGCACGAGGAACTATATCTAGTTGCTTATGATGGAGCAAGATGGAGGATAATGTGAGAAAAAGAATGTACATAAACTGGGTCACTTTGCTGTACAGTAGAAAACTGACAGAATACTGTAAACCAGGTATAATGGAAAAAATAAAAATCATAAAAAAAGGAATGGCATGCAAAAAAAGATATTAGACAAAGAATGAGATAAATACCTTTGTTATGTAGAAGACAGAACAAGCTATCATGTGCTGCACACTTTCAAAGTTTGCAATGTGTGTCTTCGAGTGGATGATATTTGGTAGTCCTTGCAAAACCACTATACACTTTATCAAGATCTGAAAAATAGAAGTACAATGTGTTTTACTGAAAATATCATCCTTACTCATTAAAAAATGTTCTATTTAAATCATGCAAGTTTTAAGCTATCACATTTCACTGCTATTAGTAATTACAGATAAATTGCTTATCAGGTACAAAGAAGTGTACCCTGAGATAAAATGGAAAAATTCAATTTTCAGATGAGTCCTTCATCTAAAGTAACTTGAAAACTAGTGGAGAGAATAAAGTAAATACACAAATGACTGTAAAGCAAAGTACATTTTGACAAGTGCCATAAAAGATACAGGCCGTGTTACATCTATACAAGAAACTAAAGATCACATTCACGCTTGGGAGGACACTGAAAAACCACATGGAAAGGGATGTACCATATTAAATACACAGTGATACAGGTACTAGAAATAAGAGTTTCCTTTAACATTAAAACTAAGCAACCATAGCCTAGGAAACCAATTAATATTGGGGCTTACTTCCTTAATTTTGCTCCACGTTATGCGACTCTGAATTTGATCAAGCCTTAGACGATAAAGTTTAGCTTTCAATACTGCTGCACAGTTCTGAGCAATATTACTATCAGAAAAGCAGAGCTGAGATTGCATCAATCTCTTCATCATTCAGATTATCCCAAAGGACAAATTAATATGTGGGTATTGGTCCTTTGTGGGCACATTAATTGCTTCAAGCCACCATTTCAACAATGTTATTACTACTGTTACATTACACTTATGAATTTTTTAATGCTGCTTTAATTCCTCCCCTCTACCACCACCCTCTTCCCCCAACACCATACCATATCCCCAAATCATGTTAACAACCTAGTAGTTCTGTAGTTTTCTCTGGGCTCGCGTAATCTACATAAAAGCAAGGTTAATGTTATTTTACAAAATGAAATTTATACACATTTTCTGAACTGCACCTTTCCCCTTCAAGCATGTCTTATGAACAATCCCCCCAAGTTTACAAGGAAAGCTCTAATTCATTACTTCTAGTGGTTGCATAATATTGTTTAGTGTGAAGCAGCCCTAATTTATTCAGCCATTTCCAGAATCTTCATGTTGCGGTTTTATGGCTGAAGTTTCATAGTCTGGCAGTGCTTCTGTTACCACACCTTTTGTCTCCAGATTTTCTTGCCACCACCAACAATGTCACAATGACACCACCCTTATACAGGCTCGTTGCCAAAAGAAGAGGCACCTGAGGTGCCAGCTTTGAGATGGTACCCAGCAGGGGTGACTATACCATCCTCCAGGGCACAGCATACTCTCTAAATCAATGACTGTTATATGGTACTGTGTCCCCAGCAGGTCGAGCATATGGAACCAAGGGGCAAAATGAGGGGTGATTTTAGTGGGTGGGATAAATTGCTAGTAAAGAGTTTACTGTGTTGAGTAAATGCATTTTTTAATTTACTAAAATCTTATTCTGCAATGTAAATTACTAGCAGAGGAACTGTTATGTCAGGTATATTTGTTTCTTAATTTTACTTAAAATTAGATTTAGTTTCATTAAAATTAAAATTGCTTTACCGAAATCCAAAGCTTGTAACAATTTACAGTTCTCCCATTAATGAATGAATATGCCTTTGCCCCACATCCTCACCAACAACAGGTATTACAGATCTTTTCAACTCTGATGGCCTCATCATGTTGTTGATTTAATGTGCATTTCTATGGATTTTCAGTTTTAGCATCTTTCACATGTTTCTTGGCCACCTAGGTTTTCTCTCCTGTACACTGCCTATTATTTTTCCATGCCCATTTTTTATTGTTTTTTATTGTTATTGTCAATTTGTAAGACTTCTGTTTTATCTATATCTATCTCCTTATCAGTGTTTGATTTTTTTCCCAAAACCATAAATGTTCTATTATCTTTGTTATGGTCTCTTTTGTCACACATAGGTTGACATAAACATAGTCAAGTATGTCTCGTCTTTTTTATTATTTCTAAGAATTCCAGATCGGTTGGAAAGGGTTCCCCCATCTCTGGATTGCCCATGTCATCTCCAGAGATTTTTTTTTTCCCTCAAAGTTTTTGCCTCACTTTACATCTAAGTCATTAGAGTACATCTGGCCTTTTTATGTATGGTACAAAATGGGGATCCAATTCTACTTTCTTTCAGATGAATATCCGGATATTTCACCACCATTTACTGAACAAATCCATCATCTTCCCATCGAGTTGGAATGCCAGTCCGAACACCTATTACATTCTCATACAGGGTGAGATCTATTTCTGAAATCTCTCCTTTGCTCCACTTATCTTTTCCTGCTCTAAGCAATACAGTTTAATTAGAAAACCTTTTCTTAAGGCTTTTCCCCATAGCTATAACCCACTTTCTGAGTTAAAGACTTCCTGAATCAGTGGGATCCTAGAAGATGACAGTGGACTATCCTGACCTCAGCCCATGGAGCTCCAGTGACAGGTGCTGTTCCCGATGCAGCCTCTTTGCTAGATCACATTAAAGGGGGTGCCGTGCCGTGGCTAGTGTTTTCCTTTCCATCCTATCGGTTAGAAATAGTATCCTATTGGGAAGAAGTACCAGAAGAAAGTTCCCACGCACACTGGGCAGACAAGAACACACATTCAGAGTCTTGCCCCAGAGCAATGATAACTCTCCCCCTCTCTGCCCTAATATTTTATGAAAGGATCTGAACTTTTTGGACATTTCTCAAAACAAGACTCAGACCACTATAACAATGTCATGTTAATTGAAACTAATAAAAAAAATGGCAAATATATTGAAGACTTTGTAAGACATGTGCGCTTCACGGGGCAAAACTAAACTGGAAGAAGAGTCAGGGGCCTGACACATGGATGAAATGTCTGGGAAATGCTAAGATATCCCCTCCAAAGCATGTCTGACATCTGGCATCTCTCACCTCTAAGAAGAAAGAACAATGCTAGGCAAATGCCTCTGGGTTCTGGAGGACCCAACATATTCCACACCTGGGAATCCTGCTCCAGCCTATTCACAAGTGACATGGAACTGCCAACTATGAGTCTAGAATTTGGATTTTGGAGATCTTTTCAGTAGCTGCACTACGAGGTGTGGGGCATGTGAGAGAAGGGGGCATGTCTATGTTCCAGGATAGCCCCTCCTGGGGGATATTTGTCAAGTTACTTAAATACTCTGGTTAGTTTCCTCAATAGTGAATCTAAAAATTGTATACTTTGCATGAGTTCCCTCACATGTTCTTGTTTCTCAATATCTGAGTCAATGATGATGATGATGATGACTTTGTGTTAAGAAAGCAGTGAATTCTCACTTCTCTCCTTATGTCCTGTGGTAGGCAGAATTTCAAGGTGATCTCCAAGATTCCTCCTCTGGTGTATAAGCCCTGTATAATCCCTTCTCCTTGAGTGCAGGCAGGACCTGTGAATGTGATGGGCTGGTCACTTTCATCACTACATTATATATAAGACTCCTCATGCATATCAGAGGAGGTATTTCCCAGTGGCCTTGAAGACGCAAACTGCCATGCTGTGGAAAAGGCCATGTGGGGGGTTACTGGTAGTCAGCCTTTCAGAACTAAGGACTTGCCACCATGTAACTGCAAGGCAATGGATTCTCTTGACAACCAGTGAGTCTGTAAGAGAACCCCAAGCCTCAGACGGGATCACAGCTCTAATCAACACCTTGATTTTAGCCTGATGAGACCCTGAGCAGACAATCCAGACAAACTGGGTCTAGTCTCCTGACCTACAGAAACTATGGGATAGTAAAAAGCATATTGTTTTAAGCCATTGACTTTATGGTGATTTGTTAGGAAGCATGGACAACTAATATAATCCCTTCAGCCAGATCTTCCCTACATTTTTGCCAAAAATTCCAACTCTTTCATCACAAAGTTACCAAGTCTTTTTTCCTTGGGTCATCCAGCAATGTTTTTCCCCAGATGATGACTTCAACAATATGCTTTGAATAAATACTGCTGTTTCTAACATTATAATAATATAAAAATTGAAGTTTCCATCATGGTGCAGCAGAAATGAATCTGACCAGGAACCATGAGGTTGTGGGTTCAATACCTGGACTCACTCAGTGGGTTGGGGATCCGGCGTTGCCATGACCTGTGGTGTAGGTCGCAGATGTGGCTTCAATCCCACATTGCTGTAACTGTGGTGTAGGCCGGCAGTTATAGCTCCGATTCAACCCCTAGCCTGGGAACCTCCATGTGCAGTGGGTAATGGCATAAAAAGGAAAAAAAGAATATAAAAATTGAAATGATTTAAAAAACCTAGAAAAGTTTATTGCCAATATTTAAATATGGACAGCAATGGGGCCAAATGTTTTCAGAGAAACACATTTTAAGTCCTTACTTATGTTTACCTAGATGTTTCTTCAAATTATTAAAATATTTTTCAGTTAACTCATGAAATTTCATGCTTGTTATTGACCAATTTGCACTTTATAAGAGATACATTGCTTTTTCCTTTTCAAAATGCATTGCCGAGTTGCCTTTATAAAAATACCCTTCTCCTGGGAGAAAAAAAAAAATACCCTTACCTGTACAACAGGTACCAAAACAATATTGTGATAGATTATAGGAGCAAGGAGGCCATAGCATTGAGTCACTGCTTGAAGGGCATAATTGGAATCATTTAGGTAGTTGCTAAGTTCCAACGCCACTAATACTCTCTCACATTCAATTAGTCTAGCAATCTGTAAAGACACAGATATTATTACCCAAATTGATACTCAAATTGAAAATCAGGTACTTAACTAAATTATCTCTAAGGAGAAGAAGAAACGGTAGGAAATATGATCCTTGAGGCTTAACAATAACATGAATGTTGATATAAAGAACATCTAAAGTTAGGAAGAACTCTAATGCCCAATAATGCTATCTATGGATGACACATAGAAATAAGCGTCAATATTTTTTAATAATAACACAAATACCATGAGCAACAGAAAAGGAACCAATCTTTTTTAAATGGCATGATAAAATCTTGATTATATTTTAATGTTGGGGGAAAAACCTAGCTTTTTTCAAAAATACAAATTTTAACAAATAATAATATCTCTGCAATATGGCCCCTACTTGATTAATAGAATCTCATTTCCCTTCTGGATACGTGAGAAAATGATAAATTTTCAGTAGACCAAACTAATCTTATTTTATACTTCTACTACTTAAAATAAAATGTAAAGTGAGGCTTTCCGTAATAAAATGCCGCTCAAAAAGAACAAGAATCCTATCTTACTACTTACTCCTCTTTCCAGAGGAAAGATTTCATTATCTGCCTATATATACCCACAAAATAATGAACAAAGGAAAACGTTATGAATGGCAACCAAAAATTTCCATGCAGCAAATTATGACTAGAATGGTAATCCAGCATTCTGGAATTCACTGAAGTTCTTAAAGATCATCTTTGTATTCAGACTAGATGATGAGAGAAGAAACTGAATGCAGCGTGGTAGGAACAAGTGGATGGCTGTGACCGGTTAGGCTCAACAAGCCTGTGAACTTGTCGTAGGCAAGGGTTATGTTTTTTTCACTTTCATATCCACAGAAACCAGCACAGTCTCATGTAACATTTTAGCAGTTAACTATGCATAGCAAAAGCTCCATATATCTGAAGTGAGTAAAGAAGGAAAGAGAGAAAACAAGAGTGAACCTCAACCTAGATCGAAAAAAATAATGTAGGACTGTTATTAAAAGCAAGAGCTGCCCGTGTAGGCAAAGCAATGTTTATAAGCCCCCTGAGAACCTATCAGTAGGAGACAGGTTAAATTCCTGCCTCTGTACAGGAATACGACATTATAATTTTAAAAAATGTGGCAGATGAGTATATACGAACATGAAAATATGTCCAAAATATATTATAAAAAGTATTTAAAAGGCAAGCTGTAGTACAGCAAGCAGATCATGATCCTATTATAATAAATAATAACAAAATATTTGTCTATGCATTTTTTTTTAATTAGAGAAATCACATGAAAACTTTAAAATGTAGTATTCTTGGATGCAATAGGATTACAATGGGTTTTACTTTATACATTATACATCTTTGAATATTTAAATTTGCACTACTTTTATATAGGAAAAAATATAAACTGAAAAAGAAAGAAATGAACACGAATTTGGGCCTGCGAAACCTACACAAAACATCAGGTAAACCAGCACAATCATACAATGGCCTGTCCTCCATTCACCAGCCAGGATATAAGATTCCTGAAGAATATAAACTTTAAATATCAAGTAACAAACGGAAATCAGCACATTTTTCAGTCACTCTAATTCACTTACTTGTTGAGAGGGGAAAATCTCATTGCCTTTAATACTATCACAGAAAAGATTTTCCTCTTTAATTTTAATGTCACTTGTTACAAAAATATTTCTAAGAAAAAGATATAAGAGAATGGAAGATGTCTCTGCCAAGATGTCTGAATGTAATCTGCAAAAAGAAGAAAATGATGTTACAGGGATAAATACAAAATGATGTTAGCATGCAAACTCAACTTTTTAGACTGCTTTTGGGTTATTTTTACATATTTTTTATTAAAGTATAGTTGATTTACAATGTTGTTCCAGTTTCTGCTGTGCAGCAAAGTGACCCAGTCATATGTATTTATATACATTCCTTTTCTTATGTTATCTTCCCTCATGGTCTCTCCCAAGAAACTGGAGATAGTTCCCTGTGGCTGTGCAGTAGGAGGACCTCATCGCTTATCCATTCTGAATGTAATAGTTTGCATCTACTAATCCCAAACTCCCAGTCCATCCCACTGCCTCTGACTTGTTCTTAACACCAACACAATGATCCTGAGACAACAGCAAAATCTGTTATTCTTGTTCGGATGTTTAAATCGAAATTAAAGACTACTCTTTTTTTTTTCTTTTTATAGTCACACCTGGGGCATATGGTAGTTTCCAGGCCAGGGGTCTAATCAGAGTCATAGCCGCAGGCCACAGCCTCAGCCACAGCAATGCCAGATCTGAGCTGCACCTATGACCTACCCGACAGCTTGTGGCAACATTGGATCCTTAACCCACTGAGCAAGGCCAGGGGTCAAACCCGCATTCTCATGGATACTAGCTGGGTTCTTAACCCGCTGAGCCACAATGGCAACTCCTAAAGGCTATTCTAAACAAGTTCAAAACTAAGAAAATTAAGCTACTAACGTGTTATGTCATGGGCACATAAAGTAACTATTGGCAAAGTTTTCTGGTTCTTATATATAAAGTCATCTTCTATCAATATAATAAAATCACTAGAGACATTCAGAAGTTTGGAAAATAAGCTGAATATTTCAATCAATAAACTTTCTAAAAGTGAGGGTTATTTATAGCAAAATCAGCCATGAGTAGACAGAGAGACGGGGTGGGGGTGGGAGTGTGGAGAGATACTTCTAACTATCTTTTCTAAATTACAGTCAACAGTGCCAACCATTGGCAAAACTGTGAGGTCTGTAGTCTGCCTTCTTCGTTTCCCTAGTCTTAGCCTTACTTGGTGACAAACTCTCCTAAGCTTCAGGTCCCTCCATTCTCCACACCCTCTATCCCTAGAAAACAAGAAAGGATCTGACGTAAGTAATTCACAGCTGAAGATTATCTGTTTTACCACCAGGTTAAATTCTGAAATTGTCTCTGCCAGAAGAATTTTAGTTCTGCTTTGCAACTCATCCTAAACTTTTTCATCATGATGACTGGTGGTACCTTAACACACACAATGAGTCCAGGCTATCACCTCCCCTTGGCTTTATTTCCTTCCCTACCCAGCTCAGGCTCTGGTCAGTCATTTCCAGAGTGATCTATCTAGTGCTGTAGATTCTGCACCCATTATTTTATGCAATAATCAGTTTGCCTGACCTTGCGTAGATGTCACTGTCCAATAATCAATTTGCCTGACCTTGCATAGATGTCACTGTCCAGTTTTTCTATCCCTGACACAATGGTCAATCCATTATTCACTTATTTATTCTCCTCATTCTTTTTTTTTATTATTATTATTCAAACTAGCATTTGCTCAACACCCACCATGTATGAGACACTGTTCTAGGCCCTGGAATACCAAGATGAATCCAACTGGGCTCTACTACAATTCATGTTATGTAACAACAACCGAGTCATTAGTGATTCTCAGCAACACTTTGTTTATCCCTGATGTCTTCTTGTTCCTGTTCCCCACAGCAAATATTCTGAGCCTCTGTTCTCCATTCCATGTGTTCAGATATCCTCTGGCTCCACCTCTATAAATCCTCAGTTTCTCCCTCCCCACTGACTCCCTTGTCTCCATTCTCCAAAATTCTTCCCTTAAGCCTGCCTTCCCTCTCAAACGCTGGCCCATTTTCCTCTCATCTTTATCACCATACTTCACCAGAGTAGTCTTTGATTGTTACAATACTCCATTTTCATTTATTCCTGAACCAACTGCGAAAAAGTTTCTGGCCCATCACACCACAGAAATGACTCTTTTGAGTTTAGATGGCTTCCTAATCTATTACTCTAAAAGCCTCTTCTTAGTTTTCATGCTACCCAGCCTCTCTGTAGCATTTTATTGAGCAACTGCTCTGCCTGATCTTGCACCAACATCTAATACTGCTGACCAGACCCTCTACTGTCATATTCCCCCTTCCCTTGGCAATGCACTCTCCTGAACTTTCACTTCCAGGACTGCTCCTTTTCAGTTTCCTTCCTCAGTACCAACTACTGCCTCTGCCTCTTAAATGGCAGCAATGCCCAGGATTCAAGTTCATCCTTCTACCTTTACTGCAAAACAGTCACTCCCTGGGAGATATCACCCATTGTTAAAATTTCAATGACGACCTCAATGGACAATTTACATTTCTGTGTCTCTAGCCTTGACTCTCTCCTCAGTGTCAGAATTCAATATCCAACTACCAACCGGACACCTCATATCTACAAAAGCTTCCTGCTGGAAAACTAAATTCCAAATATCCCCAAATTCATTATCGTCCTCCAAAAACATGTCCCACCCCTCAGGTGCCCTTAGTAAATATCAGAGGCTTCCCAGTCAGTTAACCCTGGAAATCTCAGTTAACTTTCACTCCTTCCTCTCTCTTATTCCCCCAAGTCACATAAAATCTTCCAAAACCTGTCTCTTCCTCCTCTGAAATGCCTCTCAAATCCATCCCCCTTAGCTGAGAGCATCCTTGTACATGGTCAATGCCAAGTCTATGTTTGTTTAATTGAATAGAATTATATCTTTATGTGAATAAGCATTACCAATGCCCTGTCTCATCCAGCATTTGCATTTTTAAGCTCATTATCTTTGATTGAGGAGTGAAGGGTTTTGTCTTATTAAAGGAATTCCAAGAATTAACAAGCAGGTAAAGGAGACTGCTGTTTTTGAACATGTTGTCGAGACAGGTTGAAATTACTAATGCTCATTTCTGACGCTGCTCTTGAAACTTGGTCTCTTAAGGGAAAATGGTGGTAAAGCAAAGTTTGGCCTATGGATTTTTATGGCTTCCACAAGACTATTTGCAGTTGACAGTCTAATCCTGGGAGAGTCTAAGCAAAAGAAAAGCATTCTTACCCTAAGATCCACCCATCAGACCCTAACTTTAACCTCCACCTGACCTTTCTGTTACAAAGGTCCCCAATGCATATTTGTGTTTTCTAGTATAACTGACATTACCTTGGTTAGTATTTGATACTTCTTCCTTAATTTTGTTACCTTCTATTCAGAATGTATCCACATGCTCCAGTGTTTTTTTTTTTTTCAATTCTAACAAAGGACGTTGCTAAGAAGAACTTAAAGCCTCTGAAATGTAGGTGCTTACTAGAATGCTTATTACTGGAAATGACTTTATATGGACCATCTTAACGTGAAACTGAAAATAAATTAATTCTAAGCTTCATACCCACCATCTGCATTTTCAATAGGCAAATTGATATTTTATTTTTTGTCTTTTTAGGGCCATAACCATGGCATATGGAGTTTCCAGGCTAGGGGTCTAATCACAGCTGTAGCCGCCAACCTACGCCGCAGCCACAGCAACACAGGATCTGAGCCAAATCTGCAACCCACACCACAGCTCACGACAGCTCTAGATCCTTAACCCACTGAGAAGGCTAGGGATCGAACTCTCAACCTCATGGATGCTAGTCAGGTTCATTAACCCCTGAGTCACGACAGGAACTCCAGGCAAATTAATATTTTAAAAGAATACTTCTAATTACCTTCTCTGTGTAACAGTCATTATATTGCTTAAACAAACAACAGATTGGTCATCCTGAAGGGGTGAAGCAACAAAATAATCCCAAACTGGAGAGAAGACTTTCTTAGCCAACTCGTAGTTCCCAATCTGATAGGCGACCTACAATAGAAAGCACGTTTTCTTAAACAGGACCTGAATTTGTGAAATGTACATTTTAAACAAGAATTCTGATAAGGTTCTATCACAGACTAATTTCAGAAAGTTATTCACATTTGCCGTTCTGCTCTAGAGTACCACAGCAAGGTAATGTCAGCCACTGGCAAGGGAGACAGACACATTTTAAAATCTCTTTTATTTCTAAATTGCATGGAAATTTGAAACTCTGTAAGGATGTTTCAAATTCTCATAAGCAAAACAAAGATCACATCTGAGCCAAATTAATTTCATTTCCATCTATCTCGGCAGCACACTCCATTTATTACAGACACTCTTATAATGAACAATCTGTTCCAAGAGAAACAATCAGATTTCCCAAACCCAAAATATGAAATACACTTCATTCTTCTCTGGTTCTGACTGACACTTTCAGAGCTTTTGTGCAACAAAGGGTTCACAGCTGAGAAGAGAGAAGAATAAAACAGAGACACTTCCAAGACGACATAATGTGTTTTAAGTTTAACACATTCCACATTAGGCAAAATAACTGATTTCACTGGTAAAATCTAGAAGCTCAGGAGAAAAAGAAAAATCATCAATTTACTTGTTTCTTTTGGTAGAATATATTTCTTTAAATATATTTCTAAAAATCACTCCATTCGAATATGTATAAGAAATCTCACCACATGAGTTATGGGCTGCTTTGGATCCTTACTGGAAGCAGGCAGGATGTAAAGTATATATACATTCACTAAATTAAGTATGTAAATGACATGTCGATAGACTATGTACCACAGAAAGGAATAACAGAACATTTAAAATCTGTCAAGTCAGTACTCGCAATCAACCAACCAGTAAACTTTTATGAAGTTTCTACTCTGTGCCAAGCACTGTAAAGATACCTTCTTCAAAGCGTAAAATGATCTCATACTCCATGAAACTGTAATCAAGTTACAAACATAAAACACGTGAAATCACAGAAAAACTACAAAGAATAACATCATTATTGCGGAGACTTAGAAAAGGAGAAATGAAGCCCTCAAGGAGGAGTCAACGTTCAGAGATGAACCCTAAGGCAGGATAACGTTCAGATGAGCACGGTTTAGACAGAATCTGAAAAAGTTCATGCAATGGAAATAGCCATAGTGCACTGAAGAGAGGCTGGAAAGATTAGCTAGAATTTGAAGAAAAGTAGACAGAATGATTGGACATGTAAAGTGAGACATAATTTCAGAAAGCCTTGAAAATCAGGTGGAAGTGTTTTAAAATGACAAGTACTGAACCCAATACTTTATGTGTATTAATGTATGGGCTCCTCATTACAGCTCTATGAAGTGAGCTCTGTGATCATCCCTGTTTTTCAAATGAGGAAATGGGGGCATTGAGGAGCTGAATAATTTGTATAGAGCCTGATATCCAGTAAAAAAAAAAAAAAAAAAAGTAGTAGAGCCAAGATTTAGTGTGATAGATGAGGTCACTTCCCTGGGCCACCTTGGTCACATGAAAATGTCGGACTAAGTGGTCACTAAAACCTCATATAATTCTAAGATTTATCATGGGAGATGATAACAGATGATGTGTAAGGGAGTTGGTGAGACTATAACCGAATGTTCTTTCCTTTTAAAGTAAATTATTTTAAAAATAATGTTTTTATTTAACCAGTGTACACTGCAAAACAAGAAAAGATACCATGATAAAACTACAGTTTGGAGTTTCCCTGGTGGCTCAGCAGATAAAGGATCCAGCATTATCACTGTTGTGGCTTGGAGCACAGCTATGGCACAGGTTCCACCCCTGGCCTAGGAACTTCCAAATGAAGTGGACATGGCCAAAAAAAAAAAAAAAAAAACCTACAATAAAAACAAACAAAAAACCAAAATACTAAGATTTATAAATTGAGTCTTTGTGGGTTAGGAGAGGAGTACCACAATGTCAGCAGGCTCAAAGATGGTTAACTAGCAGTGATGTGTAGAAGAGATTTGAAAGGGGATGGGTTTAAAAAGAGAAAGAAGCACTAAAAGGCTAATGAAACAATTAGGTACAGGAGAGACCTCCTCCTTGCTACATGGCCTTCACTTGGCTTCTACATTCCTCTTCAGCTGCTTGGCAAGCTCCTCCTCTTTTCCCCAATCTCTTTATATTGGCATGACCCATGGCTCTGTCTTTGGACCTCTCCTCTCCCATCTGCACTCATCTCCTTGGTGGGATCATCCAACCCCGTGGCTTTAGATGTCACAAGTCTACTCTCAAATCCCTCCCCTGCCCAGACCTCTCTCCCAAACTCCAGAGTCATACTTCTAACTGACTACTTAACAATTCTCTCTGAACACCTAATAAACATTTTAACCTTAACATGCCCCAAACTGCATTTCTGATCTCCCCCTGCCCCAAATCTATACTACCCATGGCCTTTCCCAACTCAGTTGATGTCAAGTGTGTCCTTCCAGTTAGGCAGCTAAATATTCAGAGTCATCTTCTATTTCTCTCTGTCCATTGTTTCCATCAGGAACTCTTGTCAACTCCATCTTCAAAATACAGCCAGAATCTGCCACTTCTCACCACATCAACTGGATGGATTCCAGCAATAGATAGCTCCCCCTGCGTCCATCCTTATCCCCTTATAGTCTAGGTATGACAAAGCAGCCAGGGTGAGCCTTTGAAATAGAAGTGACAGTATATCATCCTAGTACTTCAAACCCTCTCCAGTGGTTGCCCATTTTACTCAATGTGAAAGCCAAACTTGTTCCAATGGCCCAGAGGTCTTTTCATGGTGTTCGGTCCCAGCCACTCACTCACCTTTCACTTCCCTGACCAACCCTTTTACTCTCCATTGGCCTCTCTGCTCCAGTCATACTGGCCTCCTAGCTGTTTATCAAATATGCCACGTGCACTTTGGAATCCTTAAGACCTTTGCTCTAACTCCTTCTGTGGAATGCTCTTCCTGCAGAGAACCACTCCCTCATCTGCTCAAATCTCATCTTCTAAATGATGCCTTCTCTGATCACCCTACTTAATACTGTGTAATAATACCTGCCTTTGCCCTACTTCACATTTCCAGTTCCTCTGACCATACTCTACATTTCCTTTCCGTAGAACTTAACTTCTAACACACTAGATAATTTATTTCCCTGTTACTTCATTACTACCTACATCCCATGATGGCATTTTGCTCACTTCACTTAGAACAATGATCCTCAAAGTATGGTCCCTGGACCAGCAGCACCTGCATCACCAGGAACCTGCTTCAAATGCAAAATTCTTGGGCCCTACCCCAGGCCTAGTGAATCCTCAACTCTGGCGGTGGGACCAGTGATCTATTTAACCAGCACTGCAGATCACTGTGATGCAGGCTCATGTTTTAGAATCAATAGCCTAGAACAATGCCTGAACGGACTAACAACTCAATAATAATGGGTCAAATGAACTTAAAAATCCTCTTTAACTGATAATTTCCTTTTACCTACAGAAGAGGATACCCAGAAACTGTACTATACACTAACATTACTGACTGGCCCAGGGTGAGTGCCTACCACAAGCTGTCCCCCCGCAGCACCCCCAAAGCAAGATACACTCCCCACGCACACACACACACACCAAAGTTGGTTCTGATGTTAAGGCTGATGACACTACATGCACCAGGAGAATTTGAGAGAAAGTTTATTATTCACACAAGGGACACCCAGGGAGAGTCCCTTGGGCGGGCACAGGCAGGTCTGGGCTGGCCTGGGCAGAGGAGAAGGAATGGGCTGGGCCTTGATTAGTGGCTGGGAGGGAGAACTAAAGAAAGTTCCTGCTGGCACCAAAGGAGAAGGTAAACTCACAGAGCTCCCTGTCAGCCTGCCCAGATGGGAGGCCAAAGGCAATAAGAACGGTGAGACGTGAAAACAAGTCAGTGGCCAAATACTTATTTATTTACTACTTTTATTTGATTTTATTTTTTGTCTTTTGGGGGCTGCACCTGTGGCATATTGAGGTTCTCAGGCTAGGGGTTCAATTGGAGGTGTAGCTGCTGGGCTACGCCATAGCCACAGCAATGCAGTTTACAAGCTGTGTCTGTGATCTACACCACAGCCCACAGCAACTCCAGATCCTTAATCCACTGAGCAAGGCCAGGGATTGAACTCGTGCCCTCACAGATACTAGTTGGGTTCCTTAACCACTGAGCAGTGGCCAAATATTTAAAATAAGATCAGACTCTTTCTTACATTGGGTGAGCCAGTCAAATTCTCTTTCCCAGGAAGTTGGAATCAAGACTAAGATATAGGTACCCAGCATCTGTATATAGCTGAAATTGAGGGATATAAAAAAATTCAGGGGCTGCCATTTTTCCTCCAGAGATGTAAGAGGAAGTCAGTCTTTAAAGAGAAAGCCACAAGTATAAGACTCAGAGCTGCCTGGACTCTGCAGCCTGCCTGGGGCCTGGCTGCATTCTTCCAAGCAGGGCTTACTTGCAATCAGGGGCTTAATTGAAACCATAAGTCAAAATAAACTAAACAAAAGTTACTGTTGTGGTGATGAGATTGATTTTAAAGAAAAAGAAAAAAGACGGTTTAAAGGAAGAGGAGATGATACCTAGCATAGAACCTGGCACAAAACAGACACTGAATTCATCAATAGATAGATGAACAGAGAGCATGGTAATGTTCAGTTAGAGGGTAAGAGGGAAAAGAAGAATTGCAACTTCTTAATGAGGTTTAAAAATAGGGATGACTACCTTTTACCTGGTAACTCTCATTTTTTTTATTGGAATGGTCATAGACAAAAGGCAAACCTCTATTAAGTAAAAATTAAGTAAAAGAGTTTTTGTGGGGTTTTTTTTTTGTCTTTTTTTTTTTTTTTGCCTTATCTAGGTCCGCACCTGCAGCATATGGAGGTTCCCAGGCTAGGGGTCTAACAGGAGCTGTAGCTGCCAGCCTTCGCCACAGCCACAGCAATGCGGGATCCGAGCCGCGTCTGCGACCTACACCACAGCTCACGGCAATGCCGGATCCTTAACCCACTGAGCGAGGACAGGGATCGAAACTGCAACCTCATGGTTCCTAGTCAGATTTGTTAAACACTGCGCCACAACGGGAACTCCAAGTGAAAGAGTTTTGATGGATTCTTATATGAACTGGAAAAATGTACGAATTTCATTTACTTTTCTCCTGCACCATTGTGATTCCTGACCTAGCACCAAACTCTGCTGCTCATACTGATTATAATGACCTGCAGAAAAGCACCACCCCAGGCGGAGGACAGATGGAAGAGATGTGGGCTCCAGAAGAACTCAGTACAGGCTAAATGGTAAAAACACGGCTTTCCCAGAACTAGGACAGAGCAGGAGGAAGGCATGAGCTGGTTCAAATATCTAGCTCACCACCTGCTACCAGAGTAAAGTTGGGCAAAATACGTAACTTCCCTAAGACAGTCTTTCTGGAATAAAATGGGATTGGCAGAAGAAGGGTTAAATTGATCTCAGTGTCCTCAACTTGAAATCAAAGTAGTAATACCACCTCATAGAGTTACTGTAATCAACTGAATAGTGAATTTTAAAATATCTGTCATGCAGTAGTTTTTTAATTAATGCTATTTCTCATTCTCTTACCTCCACGAGCCATTGTGCCTGCTAGCTATTTGCTTTAGAAATGCAATAATACAGCACTATAGGGCATCTGGCCTTATATCCATTTTACAGACAGGGAAGGTGAGATCAGGCAATTTTCCTAAAATCTTGCTCACGGATTTCTAATTCTCTATACTTTATATCATGTTACCTAGTCATTCTCCATTTAAAAGGGAATAATAAAAAGAAATGAGGCTATAAAGAGGGGGGAATTGGAAAATACCTACAGAAAGTATATAATTCATAAAATTCCTCATAAAAATTTCCAGATAGGCGTTCCCGTTGTGACTCTCCAGGGGTTACGAATCTGACTGATATCCATAAGGATGTGGGTTCGATCCCGGGCCTTGCTCAGTGGGTTAAAGGATCTGGTGGTGGTGTGAGTTTTGGTATGGGTCACAGACACAGCTCAAATTCCACGTTGCTGTGGCTGTGGTGCAGAGCAGTAAGCCTGGGAACCCTAGCCTGGGAACTTCCATATGCTGCAGGTGTCGCCCTAAAAAAAGCAAAAAATAAATAAATAAAAACGCAAAAGAAAAAAATTTTCTAGATAGTCTAAATTAGTTTTCTATATTAAGGGAAAACCTAATAAAGATTCACCTGACTTTACTGTTGTCTATAGAATAATGTTTAGTAAAAGTACAACTTAAAACCTCAAGCCAAGTCTATCGTAGGCATCTAGTGAAATAACTCCATATTTTACTATAAAACATCTATAGTATTTTTAAAGAACAAAATTATCCTGAAGCTAAAAACTAACCACTCTCATTAAAAACTGCAATTTTTTTTCATTGCTATTCCAAAATAAAGGTACCTCTTCCTGCTAGAATTTAAAAGCTAAATTTAAGTTTTAAGTTAAGGAGGAAATTTTGCTTTAGCCACTTAACATTATGAGAGAGGATGCTCATAAACTGTCATAAATAAACTACGATACTGCAAATATAATATCAATAAAAATACACAGGTCATTACTTTTTGGCACTTCTCATTATCCTAGCAGTATAGCTTGGACTTCATTTTATTAACTTTCAATGAAAGTTCTGCTAAATGAAGCCCAAGAGTCAAACCTCTCCCTGGAGAAAAATTAGGCCTTGATGAAATATCTGGTCCCTCACTTTGAAATAACTCCATCATTGCAAATTTGGAAATATATTAGATTCCAAAGAAATCAAAACATCAAAAAACCATGAGCTGCTATGACATGCTAAACCGATGCTAGACAAATCCTAGCAATTCTCTCAATTTAATTTACTTTGAAAAATATGATAATATAAAACGCCACTAAGAACTTAGCTTATAATACTAATCAACTATTAAGAGGGAAAAAAAGTAAAATAGAAATCTGATAAGATTTAGAATAGCCATCAGTACTACAGACAACCTAGGCTTAAAATTAGATGCTTGAGACTTAGGTCAATGAGTCATCTTTTCTAGTACCCTATTCACTAGTGACAAGTCAGGGACCATTTCAGCAAAACACGTTAACTCATGAGTATAACCCATAACTAAGAACAATAATAACATTTATTAAATGCCTCCTGTATGATAAGTGCTTTTGTAAACATTTGACATGCATAAGTCCGTTTAATACTCATAGGAGTTCTGGTAGGTAAAGACTATTATTACTTCATTTCATAGTTAAAAGTTATTTGCCCAGTATCACATGGCTAGTGCTTAAGGAGCTGAAACTTAAACTCAGGTCTGTCTCTGTCAACCCAGAAACTTTATTTTTATACTGTTGATCCTAAAAAAATAATCATGGATGCAGGAAAAGATACTCAACATCACTAATTATCAGAGAAACGCACACCAAAACAGCAATGATGCATCACCTTATACTGGTCATAATGGCCATCATGAAAAGTTTACAAATAATGGAAGCTGGAGAGGATTTGGAGAAAAAGGAACCCTCCTATACTATTGGTGGGAATGTAAATTGCTGCAGCCACTATGGGAAGTGGTATGGAAGTTCCTTAAAAAACTAAAAATAGAACTACCATATGACCCAGTAAGGCTACTCCTGGGCATACATCTGGAAAAGACAAAAACTCCAATTTGAAAAGATACATAGATGCCAATGTTCACAGTAGCACTATTCACAATAGCCAAGACATGGAAACAACACAAGTCCCCATCAACAGATACGTGGTTTAAGAAGATGTGGTATATATATTCCACACTACATATAATGTGGTGTGTGTGTATACACACACACACACACACACACACACACACGCAAAATGGAATATTACTCGGTCATAAAAGAGAATGAAATATTGTCATTTGCAGTAACGTGGATGAACCTGGAGATTATCATTCTAAGTAAAGGAAGTTAAAAAGAGAAAGACAAGTACCATATGGTATCACTTATTGTGGAATCTAAAATATGACACAAATGAATTTATTTATGAAACGGAAACAGACTCACAGACATAGAAAACAAACTTATGGTTATCATAGGGTAAAAAATGGAGGAGAAGGATAAATGAAGAGCATGAGATTAAGAGATACAAACTATTATACATAAAATAAATAAGCAAGCAACGGAGTTATTGCATAACACAGGGAACTACATTCAATATCCTATAATAACTTAAAATTAAAAATAATCTGAAAGAATATATGCATATATAACTGAGTCACTTTGTGGCACATCTGAAACTAATACAATATTATAAATCAACTATACTTCAACTGAAATTTTTTTAAAGATTTAGATAAAAGAATGTGCATCACAGCTTTGCTTCTAAATACAAAATACTAGAAAGTATCTAAATATCCAACAATGAAAAATTACCAAATAAACCATGATGCATATATATTTTTCCTATTGAAGTATAGTTGGTTTACAATGGTCTGTTAGTTTCAGGTCTACAGAAAAGTAATTCAGTGATATATTTTTTCATATTCTTTTCCATTATGGCTTATTATAGGATAATATACCACTCTGTGCTATACAGTAGGACCCTGCTGTCTATTTTAAATATATTAATTTATATCTGCTAATCCCAAACTACTAATTCATCCCTCCCCTACCCCTATCCCCTTTGGTAACCATAAGTTTGTTTTCTATGCCAGTGAGTCTGTTTCATAAATAAGTTCATTTGTGTCATATTTTAGATTCCACATATATGTGATATCACATGGTATTTATCTTTCTCTTCACGACTTCCTTCATTTAGTATGATAATCTCTAGGCCCATCCATGTTGCTGCAGATAGGGTTTTTTTCATTCTTTTTATGGCTGAGTAATATTCCATGTGTATATATACCCATATATACACTATGATGTATTTTTAAGGTTCAATATCATGCAGCCATTAAAAATTATGTTTTGAAAGAATCCTTAATGGAATGGGGGAAAAGTCAATTATGTATTAAATAAAAATATCAGCTGTAAAATAATATGTACACTACGATTTAAATTATGTATTATATATAAATTCACACATATATGTGTATGTATATATGTATACACATATTGTGTGTAGACACAAAATAAATGGATATCTCTAGGTCGGAGGAATCTCAACTTTTTTACTATTGACATTTCAGATGGAATAACACTTTGCTGGGAGAGGGAGTGCAGTCCTTTGCACTGCAGGGTGCTTATCAGCATTCCTGGCCTCTACCCTCTGGACACTGGGTAGCACTCCTCTAGATTGTGACTAGACATTAACATAAATCCCCGGGGGCTCTTAAAATTGCTTCAGATTAAGAACTGTTACTCCAGATAACAGGAAAACAGATGAGATTTATTTCCAAAATTTCTGAAATCAATATGAATTGCATTTAAAATCCAGGTGGAAAAAATGTTATCTTAAAAAGCAAACTCACTAATAAAAGGAGGAATGACTTACATTTTATGAGACTAAACTGCAATCATGGAAAATATATATCACAAGAGTTTTAGAATATTTATTTTTATTTTTTTTTTCATCAGAAATTACTTAGTAACTGCTTAACAGAAAAAAAAAAAACAACACAGAGGAAAGAATTCGAAATCTCTGCTACCTGGGTCAGCAACATCCGAGTAGTAACGGCAGAAAGAGGTGGGTAAACCAGAATTGGTTTAGTCGTCTCCCCAACAGCATTACCAATAAGCTTCCCATTAGAACAATAAGCAGCAACTGCAAAGACGTATTTTTCATTGGTTTCTAAACCTTTTACTTCAAAAATGCTTTTACCATCAGCTGGTATCTATTAACAAAAACACATTTCAAGTTATGTATAGAAAATTACAGTAATGAGACTTTAAAAATATAACTAAGTGACCCTCATCTGTTAAGGAAGAAAACTTTTTTTGTTTACTGTTAGATTTGTTATAGCAAGTCGAAATCAGAGAAAGTCACTGAAATAATGCTATGTGAAGGAAAAAAAAAAAAACAGTCAATTGTCATTAACGTGACTTTAGCTAAGATTTCCTTCCATTCTGGAGTTCCCATTGTGGCTCAGCAGAAACGAATCTGACTAACATCCAGAAGGATGCAGGTTCGATTCCTGGCCCTGCTCATTGGATTAAGGATCTGGCACTGCGGTGAGCTGTGGTATAGGTCGCAGACATGGCTCAGATCTGGCATTGCTATGGCTGTGGCTACAGCTCTGATTTGACCCTAGCCTGGGAACCTCCATATGCCTCAGGTGCAGACCTAAAAATACAAAAAGAAAAAAAGATTTCCTGACAGAGTTTTTTTTTTTTTTTTTAATTTGACATACCGCTTCTCCTGAGTTTGGGAGATGATTATTATTTAGTCTTACTTTTCCATAGCTCCCTTTTGCTTTGCATCCCAAAATGCAGTACCAGGAGACCTGCCAAGGAGAAAGAGAAGCCTGTCATCTGTAGTCTGTTTAACAAGGCATGCAATTTCTTTTACCATGATGTGGCAAAAGGAATACTTTTTCTATGGAAAAATATAACTATTCAAGTTTTAAAACATGAAACCTAAAACAAAACATCTAGGTTCAATATTTGAAAAAAGGCAAATACAGTTTATCTGGGACTACTGAGACTAAAATATTATCATTATTTTTAACTACTATTAACTGAGCAGTTCCTATATGTTAAGTATTGTTAGGAAATTTGCATATATTTTCTAATATTCACAACATCCCTATGAAATAGGATTACTATTACCATTTTACTTTCCAAAAAATGGAGATGCAGAAATGTTCAATAATTTGCCCAAGAAGAGACAGTGGCAAGGAGTGACTCCAAAGATGGCTTAATCTTGATGAAAAAAAAGAGCAATACTGAAATGATTTTAATATCTAATAATATATGACAAAAAAGAAGGTAAAAGAAGCAAGATACTAAATTGCAGTATTTTATTTTTATTTATTTATTTATTTATTTTTGCTTTTTAGGGGCACATCTGCGGCATATGGAGGTTCCCAGGCTAGGGGTCGAATCAGAGCTACAGCTGCCAGCCTACACCACAGCCACAGCAATGCAGGATCTGAGCTGCATCTGTGACCTACACCACAGCTCATGGCAATGCCAGATCCTTAACCTACTGAGCGAGGCCAGGGATGGAATCTGCATCCCATGGATACTAGTCAGATTCATTTCCACTGAGCCATGATGGAAACCCCCTGCAGTATTTTAAATAAAACGTAAAAATATATATGAAAAAGCCTGGAAGAACATGTTCCTAAAATAAGAACAGTGGTAGAACTTGGATAATAAAATGATAAAATTATGGGTAATTTTTTCTCTAGTTAATGAATTTTCTAAAACACAGCATTCCTTTGATAATGCTTAAATACAGACGTAAAACAAAAGCAAAATGCAAACTACACTGAAACAATCAAACTTAAACTTGACTAAATGGTTAGACAATGGTCTTTTGGCCAAGATGTCAAAGTAATGGAGCTTCCTCATTGTGATGAACTGTTCTCACTGCAGGGGATGAGGGAGGGAGTTTATACCTAGGGAAAAGCATTATTAGGAGCCACAGCGTCCAGGGGTTAGTGATGAAAGGGCTGTCATTCTGTGGCACTCCCTTTTCCCCTAAGGCTCCACCTCACAAACATTTCAACTACTAAACAAGAAGAAAAGGAAAATGTAATTGTCTCTAAGAAGCAACTGCCTCTAACAGCTTAGCCTATTTTTTCCTCCGGGTCAACAGAAAAATTCTAATTGTGTCTTGTCTGCACAAGTAGTTCAACTCTGACTATGCAGCAGAATCATTTTTCAAAATACAGTTTGTACAGAATCAACTATTTTTTAAAAATTATATATATCCAAGCCTGCCTAACCTCAATGAATAAGAATGTCTGGTGCAAACAGCCAAACTTTTTGTGTTTCCAAAGATTTCTCAGGTGATTAAAGAGCACTAGAAAAGGCAAACTTCAAGGACAGAGAGAATGCTAAAGAAACTTGGAAACTGGAGGCCAGGAGAAAAAAATTCAGCTGAATCTCAGGAAAAAAAAAATTAGAAACGAACTTTCCTTGACTTCTCATGCAAAAAGAGTACCTTAGAGGAAAAAGCCAGTGTTTCATGACTTATATCGTTACTCTTCTAAGTTAAGCTATACGTATAAACCAGAATTTGAAGGATAAATTCTCTCTAAATTTTTATAGGCAGTCTTTGTATTTCTACTTTATTCCACAGATGAAAACATCCTAGTTTGTATAACCATAAGAAGCAATGTGTCCTTAGAGTCCTACTATATGAGTAAGGACACCACGGACAAACCCCCCACTAATTTGTGAAGTCAAGTTTATAAATAACAGTAGCTTTTTCAACTATTAAAACAGATGTTAATGCAATGAATGCCTTAACAAGCGATTTTGACAAAAGATGGCTGAAATCTCAAACCAGAAAACGTATTTTAGCCCATAGCACCATCTAGTGCTGATGCAGAGGAAACACAAAGTATAATTTCCAGGAGCACACAACTCTACCAAGGTACAATACACATCAACTTCACTACACATGCTGTGGGACAAGTCCTTCATATGGGACTCACATGTTTCTGTATTTCTAAGCAATATGAAATAAACTAGCCACTAATGTGAGATATATTGAAAAGCTCTTGTTCACTAAATCAAAACATTCAAATAAAAGCAAACAAAAACTCTTGGTAACCATCATCCGGTCTTAGCTTTGCACTGAATTTCCAAAATTGGTGAATCCTCATTGTCAAATAGATTCCCCAAATCCCAGCCTGAATTTTAAAACTACTAGTAATTGCAATAGTGCATTACACACTTAAGTGTAAGATGAATATTGCTTCTATTCTCCCAACTATAAGGCATTATTATGAAGGCGGTATTAACTTCTCACTGATATCCATCTCCCAGTAGGCTAAAGCTCCTCAAATAATAGAACCATGTTTTATTTGTGTTTATTTTTATACTTTACTGCACACAGAGCTTGAAGATATTAGACACTTGATAATGCTCAATGAACAGAATGTATGAGGAAAAAATCACACAATGTAATCACAGTGTATAACTTCATTAACTCATTTTAGCAAACTTTACTAAGTCTAATACAAGAGATGAAAGGACATTGATTAATATGTCAAGAATATGATATAATATCTCATTTAATTTTCACAGCAGAAACGTTTTACAGATGAAAACAAAAACAAACAAAAAGCCCTCAGAAAGTATATTCAGATTTCCTAAGGTCATACTACCAGGGCAAAGCTAGAATTTTAAACTGTATTTGTCTGATTTCAAAGCCCATGTCCTTTCCACTAGACCAAGTCGATATAAGTTTAAGCAGAACATCCTAAGGAGAATCGAAGAAACAACTTTTTTATATAACATCAAAGAGCATGCTGTTCATTATCCAAAAGAGGAAAATTTAATACTTAAAATATAAATTAGATGGAACCAAATGCTTGCTAGGAAAGTAAATCTCAAGTTATAGTCACATTTAGGCTAAGTTCTAAGGCCTATGGATGGGAAGAAAGAGCTTCAATAAATAGGTAAAGAGTTATGACTTATAAACTGTTTGGATTTACCATTTGTCTGCATTAAAAGAATCCCCATTTACTTGAAAGAACTTTGGGAAGAACTCCTCAGTTCACCACCCCCAAATTTTCTTATCTTCATCACTGGATTTTAGAATAACTTCTATCCTCTTCAATTGTCTTATTCTATTTGAACGAGACGTTGATCTTGAGCACGCTAAGATGTCAGCATATAACTATGTCATACTGAAGAAGACACTTAGAGAGAGATACTTCTCTCTTATCTCTCCTTACTATAATTTGGGTATAGAAAAGCTGTATGGAGCTGAAAGGGAAATAGCACAACGGCAAGAGAGTCATGAAGAAACTAAGTAGAGTGAAGATATTAGAATACTAATATCTGTGTCCAGTGCTTGTAAATAAGATTATTCAAGTCCTAAAAGCAGTAAAAGTATCAATCATAATATCATCAAAGTACTTATGTTGCTCTGCTTGAGGTAAAGATCATAACGGACAACATACCTTAACATCGGACATAAAAGGAGCCGGTTTTAATGTCACAGAACAATGAGTTCGGGCTAGCAAAATGGGTGGAGGAGGGATTCTGCTTTTCTTTCTTTTGGTAATTTCCATATGTCTCTGATATGAATACAGTATACTTTGTTCTGCTTCAATCTTCTCAATTAAAGAATATGCTTCCTATAATAAAATGTGAAAACAGGAAAATATATTTCCAGAGCTTGAACTTCATTTTATTTGGAAAATGCTGGTGATGCTAAAACACATTATCCTGATATACGTATTTTTTGAGCCTCAGTGGAATACACATTTCCAGCACTGAATGACTTTCCAGAAGTAAAAAAACAGCCCCTAAATAAGGCCAAGTAAAAAAATAGCTAGTAAGGCAATGATATTATATTTATATGTCTAATATGTTTATCATTTTATCATACATTAACATAAGACATTTCATTTTCAAATAAAATCCTCTGTATATCTGCCATCACATTACATTGCCCTTAAAAATTTTGTAACACAATTTGCATTGATGCTTATAAACTGTATACCTACACTTAAGGAAACTTGAAATTTAACTCTCAAATAATGACCAGTGATATATATGGATTATGAAATTAATTATGAGGATTTCTACTACAAACTAAAAGAAATAGACAAATATACTTACTCTATGAACCTAAAGGAAAAGCCAATCACCATTTTTAAAGATTATACATTAAGTGATAATGTGTTAAACAAAAAAAAAAACCAAAATTAGAAAGCCTAAAAAATATTTCAGAAGCAAAGCTAACTATATCAGCAATAATGATAGGAGTTAAGCTCCTCTTTTACATTAAATTAAAAAGCAAAGACTCTGAACACTAAAGCAAAAACCCACATAAAGACTAAAATTGAGTGATAGAAAATAGAATAGCCTTTCCAACAGATGGTGCTGGGACAATGAGACATCCACATGCAAAAGAAGAAAGTGGGACCTATACATCACATTACATGCAAACAGTTAACTCAAAATGAATTACAGACCCAAATGTCGGAGCTAAAATTATAAAACTCTTAGAAGAAGAAAATACAGGAGTAAATCTTCACAATCTTGGGCTACGCAATAGTTTCTTAGATATGACAGTAAAAGCCATCAACAAAAGAAAAAATAGGTCAATTGAAATTCATCAAAATTAGAAACTTCAAATAATAACATCAGAAAAGTAAAGACAATGGACAAAATGGAATAAAATATTTGCAAATCATATAGCTGATAAAGGATTTGCATTCAGAATATATAAAGTACTGTTAGTCAATAATAAAAAGGCAAAAAAAAACATTAAAAAATGAACATAGGGTTTGAAATATACATTTCTCCAAAGATTATAAGGAAATGACCAGTGAGCATGTGAAATATACATTTCTCCAAAGAAGATAAAGAAATGACCAAATGCACAACATCACTGGTCATTAGAGATGGAAATACAAAAACTGACTTAAAAAGCAGAAAAACCTGAACATAGGAGTAATGACGAAAGAAAATGGGAAAGATATCCAAAAAACTCCTTCCTACAAGTATCAGTCTCAATGATTTAGTTTTTAAAATATTTCAATTCTCAACGAGCTGACAATTTCTATGAAATTTTTAAAACTCTAACTGCAGATAAAGATAGATATCTTCTCAAATAATGTTATAAAATTATTATAGTTTGATAACAAAACCTGTAAAAATGACTACACTTAAAAATATAGAGCGAGCAATCTACTTACAAACATAAATGCAAACATCCTAAATAAAATACTAAAACATTGATCTAACAATATATTAAAGGAATAATGCACTATATATTTTATCTCTCACAGGGATAAAAGGACAATTTAATATTAGGAAGTTTAAGAATATAATTCAGTTTCTCCATAAAACAAATGAGAAAAAAATATGAGTACAGGCTCAGTGGACAGATATTTGAACAGTTTTTAAGATTCATTATTCATTTAAAAAAATAAATCAAAAGTGAAATTTAAAAATATCTTGACCAATAAAATGAAAATACAACAAACAAAAACTTAAAAGACACAGCAAAAGTAGTACCAAGAGGGAGGTTTATAGCAAAAATGTCCATATTAAGAACAAAGAAAAATCTTAAATAAACAATCTAACATCACACCTTAAGGAACTAGAAAAAGAAAACTTTAAGCCCAAAGTTAGTAGAAGGAACAATAAACATTAGAGGGAAAATAAATAAAAGAGATCATAAACACAATAGAAGAGATAAACTAAAAGAAAAGCTGTTTCTTTGAAAAAATAAGCAAAATTAACAGACTTTTAGCAAGACAAATAAAATACAGAGAAGACATAAATAAAACCAGAAATGAAAGAGGAGACACTATAATTGATACCACAAAAATACAAAAGATCGTAAGAGACTACTACAAACAATTATATGCCAATAAACTGAACAACCTAGAAGAAATGGAGAAATTCCTGGAAACATACAAATTATCAGTAGTGAATCATAAAGAAATAGAAAATAAGAACAGATCAACAACAAAAAAGGAAATGAATCAGTGATTGAAAAATCTAAAAAACATCCAGGACCAGATGATTTCACTGGCAAATTCTGCCCCAATTTTTTTTTTATTTTTTTGTCTTTTTGTCCTTTTATGGCCGCACCCTCAGCATATGGAGGTTCCCAGGCTAGGGGTCTAATCGGATCTGTAGCCGCTGGCCTATGCCAGAGCCACAGCAACGCCAGATCCGAGCCGCATATGCAACCTACACCATAGCTCACAGCAATGTTGGATCCTTAACTCACTGAGTAAGGCCAGGGATCAAACCCGCAATCTCATGGTTCCTCGTGGGATTAGTTTCTGCTGCGCCACGATGGGAACTCCTCTGCCCCAAATCTAAAGAATGCAAATCCTTCTCGAACTATTTCAAAAAACCGAAAAGAAGAGGACACTTACAAACTTATTTTACAAGGCTAGCATTATCCTGATATCAAAACCAAACAAGGGTATTACAAGAGAAGAAAACTAGGAGTAGCTATGCTGCAAGCCACACGGGAAGTCCAAGAGAAGAAAACTACAGATCAATATTGCTGTAGAACATACATGCAAAAATCCTCAACAAAATATTGGCAAACCAAATTCAATAGCACATTAAAAACATCATAAGCCATGATAAAGTGGGATTTACTTCTGGGATACAAGGATGGTTCAACATAAACATGATACAAATCAATAGATGTGAAACATCACATTAACAAAATAAATAGTTAATGTAATAATTTCAGTACATTCTTAAAATGAATTTGACAAAATTCAATATCCTTTCATAATTAAAAAAAAAACTCTCAACAAAATGGATATAAAAAAAACATATCTCAACATAATAAAAGCCATATATGACAAACCTAGCTAACATCATACTCAATGGTCGAAGGCTGAAAGCAATCTCTCTAAGGTACAAGACAAGGATGCCCACACTTACCACTCCTATTCAACATGATACTGGACATCCTAGCCTGAGCAATCAGAAAATAAAAATAAATAAAAGGCATCCAAATCAGAAAAAAAGTAAAATTGTCTCTGTTTGTAGATGACATGATTTCATACGTGGGAAAACTGAAAGACTCCACACACACACACACACACACACACACACAAAACTATTAGAACTGATAAGCAAAATCAATAAGGTTTTTAACACTAAAAACAAATTATCCAAAACAGAAATTAAGAAAACAATGACATTTACACTTGTTCACTATGGGTGAGAATGTAAACTGCTACAGTCAATATGAAAAAGATTAGAGAAGTTCCCCCAAAATTAAAAACAGAACTACCATATGATCTAGCAATGTCACTTCTGGATACGTATTCAAAGGAAAGGAATTCATTACCTCAAAGAGACAGCTGCATTCCTACATTCATTGCATGATTGCAGGATTATTCACAATAGCCAAGGTATGCAAACAACCTAAGTATACATCAATGGATGAATGGATAAAGAATATGGGGGGGGGGTGCATGCACGCATGTGTGAGATGGACTATCATTCAGCCTTTACAAAGAAGGAAATTCTGGAGTTCCCCTTGTGGCCCAGAAGAGACGAAGCCGACTAGTAACCATGAGATTGCGATTTCCGGTCTTGCTCAGTGGGTTAAGGACCCGGCATTGCCGTGAGCTGTGGTGTAGGTTGTAGACACGGCTTGGATCCTGCATTGCTGTGGGTGTGGTGTAGGCCGGCAGCTGTAGGTCCAATTTGACCCCTAGCCTGGGAACCTCCATATATTGAGGGTGCGGCCCCCAAAAAAAGAAAAAATAGAAGAAGAAGGAAATTCTGCCACTTGGGACAAGATAGATGCCAAGTGAAGTAAACTAAGCTAAGAAAGAGAAATACTGCATACACCATTTATATGTGGAATCTAAAAAAAAAAAAAGTCAAACTCATAGATTTAGAGTAGAAGGGTGACTACCATGGGCTGAGAGTGGGGGAAACGGGGAGACATTGGGAAAGGGGTACAAAGTTTCAGTTATAAGATAACTAAGTTCTAAAGATCTAATGTACAGCATGGTTAATAATAAGGTTAATAATACTGTACTGTATACTTGAAATTTACTGAGAGTATATCTTGACAATTTTCACACACACACACACAAACACAAAAGTAACTATATGAGCTGGTAAATGTGTTAATTAACTTGACTGTGGTCATCATTTCACAATGTATACATATATCAAATCACATTGCTCATTAGCATTGTATTTGCCAATTATACCTCAATAAAGCTGGGAGGAGGAACAAACCTCAGTAAACTAGGAAAGTTCTTTCTTTAGCATGAGAAAAAAATACTAATTTTATTCAATAGCCAAAATCATGGTTAACAGTAAAGCACTAAAACAACCACCGATACAACTCAGAAGGATACAGAATACCATTATCCCTTTTTACTCTAGAAATTCTAACCAATTTAATAAATACAAGAAAAGAAATCCTGAAAATGAGAAAGACAAAATGTCTATCTCCCAAATTTCAAGTGCAGTTCACTCTAATATTAAATCCTGTGCTTTCTCCTACATATGTTTTTCTTTTTTTCTTTCTTTCTTTTTTATTTAGGGCCACACTGGCAGCATATGGAGGTTCCCAGGCTAGGGGTAAAATAGGAGCTGTGGCCACCAGCCTACACCACAGCCACAGCAGCAGCAGATAAAAGCTGCATCTGCGACATACACGACAGCTCACAGCAACGCTGGATCCTGAACCCACTAAGCGAGGCCAGGGATCGAACCCACATCTTCATGGTTCCTAGTCGGGTTTGTTAACCACTAAACCATGACAAGAACTCCTCTCCTACACGGAGTTTGAAATTTCTGTTTGGAAATCTAGACTCAAGCTCAAAACAAAGGATAGGATTGGAGAGAGGTTCTGGGAGTCACGTATAAAAGTGATATTTATTTACGCATCTATTTTTGTCTTTTCAGGGCTATGCCTGCAGCATATGGAAGTCCTCAGACTAGGGGTGGAAATGGAGCTGTAGCCTCAGTCCTATACCACAGTCACAGCAACGCAGGATCCAGGCTGCATCTGTGACCTACATCACAGCTTACAGCAACACAGGATGCTTAACCCACTGAGCAAGGCCAGGGATGGAACCTGTGTCCTCATGGATACTATTTAGATTCGTTTCCTCTGAGCCATGATTGAAACTCCCACAGTGATATTTAAAGCTGAGTGAGTAGGGATTAAGATGGCGGAATAGAAGGACTGGAGCTCAACTTCTCTCCCGAAAAACAGCAAAACTACAACCAAATGCCGAGCAGCCTTCAACCAAATGGACTGTAAACTTCCAAAAAAGATATTCTACTCCAGAAGACAAAGAGGAGACCACATCAAGAGGTAGGAGGGGTGATTATGCAATAGAAGCAACCCCATACCTCCTGGGTAGGAAGCCCCACAGACTGGAAAGTAACTGCATCACAGAGACTCAGCTACAGGACTGAGAGTTCTGAGCCCCACGTCAAAATTCCACGCCTGGGGAGCGGGCACAGGGAGAAAGAGCCCCTGGAGCATCTGGCATTGAAGGCCAGCGGGGCTTGTGTGCAGGAGCTCCACAGGACTGGGGGAAACAGAGACCCCATCCTTGAAAGGCACACACAGACTTTCACGTGCACTGGGTCCCAGGGCAAAGCAGTCTCCATAGGAATCCGGGTGGAACCTGACTGCAATTCTTGGAGGATCTC
>PVHT021183619.1:8145721-8178915 GCA_004024745.2 Catagonus wagneri | reverse complement strand
ACACATAATGGAATATTACTCAGCCATTAAAAGGAACAGAATAACATTTATAGCAACATGGATGAACCTAGAAATTATCATACGAAGTGAAACCAGTCAGACAATTAGACAGCAACACCCAATGAATGCTACCACTTACATGTGGAAACTAAAGAGACACAATGAACATCTTTGAAGAACAGACAATGACTCACAGATTTTGGAAAACCTTGGTCTTTCAAATAAGACAATCTGGGGGGTGGGGGGATGCACTGTGGGTTTGGGACACAAAATCTATTGTATTGACTTATGATCTTTGTACACCTATAACTGAAATAAAATTCACTGTTAATATGGAAAAAAAATAAAATAAAGCTGAGTGAGTAAACCAATTCCCTATGGAAGTATAGATTATACAACTATAGGGTCATATATTTTTTTCCTAAAATAATGGAGGCTGGCTAAAATTTAAATCGGAATTCTCATTTTTATTTTTTATTGGAAATGATTGACATTAAGGTCTAAAACCATTAGTAGCAATTAAAATTCATCTGTAATAATAAGTGAATTTTAATTTCACTTGTTTTTTGTCAGGAGACCATAGAATTTTTTTTTTTTTTTTTGGTATCTGCATTTCAAGAACCTTGGCTATCTGCATGGGACAACAGTTCCTTCAAGTGAGAAGGGTTCAGTGGTAACCATGTTTCTACAGCCTACATGCCAAACACCTTAGGCATTAGAACCCAAAAGATCATTTATTTTTATTTTGCTTTTTTTTTTTTTAGGGCTGCACCTGCGGCATATGGAGGTTTCCAGGCTGGGGTAAAACAGGAGCTGTGGCCACCAGCCTACGCCACAGCCACATCAATGCCAGATCCGAGCCACATCTGAGACCTACACCACAGCTCAGGGGAACACTGGATCCTTAATCCACTGAGCGAGGCCAGGGATCGAACCAGCAACTTCATGGTTCCTAGTTGGATTCGTTTCCGCTGCACCATGAAGGGAACTCCCTCAAAGGCTAATTTACGTATATGTGGTCCTCAGTATAACTGCGGAATCACTGAATGAATGAGTTAAGTCAATCAAAGAGACAGGACGCACTTGCCATTCTCTGTTACCTCCATGATTTCACCTGTTCAACCAAACAAGCTGAGGGGAAAATGGAGAAGATGGATAGAAACAAGGGTAAGGACCAGATGTTGAAGAATCTGATGTCATAAGACCAGGAGAGAGTGCAGACATGAGCTGTGCCAGGTCAGCCCAGATGACACAGCCAGCACTGGGTTGAGCACCGGCTCATTCACCCCTCCATCCTCCACCTCCTCTAGGGGACAGATGTGCCTTCAGAGCAGAGCTCCCTTGACAGGAAGAAGTTTGCAAGAAAGAGGGCAGAGCTAACACAGGCAAGTGGAGACCCAAGATAACTGTAGAAAACTCTGGAGGGAAGAAATTCCTTCCTGAACAGAAGGGAGATGAAAACTTACTTTATTTTGACCACTAAATGCTAATGTACCTTCATTTGCATCAGAGGCTGTGGAGACCAAGATATTTCAGGATACATAACAACAGGTAAAATTAGTCTAAGGAAAAATCAGGCAACACAAGAGAAGGAGATTAATGCCTTGAAAATTTAGAGGTTTGGAGCCTGTAAAACATACCAGCAGCACTGTCTCACTAGTCCTAATATTAACACAGACTGCCTTTGACCTCATCTCAGTTTTACTAGCCAACTGCCCCGGGCCTACCACATTTATTACCAAAATCTTCCTTGGTGGTTCCTCTCCAATGAACCAGCTGGACACTAGTATCTTCTGACCCTACTCTAGAAGCTTCTCTCTGCATATCTATGAACACAAATGAGATTGAAAAAAGCTACCTGGTCTCTGTCATGGGCTATCATACAGACATTTCTCAAATCTGGCTCTTGATCAGTTTTGACTATCCAGTTTATTTAAAAATTAAGATGGGAGTTCCCGTCATGGCTCAGTGGTTAACGAATCCGACTAAGGAACCATGAGGTTGTCGGTTCGATCCCTGGCATCGCTCAGTGGGTTAAGGATCCAGCGTTGCTGTGAGCTGTGGTGTAGGTTGCAGACGCGGCTTGGATCCTGCATTGCCGTAGCTGTGATGTAGGCCGGCAACTACAGCTCCAATTAGAATCCTAGCCTGGGGACCTCCATATGCCAAGATTGAGGCCCTAGGAAAAGGCAAAAAGACTAAATAACTAAATAAATAAAATATATAAAATCTACTTAATACAAATTTCCAGAGGTAGACCTTGAACACCTGTATTATTAACAAATACCAAGGATAACTCTGAAGTAAGACATGGCCTGGGAACCACCAATGCAGAGAAGTAAATCAACCTCCCCCCTTCCTCCTAATCTGTAGCCTCTTCAATCTCCAGTCTTCTAGCCCATCAATGGCTCTTCCAACATTTGTTTCAGCGCAAACTTCCCCACAGCCCATTTTATTCTGATTACAACTGTTCTTTCCACCCTCATCTCCCTCTCTTTACATTTTTCTTCCTGGAACTACCTCCCAGCAACCATCCTCCATAAGATAAAAGATGCCACTCATCTGCTGATAATGCTATGCTCTTTCACACCTCTAAGTTTTTGCCTCTGTCATTTCCTCTTTCTAGAGGGTCTTACAGTCTCTTCTGTGCCTCAAGACCCACTCAAACATTGGCTCCTCTGACTTTTCCCAAGATAAATCCCATGGATTCAGGATCTCCTTCTCTTCATTCATACAATCTTTCTTCTCGTAGGTATTGCACAATCTGGGATCTGCGTATGTGACTGTCCATACTCTAAATAATAAGTGTGTCTTGGTGGCAAGGACAATGCTTTATCTCTTTGGGCTCAATAAATGTGTTTTGAATGAACAATAAATAAAATCACAAAAAAAAGAGGCTGATTTTTACTATAACTCATTTTAAGACAGGATGTTTAAAATTTTCTGTTTATGTTCTAACCAATTTTTTTTTATTTTTAGGGCCATACCTGCACATATGGAAGTTCCCAGGCTAGGAGTTGAATTAGAGCTGCAGCTGCTGGCCTACATTACAGCCACAGCAATGCAGGATCTGAGCCACATCTGTGACCTGTACTGCAACTTAAAGGCAACGCCGGATCCTTTAACCCACTGAGCGAGGCTAGGGATCAAGCCCACATCCTCATGGATACTAGTCGGGTTCTTAACCCGCTGAGCCACAACAGGAACATAAGTTAACAAGACTTGTGATGAACACTTAGCAATAACTATAAATACTGAATTATAACATTGTACATCTGAAACTAATATAATGTTATGTCAATTATACCTCAATAAAAAAGATATAAAGTGATTAGGATTTTGTTTTGTCTTTTTAGGGCCACACCTGCAGTATATGGAAGTTCCCTGGCTACGGATCAGATCAGAGCTGCAGCTGCTGGCCCACATCACAGCCACGGCAACATGGGATCTAAGCCATGTCTGCCACCTATACCACAGCTCATGGCAATGCCAGATCCTTAACCCACTGAGAAAGGCCAGGCAGTGAATCTGCATCCTCATGGATACTAGGTGGATTCTTAACCCACTGAGCCACAATGAGAACTCCTGATTAGGGTTTTTTTAAAAGAGAGTTCCTCAAATAGGAAGAAAAAATATCACCAGAAAAGAAGTTCCAAAAAAATCAAGAAAAAAAATTCCCATGAAACAAGTTCTACTCAATTTTGAAAGAGAAGGAGTTATCAATATGCCAGTGGCTGTTGTCAATCCATGTCCAACATGTTGCCTAGTATATCCAACAAAACATTTTGTTTTAAACTAGTGAATATAACAAAAAAGCAGCTCACGGATTTAAAGAACAAACTAGTTGTTACCAGTGAGGAGAGGGAAGCGGAGAGAGGCAAGATAGAGATAGGGGATTAAGAGGCACAAACCATCATATATAAAATAAACTAGAAGATATATTGTACAACACAGGGAATATAGCCAATTATTTTATAACTACATAATTAAAAACTATAAATGGAGTATAATGTTTAAAAATTGTGAATCACTATATTGTACACCTTACATAATGCTGTACATCAGCTATAATTTTAAAATAATAATTTAAAAAACTATTGTTTTGGAGTTCCCGTCGTGGCTCAGTGGCTAGGAACCATGAGGTTGCAGGTTCGATCCCTGGCCATGCTCAGTGGGTTAAGGATCCGGCGTTGCCATGAGCTGTGGTGTATGTTGCAGACGCAACTCAGATCCCACGTTGCTGTGGCTGTGGTGAAGGCCAGTAGCTACAGCTCCTGTTAGACCCCTAGCCTGGGAACCTCCATATGCCGTGGGTGCAGCCCTAGATAAGGCAAAAAAAAAAAAAAAATTGTTTTATTGCTGCAAAACAAAAGTACTTAAGTCCAAAGCAGTACTGTCTGAATGTAAATCTTTCAGCCTATAGTTTCTATGAGAGAGCCTGTGACCTGCCTCTTTTCATAAATTACTCAATGTGTATGGTGACAGACTGACATTAAATACATTCAAAAATGGCTTAACATCCACAGTGCAGCAAAACATTCATGGAAAGATGTAATGCAATTTTGAAGGGCATGATTAAGACACACCTAAACAGCTATCATAAGGCTGGAATGATAAAGTACCATATTTATACTCTTCTAGTAGATTTTCCAAGGTTTATTCTGGGTTCTCAACAATATTACGTACATATCAGAAGGAGATAAAAAGAATCCTGGCAAAGAACATTGCTGAGAATAAAATATATAATTTATAAGAGCTAAACGAAAAGACAGAAAGAAATGTGGAGTTTGGTAGAGAAAACTATATCTAAAGCACCAAAAATCATTCTGATGTAACAAAATATGAATATTCCAGAGTGGAATATAAAAACGTGGAAGATAAAAAAGTAGTGATAATAAAAATAATGGCTAACATTTACTGCTTATTCTGTGCCAAATGCTAAGCATTTTATATGTATCATTTCATTGAATCTTCCCCAAGAACTCCCAATTAACAGATGAAGAACCTAAAACTTAAGAGAACACATATAACTTGACTTTGGTCATTCAGCTTGTCAGTGTCAGAAACAAAACTCTAATCCAAGACCACTCTATCCCAAACCACTAAGATCTTTATAAGGAAAACTTCATCATACAACAATTAAAAAGAGCTGAGAGGATCTCTGGGAAAAAAAACTGGCTTATATATTTTTTTCCTAAAAAAGCAAACAGAATTGATTTGACTAATATGCTATAAAACAGGAAACATCATTTGATTTGGTAATCAAATTATTGCTAACAGAGGTAATATATTGGCATTTAGAGACAATCAGGATGTAGTTCAGGAAGTTTTAGAGCCAGGAGTAATTAGAACTTCTAGTGACCTGGGCTTCTTCACTAGTTCTGCTTCTGAATCAGGACTATAAAATTAGATTCTGTGTTGATTACAAAAATAATAATAATCTGCTAATCCATAATGCTCCTATGCTTAGAGTTAAGGCACTATGACTGGGAGTTCTCTTCATGGCTCAGCAGTTAACAAACCTGACTAGGATTCATGAGGACACAGGTTCAGTCCCTGGCCTCACTCAGTGGGTTAAGGATCCGGCATTGCCGGGGGCTGTGGTGTAGGTCGCAGACACGGCTCAGACCCTGCGTTGCTGTGCCTGTGGTGTAGGCAGGCAGCTGTAGCTCTAACCCCTAGCCAGGGAACCTCCGTATGCGGCAGGTACAGCCTAAAAAAATAAATAAATAAATAAAAATAAAGCACTATGACTGGATTTTGGAACTGCCAAGATCATGCTAATTATTGAGTTAAGTTTCAATAGACAGCACTAGGGGAGCACCAGATGTGTCAGTTATGGTTTTTTTCAATCGGAGCGGCGATGGGAAGACGAGGCCTGGACCACCGCAGGACTAGAGAGGCAGGAGGATCTACAGAACACAACTAAAAGAGTCTGATCAGGATACCGGCACTGGGATGAACAAACGCTGACTGGTTTCCATCTTTCTATCCCTCTGGAATTCAGATTCCAAGGAGGGAGCAACCAATGGGCCCCGCCTGCATCACCAGTCCTCCTCTGGGCTGGCAGAGACGAGAGCCCCTGAAACGTCCCACCTGATAACATCTAGTGGGCAAGAAGAAATTCTTCTAAAGGCGACATTTGGAAGGGGAATGGACGCTCGACAGGAAACGGCAGTATACATCCCTGACCAAGTAGCCTTAGCACTTGGATTGAGGCGTACTCCTGCCTCTTCCCGGTGAGAAACTGCTCAGCAAAGATGTTGAACGCTCGGCTGATGGACTCTGAAGTGAACTAAGAATGATGACATTAAGTCCTATGCTAATTGCTCTATTTGATCAGAAGTAGATTAGGGACATCTCAGGTTTATGCTAGGTGCAATCCATTAAAATAAAACTGACGTATAATGTGCAAAATGCCAACGTGCACTTCCAGAAGTCACCTAAGACAGGAAAATGAGAAAAACAAACCCCCTCCATCCGGAGGAAAAGCCAGCTGTTTCACCTGGAAAGCTAACAGGTTCTTATCAAAGGTCTGTCCCTCATCTGTGGCTACAAGCTGGTCCTCCTTTAGTGGACTTAGAATTAAAAAAGACACCTGATGAGAGAATCCATCTCCAGAAGGTCAAAAAACTTCTGAAAAACTGAAACAGGATATGAATTATTGAAGAGTCCTGAAAAGACCCAGGCTGTTCAAATCTTTTTTATGGTATCAGGTGACATATTATATACTGATTTGGGGATAATTTTATGACACGATCATGATAATGAAAAACATTCTGTGATATAGCCTCAAAGAAAATGATTGCCAAGGGAAAGAAATTTATTGGTCTTCTTTAAGGAAAGCAAGTTTGGCAATTATTTGAGCCATAACATCGTTGTTTATGAGAGTACCCCGAGGACTGATCATTAAGCTTTAACACCAGGATAAAAAATTGCCATGGAAGAGCAGAGGTGGCTCGAGAAGATTTCAGGACTTCTGAATAAATATTCAACATTTCCCAGCTGATGACAATCCTTATGGAGGGCCCTTCATAAAAAGTCAAGCCTCTAAATTCCTCTCATGAGTCTAAGAGGATATTATACTTAGAATTTTGCTTAAGTTTAAATAGTTTCACTTAATAAATAGAAGGGAAGATGAACATGAAAACTTCAGCCTCCCCACACCTCCAGTGTGTTCCCAGTCACAACAGGAGGAAGACAGAGACACAGTAGGGGAATAAGCATATTACCACAATAGAAAGATGAGACTGGATTTCCTGCTGTGGCGCAGTGGGATCAGCAGCATCTCTGGAGCGCTGGGATGCAGGTTCAATCCCCGGCCCAGCACAGTGAGTTAAGGATCCAGCACTGCTGCAGCTGTGGCATAGGGTGCAACTGGCTCAGATCTGATCCCTGGCCCAGATCTGATCCCTCGACCTGGGAACTCCATATGTCACAGGGTGACCACAAAAGAAAAAGAAAGAAAGACAAGACTGAGTCATGATAAAACGAAAGGGAAAATCCTAAAGGCTCTACTCTCTCCAGATTCTGAGAGGCCCTAAGTCCTGAGAGAAACAGTTCTAAAAGAAAGATAAGCTTTACTCGCCATAGAAATAGGACTGAGGTACTCATGTCCTCCAAGCACTAGGCCACAGAGGTATCTGCTGAGAAAATGGATCTGAACACAGCCCAGGAGTCTTCCAACAGAGATCAGACATCACTTGGCCTGGGCACCTAAGACTGTAAAACACACATCATTAAATTTCTTCATTCAAACTCTAGAAATTCAAAGGTAATGAGATTCTTCCCTAATACTGCCAGGACAGACTTCCCCAACTTGAACCATCATAGCATCTATCTGTCCAGAATCCCTAGACTTAGGAAATAGACTCTTCTTTCTCTCTCACCGTCCTCTCCAAAAGCCTCCTCCCCTCTGCCATTGCATATAAGTTTCTGTTACACTGAATGACCTCTAGGACTATAAGCATTCTATGACCTTTCTAGCCTCAGGACCTTGGCACAAGTTGTTCTCTCTGCTTTGACTGTCCTTTCCACCTTTGTCTTTCTCTCTCTGGCTACTTCTGCCTGTCTTTCAGTTTTCTTCTCCACGTCACCTTTTCTGGATGTTTCCTCAGACATTCCCCACTGCTGATTTAGGTACTGCCTTCCTGAATTCCCTAGGCACTCTTGCAATTAAAGTACCTATGACAATGACTCATAATCACCTACCTGCATGTCTATGTTCCCACAGCCTAGATTTATCTTGAAGGCACAGACCATAAAGAGAAGGCAATCCATCAATACTGATTGAATAACGAAAGGATTTTTGTTTGTTTTTTCCCCTGTACTCAGCATAATACCAGGCACATTGTCAATTTGCAATATTGTTTGTTAAATGGATTGTAGGTGCTCAAAAACATTTGTTGGATGAATGAAGCGATGGACTTATAATCAGGAAGTACGGCATATCAGAAATCTTATATCCAATATTCTACTTCCTGTCACTTATCCCTCTAGCTCTTTCACATTCTGATTTTCAGGTCCCTGACCTCACAGAGATACCCAATCTCTTGACATCTCTTGTAGTCACCAGGTCTTTAAAAGCCCTGACGGTGTCACTTCCCTTCCCTATCTAACTTCCACCCATTATTCATTATGAACTTTGAATCAATACTTGTTTTTAAAAATCTAGTCTAGCACAAATCAGTCACAAATATTCTGTTGTTACGGGTACTAATACAACTACACTAGGATAATACCACCATGCAGACAGGCCCTCCTAAAAGTCCCTGGTTTTCAACCTCAGCTAGGACTTCAAGGTGCTGGCAGTCAGCTCCCTCATCCATTCCTCTCCACTCTCCAATCACCTGCTCTCTCAACTACCCACCCTCACTCTCCGCCGCTGGCCTTGCCTCCTACTTTATCAGATGACTGAGACAAGAAGGCGTCCACTCAACTCTCTGTAGCCACATCAACGTATGTATTTAAATCTGCATTAGTCTGTTCCTCCTTTCTCTCCATATCAGAGGATGAGATGTCTTGCTCTGCAGCCCCTTCTACTGAAATGAATTGCTTTATATATGCCTTATACAGGCTTTCAATCTTATCCCCTCCCCTCTTCTACTGTAAGTCTCCACTGTATGTGAAACTCTTCTTAAATGCCATATCCTGCCCCTAGCTCTGACCTCTTCTCTCTCTCCTGCCAGTCAAGCTACCTGTGCTCGCTACCACCTCGTGTGCCATTCCTTCAGCCAACACAGTCACACTTTTGTAAGGGCTACGTAGGGGCAAAAATGAAGATCTCATAACTTGAAGTGTGATTACCCTCAGGAATTTAAACTCTAAAGTCCACATATAACGAGTCAGCGAGAAGACAGAACAATTGCCAGCCAGAGGGAGACAACAAGAGCAAGGTAATTGGTCTGTAAATTGACAATATTCCATCCGAGAGAAGGTACCTTAGTCCATCAACTTTAAGTATTTCAGTTCCCTAGAAAGGAATGCATTATCTTGGCACACGGTCACTTACATGCTGCAATTTACCTCATTTTGAATTCTTCCGATTTTATTTGGCTTCCCATATAAACTCCTCCTGCAGAGAAGGACTCTGCAGAGAGAAAGACTCTCTCATTTCAGGAGAGTTCAGGACAGGAGATATAGTTTAGTTCTCCTTGCTTAGAACTACAAAGACAGGGTGAGACAAGGTGAATCTGAAGGTTCACAGTCTAATGTTAAGGGCAACACATTATTTTTGGCAAAGAGCAATAAGTCATCCTTTTTAAACAGGGGTTGCCTGTCAGGACTAAAAGAAGGAACGATATAGTCTTACCATCAAGAAGTCATGTAAAGAAGAACAGGTCGCATCTTTCTCAAACATTAGAAGAGCTTTCTGCATCAAGTAAATTGCTTTGGATAGCTTATTCTTCTTTATTTTGTTCATTACACTTAATTCTGTAAAAGCAAACAGACATTTTACCAAGAGGGAGACATAAAAACTGTCTTTTAAAAAAATGTGGAAAGCCAGTTTATCCAAATTATAATTACCTGTAAAACAATCAGGGCTTCCAGAGTTCTTTAGCTTCTCTGGGCCTTTGGTAGATATATTTTTTCTAACAGTTGGGGTGTGCAAGACTGAAGAAGGAAGAGGAGGAAGAGGACGAGGAAAACGCCATTACAATTAGTTTTGTATCCAAGAAAGGAAATATTTCCTAAACACTAAAGAGTAACTATCTTTTTGTACAACTACTGCTTCCTCTTAATATATCACCCTTTTATCATTAACAGATAAATTAAAAAAAACTATTATAGTACTGTTTTATCATCTAATTATTTTTTATTTACCACAGTATACCTGAGGATAATAAGAATTTTCAAATTATAATATTCTACTATCTTTTTTTAAATGGCTGCACCCACAGCATACAGAATTGCCCAGGCCAGGGACTGAACCCAAGACTCTGCTGGGACCTACTGCAGTAATGTCAGATACTTTCACTTACTGTGTCAGGCCGAGGGCCAAACCCGCTCTTCTGCAGCAACCTGAGCTACTGCAGTTGGATTCTTAACCCACTGCACCACAGCAGGAACTCCAAGAATATTTGATTTTCTGTTTCATCTTAAATAAAATCATCTTGAGAGGTGATAAATAGGACCCAGCATACTTTTGTTCATTTTCCCTTTTCATAAACTTTTCAAAATTGCTTCATCCACAGAGTTCCCATTGTGGATCATCAGGTTAAGAACCCGACTAATTCCATGAGGACGTGGGTTCGATCCCTGGCCTCACTCAGTGGGTTAAGATCCGGCGTTGCCATAAGCTGCAGTGTAAGTGGTAGATGCGGCTCGGATCTGGTGTTGCCGTGGCTGTGGTGCAGGCCAGCAGCTTCAGCTCTGATTCTAACCCTGGCCTGGGATCTTCTATATGCCACAGGTGTGGCCCTTAAAAAGAACTGCTTCATCCATGGTTCGTGCAAGAGCTCTAGGTCCCACATGAAGACGTCCTCTCCTCTAGCTGTGGCTGATAAAATCAGAGCCTCTCTCGAGATTTTCAACTGACACACAGATTATCGCCAGTTGATTGTGGGCAGTGAGAGATCCTGGTGTGCAGCTGGGACTGACCATCAAGGTGCTCCAGGAAAGAGGCAGCAAAATGAGGGAGAAGAGGATGGAGATGGTCCAGGGAGACAGAGAACGTTGTACTGATTCTTGATTTTCCAGGTCTGGTCCTCAAGAAACCTGGCAATATTTTATGTCTGTCCTTAAAGGTATGTGAATGTACCTGCAGTAACTTTACAACAAACCCCTTTAACTGAGGTTTAGTTATTTGTGCTAATGCACCCTAGCCACCATAGGATGATGACTGATTAATGAAAAGATTCCAACAGACACTGTTAAAGGATATAAGGTTTCTTTGATGGCAAAGGATAAGGAAATTCAACTGCATGGAGACAGCAACACAAAGTGGAAAATACTGCATCATTCTTTCAGTACCTAGGGTATTATAAACCCTAATTAAGTGACAGCTCTGATGATTATAATCATTGGTAATAAGAAGGATGAGACTGCAAGAATACTGAATGCCCAATACGGGAGTCACATTTAATACCACAGTCATCAACAGGGAACTACTGTAACGTTCTTGAATAAAAATGACAAAAGCAGTATTCAGGCAACATCTGTCAAACAGTAGCTTATAAGAGTGAAGAATGACAGAGTTCCCATCGTGGCTCAGTGGTTAACGAATCCGACTAGGAACCATGAAGTTGTGGGTTTGATCCCTGGCCTTGCTCAGTGGGTTAACGATCCAGCATTGCCGTGAGCTGTGGTGTAGGTTACAGATGCAGCTCGGATCTGGCGTTTCGGTGGCTGTGGTGTAGGCTGGCGGCTACAGCTCCAACTGGACCCCTAGCCTGGGAACCTCCATATACCTCAAGTGCGGCCCTAGAAAAGGCAAAAAGACAAAAAAAAAAAGGAGTGAAGAATGACATAAGCAAAAAAGTGAAAATTTGTGCTAGGATGGCAGTTCAATAAAGCAGAGAAAAACATCAAGCAGACCCAGAGATACTGCAAAAAAATAATAACTAATTCCATTTAAATCTGAGCTCAAATATATCATCAATATTTTGGGGGGGGCTGTGCCCACAGCATATGGAAGTTCCCAGGCAAGGGACTGAACCCACACCACAGCAGCGACTTGAGCCACACCAGTGACGATGCCAGATCCTGAACCTACTGCACCACAAGAGAAATCCTATCAGTATTTTAATTGGTCTCTGATAAAAACTCAGAGGATCATTTGGTTTTTAAAGATCTGTAGATGACAATTAGAGAACGAACTATTTAGTAACTCTGTAAGTAAACAGACTCTACTTCTCAACTAAAGAATATAATACAGCAACCAAGTGATAACCATAAGATAGGCTTCTTCTTTAAAAAAGAAAACCTGCACACCAATGCCATTTACATTTTGAAATGCAATTCTGACCCAAAACTCTTTAAACCAATGAGTGCTCAAGAATATTATTCTAAATAACTTTATCTATTAGAAAAACTTTATAAGGATTTTCAATTTATATATAACATAGAGATATTGTCATTATTAGTTTCTTCCTCCCAACTATTTATTTTGCAAACAGTTTTTTAAACAACATAAATGTTTAAAATAAACCGTAAAAGGATGAAAACTATAAAAGGATAAAAGAACAAGGTGAAAAGGAAGTTCTGTGTAAATAGATACAAATACAAACTAACGGTTCTAAGCATATATCAAATTTGTAACATAACCATAAAAAATAGAATTCAAGTAAAGTTGAATATAGTTCTCTGATGAGTGGTATATTCCAAAATCAAAATGAACTACAAAGAAATCTTGAATTTACTTAGTAGACTTGCTGTTAGAGGTGGTATTGTTTTAATAATTCTGAAAGTACTTTGTTAATGTGGTAGAATAAAGCAAGTGAGTTATTACATTGATAGCTAAGAATCATATTTCTCAACACAGAAAAAGGAAAGTACAAAAAAGAAATGTAGAACTTTGGACTTTCAAAGTGTTGGAAATTGAATCACCAATATCAGAAAGCACTTGTGAGATATATATATCAATTCATGGACAAAAGTGCCTGAAAAAGATGAACTGGTGGTACCAAACTTCCTGATTTCAAACTATACTGCAAAGCTACAGTAATCAAAATAGTACATACTGGCAATGGAATATTATTGTCATGAAAAAGAAGGAAATCCTGCCATTCGCAATAACATGAATGGACCTTGAGGGCATTATGATAAGTGAAGAAAGTCAGAGAGAGAAAAGCAAACACTGTATGGTACCTGCTTACATGTGGAATCTCAAAAAGCCAAACTCATAGGAACAGAGAGTAGAATGGTAGTTACAAGGGGCTGAGGGAATGGGGAAATGGAGAGATCTTGGTCAAAGTATACAAACTTCCAGTAATAAGATGAATAAGTTTGGGGGATCCAATGTACAGCATGGCTCATAGTTAATAACACTGTAGTGTATACTTTAAGTTGCTAAGTTAGTAGATCTTGAATGTTCTCACCACAAAAAAGAAATGGTAATTATATGACATGATAGAGGTGTTAGCTAACCCTATGACAGTTAATCCTTTTGCAATATATTAGTGTATCAAATCTACATATTGTACACCTTGAACTTACATAATTTTATGTCAATTATATCTTAATAAAGCTGAGGGGAAAAGGTTCACACTCAAAAATTATTTAATTAACCAGGATCTGATTAAATCTATTTAGGGGTATATATGATGTGATATCTGAATGTGTTAGAAATCAGAAATCACATTAGGCTGTCACACCCATTTCTGTTCTATAATAACTCAATAATCTAAACAGAGGAAGCGGTAGTGAAATGAATACTGACTACATAATCATGCCAGGGGTAACTTGGCTTTCTCAAAATTTGACTTCAAACAAGAAGTTCCCTTTAGAGCAGTTAACAAACCCAACTAGGATCCATGAGGATGCAGATTCCATAACTGGCCTTGCTCAGTGGGTTAAGGTTCCCACTTTGCTGTGAGCTGTGGTACAGGTCACAGACTCGACTTGGATCCCAAGTTGCTGTGGCTGTGGTGTAGGCTGGCAGCTGTAGCTCCAATTCAACCCCTAGCCTGGGAACCTCCATATGCTGTGGGTGTGGTTCTAAAAAGGAAAACAAAAAAATTTAACCTCAAACAGAAGACATTTTAGACCTAATGATGTTGTAAATCTTTCTGAAACTTGAGTAACTGTGTTATTTATATGCACGTTAATATTCATATTGGCATTTTCTCATGTTTTGACCTCTTTACTTAGTGATGAGGCAAAACAACTTAAATCCAACTCATCAGTCCTCTGACACTGCTGTCAGAGATGTCTTTCAAAGTTTTTCAGTAGCTTTCAGGATAAAATATAAGCCACTTAGCCCTTCAAGATCTGGGATCTACCTCTCTAAGTTTATCTGTGTCAGTCCCTTACATGTGCTCCTTTCCCCCTCAACCCTGTACCCATGAAATGCCAAAGTTCCCAGACCAGGGATCGAGAGCCACAGCAGTGACAATGCCAGATCCTGAACCACTACGCCACCAAGGAACTCCCTACATGTGCTCTTTACTATAGCCATGAGAGAATTCCAGCCGTTCCTAAGACTTCACCATACAATTGTTTGCCTCCCCTATGCTAAAGGCTACTGTATCCAAAATGACTACTTCTTTTTCGATCTTCTTAAAAATATGTACTAGCTTTCTGGCCAACAATCACCTCTTCCAAAAAGCCAACCCCGACTTCCTTGTCTGTTGCAGATACTCTTCTGTGTGCCCACAACAAACACTCTGAGCCCACTTGTTGCACTTATAAACCTTGACCGTTACAGCTGGCTTACTAATCTAGAAGCTCAAAATAGGAGACTGTGTCTTACTCGGACCAAGCCTAATATGGTTCCCAGATCTTGATACATACTCAATAAATGTTTGTTTAATTAAATTAAGAAAATGCCAATAATTTACTAGAACTCAAACAATTTAATTTTTAAGAAGTTTACTGATTTGCTATGCAAGATATAAATAAATAATGAAAGATATCTATTAATGTTAAGCAGAGAAGAAAAAATAAAATAATGAAATTTAACTGGAAAATAACCAGTCAAAAGAATATTATTTACAAATTAAATTGATTTTATACTTGGAATTGTCTTTAAATTGATCCAGAACAAGTTACTGGCTTTGATGACTATTACCTTGCAATTGGTCAAGAAGCAGAACGGCTATTCGGTGCTGGGCTTGAATTAGTTCAAGATGCAAATCCATTATGAAACTATTTGGTGTGACTGGTTTGCACATGTCTCCATCTATACAGTTGGTGTGCTTTGGCAGAATTGAAGTAAAAATTTAAAAGGAATATGGTTAGCAAAACACAATAAAAATAGCTCTACTCTGTTATCACTTAGGTTATTGTTTTACCCATAGGCATTAAATTCTGCTCACTTCTCAACTCTTTGCAAAGTGGCTTATGCATTAATAAAATCTGCTTTTCAAATTCACCACTGGCCTCATCAATGACAGGTTCAAAGACTCCTTATCCTCCTTGATTTCTACTGGGAAGAGGAGAAAGTATTTCTGGCCTATGAGAAGGAAGTCACCACCAACCATGCTTTACATACCTACTTACAAGGCCAGCCCTCTTCCCAGTTAAGTAAAACTTTAACGTAAGAGCTTCTCAGTCTCACCATGGCATAGCAATGGTCAATCACTGATGATCCATTTGGCAAAGCAGTTACCATGCAATTCAAATTTACTCCATCAATTGCTCTATCAAGAAGTTCATAGGCCAAAAACAACTGTTCCTCAGGTTTTTTCTAAAGGAATTTTATAAACAAAACAGAAAAGCAAAACTTAAGGGGAAATCATATGCAACACTTCCAAACTTCTTTTAACAATAATTCAAAGCCAAATAAATTTAGTCTATCCAAGATTAATAACACTGTGTTTCTTACTAAGTGTATTTGCCCTTGATTCAAGGGGTAGTATTATTAATAAAGGTGAAATAAATACATTCATTATTTTTCCAAATATAAATTAAACTTTTCACAAACATGGACATAACTTCCTTTTATGGTTTTCAAAATTCTGATTGTACCAAATGTATGGGTAAATTTTTTAAATATAACCCATAATTCTTCATTTTCACATAATTTATTTTGAAAGTAAATTTTTGTTAAATCTCAGAATCTCAGAGCTGGAAATTTAGACTTAGAGGCCATCAGATCAATGGTCTACATCATGATTTTCAAAAAGTAAATACCTTTTCATTGTAATTATCCTCGCAGAGGGACAAATACCGAGAATAACATAAAGCACACCCAGCTTTGTTCAAACTTTCTAATTTTTTTTTTCAGAAAATGTGTAGGAAATAACACACATACATGCAGATCACTGAAATCCTCTGTATCATGGTTCACAATGATGTTCCTCTTCTGTGACACTAGAGGTAGCCACTGTCTTTGAATTTGGTTTTTACCATTCTTGTGCATGTTTATAAACCTTTACTACATGTGTGTGCATCCATTAATAATGTGCATTATTGTTCTGCATATTTTTTATTTCTCTTGTAAATTCTGTGGTTCACTTTTTTTCACTCAGCCATGTGTCCCTGAAACCTCCTGCTGGTGTGTGCAACTCAGCATGTCAGTCAGGGTTTGGTTAGAAACACAGAGCAACTCCAGGTATTCCAAGAAGAAAGGGTTTTAATACATAGAACTAGAGGTGTCCATCATTGCTGGAAGGCCTGGGGGAGCAAAGCTTAAGAAAGCTGCCTGTGACAATTTTATTGCATGCAGGAATCTAAATATCCAGGAGGCAGTTGACAACCTCAAGAGTCTACTACACTGAAACAAGTAAATTGCACGGGCTTGCTTGGTGAGGCTGGAAATTTTTCTTCCATTCGCCTCTGCAAAGTAAGAACTCTCTCTACCCTTGCATGTTACAAATTCATGCAAACGCCCCTCAATGGAAGACTAACCTAGAACTACATGGAGATGAGATGGTAGGAAATGCAGTTCCAGGCTTTCTCCCTCCAGTGGGAAGGTAACTATAGAAGGAAATGGCAATGATGCTCAGTTGACCCAAGTCAAGACCACTTTAATTTATTCGTCTTCACAGATACACGAAGTGGTGCTACACTAAGGACTATGTCACAATTTACTCATCCACTTTATGCTAATAGATGTTTAGACTACTATTACTAAAAAAATGTGCAATATATTTATACCAGTCTGATATTCCCTTTACAGTCCTTATACCTTTTTTCTGATTTCTCTTTTTTACATAGCTGTATAAGGCCCCTAGGACATGTTGATCAGAAGAATGACAGATATCTTTAAGTTCTTTTATCAGTATAAAGGGACTGCTCTTAATCTTTTATCATAACTATAACAATCATTAAAGGTTTTTGAATAATACCGTTTATAGGATACAGATGTTCTCTTCTACTCCTAACTTGCTAAGAGTTATTTCTTTAAAAATGGTTGTTAAATTCTGGCAAATGCTTTTGTTGCATCTCTTTATCTAATGAGGTGGTCATATTTTTTCCCTTTCATCTGCTAATGCAACACATTGCATTACAGATAGATTTTCTGATGTTAAGTCATCCTTGCATCCTGGAAGATATGCAATCTGATTATACACATTAATTCAAGATATATAGAGACATATATCTCCATTCAAGAATCAGAGGCTCAGAGTTCCCGCTGTGGCACAGTAGGTTAAGAGCAGGACTGCAGTGACTCAGGTTGCTGCAGAGGTATAGGTTTGATCCCCAACCCAGGAACTTCCACATGCTGTAGATGTAGCCATTAAAAAAGAAAAAAAGAATGAGAGGCTCAGGGAGGTTCCCAAGCAATACAAGTGATATAAATTTGAATAATGGACTTACATGATGGCAGGCCCAAATTATAACGCATTTGGAAGAGAGACTTTCTCCCATTTACTTCACTTTTCAGTACCCAAATTGAGAAACCTCCCTTGAGAAACCTCCCTATCAAACAGGAAGATAATCTTCTAGTCTACCTTTCCCTAGGATGAGTCTTTTGTAGGTTCTAATTTAATGTGTCTGAGTTCCAAGCCCCATCTTTCATGTGCTGAAGGCTCATTTCTTATTCCTAGATGGCTGTGAATCTAAGTCTCTTTGTTACTGAGAACATAATCTACTGCAGCATCTATTCATAAACTTAGCATTCTGGTTTTCAGTTCCCCTTTCTATTTTGGCCCCTGGGATTTACCTTAATTTCTTGTGAGCTCTGCAGTGTGCTTGGGGATATTTGTTCCATTCTGTCCAAAATTTCTAGGGTTTTTGTAGCAAATGGGCTTTCAGGTCATCTAGTTTTCCATTTTGCCACAGACAGAAGTCTCTAAGGATAACTTTTAACATCAAAACGTTTCAAAGACCCACATACACGCCTGCTTTCTATCATCATCATCACTACCACCACCACCATCTTTGTCATCATCTCAGTTAATATTTAATTAAAACATGTTCTGGGAGTTCCCTGGTGGCCAAGTGGTTAAGGATCCAGCATTGTCACTGCTGTGGCTTGGGTTCGAACCCTGGCCCAGGAACTTTTGCATCCTGTGGGCGTAGCCAAAACACACAAACAAACAAAAAGCTCAAAAAACATGTTCCAAGTACTGGAATACAGGATTAAGATGGTGGAGTAGAAGGACTGGAGCTCAACTTCTCTCATAAAGCAACAAAATTACAACCAAATGCCGAACAACCTTCAACCAAATAGACTGGAAACTTTCAGAAAAGATAATCCTGCTCCGGAAGACAAAAAAGAGGCCATATCAAGACAGTAGGAGGGGTGATTAAGCAATATAAGCAGCTCCAGACCCATTGGGTGGGCAGCACACAGACTAGAAAGTAACTGTATCACAAAGACTAACCTACGGAAGTCAGAGTTCTGAGCTCTAAGTCAGGCCCCACGCTTGGGGATCTGGCATTGGGAGAAGAAGCCCCCAGAGCATCTGGCATTGAAGGCCAGTGGGGCTTGTGCACAGGAGCTCCACAGGACAGGGCGAAACAGAGACCCCATTCTTGAAAGGCACACACAGGCTTTCATGTGCACTGGGTGCCAGGGCAAAGCAGAGATTCCATAGGAATCTGGGTCAGATCTGACTGCGGTTCTTGGAGGATCTCCTGGGAAAACAGAGGGTGACTCTGGCTCATTGCGGGGGGAAGGACATTGGGAGCAAAGGTCTCTGGAATAATCACCAGCATTTGTTCCTCTAGAGGTGGCCATTTTGGGAAAATCTGGCCTCACCCATTAGCACTGAGAAGCCCCAGGCCAAACAATAATCCAATTGGGATCACAGCCTCACCCATCAACAAACAGGCTGCCTAAAGACCCCGCCCAGGCACAGAGCCCCTCTAATCTCACCCAGAGACAAAACCCCATCCACTAGAGGGATAGGAATCAGCCCCTCCTATCAGTGGGCAGGCACCAGTCCCTCCCATCAGGAAGCCTACAACAAGCACCCCCATACACCAACTTCAGCCACAGGGGAGGCATACACCAGAAGTAAGAGAGGTTACAACTCTATTATCTTCAAAAAGGAGACCACATCAAAAATCTACACAAAATGAAAAGGTAGAGAATTATGACTCAGACAAGAGAGCAAGGAAAAAAAACCCATAAAAACAAAATGGGTTAAAGATCTAAATATAAGACTGGACACTATAAAACTTTTAGAGGAAAACATAGGCCAAACACTCTCTGACATAAACCACAGCTATATCTTCTCCGATCCATCTCCTAGAGTAATGACAATAAAAACAAAAATAAACAAATGGGACTTAATTAAACTTCAAAGTTTCTGCACAGCAAAGGAAACCCTAAACAAAACAAAAAGACAACCCACAGAATGGAAAATATACTTGCAAATGAAGTGACTGACAAGGGATTAATCTCCAAAATTGATAAACATCTCCTGCAGCTCAATGCCAAAAAAAGCAAACAACCCCATCAAAAAATGGGCAGAAGATCTAAACAGAAAATTCTCCAAAGAGGACATACAGATGGCTAAAAAACACTTGAAAAGATATTCAGCATCACTGATTATTAGAGAAATGTAAATCAAAACTACTATGAGGTACCACCTTACACCAACCAGCCAGAATGGCCATCATCAAAACGTCTACAAACAATAAATGCTGGAGAGGGTGTGGAGAAAAGGGAACCCTACTACACTGTTGGTGGGAATGTAAACTGTTGGAACCACTTACAGTATGAAGACTCCTCAGAAAACTAAAAAGAGAATTACCATTTGATCCAGCAATCCCACTCCTGGGCATCTATCCAGAGAAAACCATGACTCAAAAAGATACACGTACTCCAAAGTTCATTGCAGCACTATATACAATAGCCAAGACATGGAAACAACCTAAATGTCCATCGACAGAGGAGTGGATAAAGGAAGATGTGGTACACAATGGAATATTACTCAGCCATTAAAAGGAAAGAAATAATGGCATTTGCAGCAACAATGGATGGACCAAGAAATTATCACGCTAAGTGAAGTTAGTCAGACAGTGAGACACCAACATTATATGCTATCACTTTATACATGGAATCCAAAAAAATGACACATTGAACTTCTTTGCAGAACAGATACTGACTTACAGACTTTGAAAAAGATATGGTTTCCATTGGAGACAGATTGGGGGGATGGGAGGATAGGCTGGGGGTTTGAGATGGAAATGCTATAAAATTGGGTTGTGATGATCATTATACAATTTTAAATGTAATAAAATTCATTGAGTTAAAAAAAGAGTGATGGAGACTGGGAGCTCACTATAATATTCTTTGTAATTTTATGTTATATATTTTCAGCTTTATTTTTCAGATAAAATACAGTAATCATGAGGATTAACATTTAGCAACAGGAAAAGTGCTGGTGGAATAATGCTACGAGAAAAATCAGAATGTTACCATATGAAAAGGACTGGGTGAAAACACAGAAGATGATAATATTTAGGTCCACATAGTGAAACTGCAGATTTTTTTATTCATTTCTTTATACCTTTAAATGTCCTCTAATATTAACAAACTTTTATAATTTAAAATTACAGTTTTTTAGGAGTTCTCTTATGGCTCAGTGGGTTAAGGATCTGGTGTTCTTACTACTGTGGCTCTAGTTACAGCTGGAGTGTGGGTTCAATCCCTGGCCTGGGAACTTCCTTTCACATGCTGTGGGTGCAGCCAAAAAAAAAAATTAATTTTAAGAGTTCCTGTCTTGGCCCAGCGGTAACAAACCAAACTAGTATCCATGAGGATGCAGGTTCAATCCCTGGCCTCGCTCATTGGGTTAAGGATCTGGCATCGCCGTGAGCTGTGGTGTAGGCTGTGGCTGTGGTGTTGGCCAGCGGCCACAGCTCCAATTCGACCCCTAGCCTGGGAACTTCCATATGCCACAGATATGGCCCTAAAAAGTAACAAGAACAACAACAAAAAATTAGTTCTATAATTAATCAGGCAAACCAAAATATAGATCACTGGCTTCCTCTCCAGAAAAGTATTTTTTCATCCATAGTGCATGAACACTAGTGTCCTAGGTAGGTATTCTGTCAGGGGTAAAATGGGCTTTGTTCTCAATACTGGAACAGATGGTATACATTCTTCCTGGAAAATCATAGTGCTCATGAGTAAATTATTGCCTCTAAAAAGTCTCACAGTAAGTAACTGTTTAATCCAAAGTCAACTAAGTTTACTTGACCCTGGAATCCTTTTCTGAAGTGTAGTACTAGCATCACATAGGACAGTGTTTGCGAATGCTATTTCGGTTCTTGCCTATAAATAAGTGAAGCTTTATAACATATGTGACACAGCTCTCTAGGCTCCCATTCAGATCCCCAGCTCAACACAATATACGATGTATAAAAATAACTCAAATATAGTATGAACACGCTAATGGAAAAGAGGAATGGCCATTTATTTCCTTCACACTCTTTCTTCTCTTAAGCTAACACTCACTGAGAACTTGCCACGTGACAGGGACTGTTCTAGGTGCATTTCAAGCAAGTAGTAACTCATTTAAGCTATCAGTGGGTATATACTGAGTAGGACTTCTCTGCTCTGTGAGGCTATGAATCTTAATACATTCAAAATACCAACAGTAATATAGCTATAAATCCTTTTAAAATACTTTATCTCACTTACTTGTGGAGCTGATTAGATTTTTCTAAGTAAAGGGAAGAGGTAGAAAAATGTCCTATAGTTATCAATGTATATGGAAACCATAATTTCTCAGATATTAAATATTCAAAATTAATTCTATAATTTACCATTATACATTAATGAATATGATATTATTTGAAGATTAAAATTCACATTTTTAATTATATTTTCTAAACTATTTTGTAATACCTTTAATATTGGAAGAGTTTCCATGCTCCCTTTCTGTGTCCCAAGCAATTCATTAGTCCCTTTTTTTAAAGGTGTATCTGAAAAAAGGCAGGAAGGAAAAAAGGGAGGGAGAGAGAAGGGGGGAGGGAGGGAAGGGAGGCAGGAAGGAGGGAACCAAGGGAAGGGAGAAAGATGAAAGAAAGAGAGAGAGAGAGAGAGAGGGAGGGAGGGAGAGGGAGGGAGGGAGGAAGGAAGGAAAGAAGAAAGGGAGGGAGAAGGGGGGAAGGGAAGGAAAAAGGGGAGAAGATAGGGAGGAAGAGAAGGAAAAGTGCCAAAGGAGAAGAAAAGGTTAAAAAAAGAATGAGTAGGAGAGAGGAAGAAACAAATGGAAAAAACGAAGGACCAGAGAAAATAAAAGGATGAAAGAGAAAAATGGAAATACAACAGTGAGTCATAATCATTATGCTAAATAAAAAACATTATGCTCGGTCACCTTTTTAATTACTCACGATTTCAGAAATTATTGAACTTATAAGCTGCCTGAATACTAAGTTATTTCTTCCACATTATTACATTTTGTCTTTACATAAGTTAATTTAAATGCATCTTCTAACAAAACAAACTAAATCAAAAGTCTTGATTACCAACAAGGTAATATTATGGTACAGAGATTGGTCTTTACATATATTCTATATAGTCCACTTAAAAGTATTCAGAAAATAAGAGTATAGAAATCTTATAAATTTAGACAAATATCACAGAAATCTAGTTTAAATTAGAAGAATACAAATAATAAAAATGTATATGGCAATGCTAGTTTCCTAGTCTAAAAATTACTTAGTAATTCCAACTAAACAATGTACTATTTAATAAACAGGCTAATAAATATACATATTGAAGCATATTATCATAATTAACATACAAGAATGACATACTTTGTGTTATATCTGCCAATAAGATGATGAGAATAACACTGTTGGAAAAGTTATAAAAACTTATATATCTAAACGGGGACTTCTTATTACATAAATGTAGACATTTTCAAATCTACGAATGGATCATGCTTCAATATTGATTAGTTCTTTAGAAATGAAACATTATAACAAAGGATCAGTTAACCAATGGCACAAGGATGCAAACAGCCAAATCCAGAATGTGGGAAATCCTACAGGGTGATGATGATTCAATTTCTTTGGGGGTTAGGAGAGGAGGAACTGCCATAGATTACAGAGAGATACTTAAGAGACATGTAAGCAAATAAAACGTGTGGGCTCGTTTGGATCCTAATTGGACTAAACCAACTTCAGACATTTTTAATACAACCAGGAACAAAGGAACTTTTTTGCTAATTTTGTAAGGTATAATAATAGCAGCATCACGGTTTAAAAAAAAAAAATTGTCTGTTAAACCAACACACACACACACGCAGACTGAGGTGTTTGTTGGTGAAATGATATGATGCCTGCTTTAAAACACTCCAGGAACAAAGAAAGTGTTGCCAGAAGAGATGAAAGAAGATTGGCAAAATGTTCATAATTATTTGTACTGGATGAGGTGTATAGCTGGTGACTTATTTCATCTCATATTTGAAATTCTACATGCTAAAAGTTTCAAAAAAGGGAAAAGCATTTTAAGACAGGTTACGTCAAAAAATCCAACTTCAGGCCACTGAATGTGTTAGCCAGAGATCTCAGTGTTTTGTTTGCTTTTGCTTTCGTTTGTTTGTTTTTTCGTTTTTTGGCTTTTTAGGGCCGAATGTGCAGCATATGGAGGTTCCCAGGCTAAGTGTTGAATCAGAGCTGTAGCCACTGGCCCACACCACAGCCACAGACAGCAATGCCAGACCTGAGCTATGTCTGTGACCTACACCACAGCTCACGGCAGTGCTGGATCCTTAACCCACTGCGTAAGGCCAGGGATCAAACCTGCATCCTCATGCATACTGGTCAGATTTGTTTCCACTGAACCATGACGGGAACTCCAACCAGAGATCCTAACCAGTGGTCCTCAAATTTTGATGTTTCAAAATCCCCTGGTAAGCTAATGAAGACTAGAAAGGTACAGGCTGGTGAAAGTAAGATAGACATGGGCCTTGTGTTTTTTAACAAGTTCCCAAGTGAGACTAACACTGATCAAAGTTTGAAAACCACGGCTCTCAAATTCCATCTGCAAGACTGCACTCAACAACCAACAACAGGCAGAGCCAGACGAGTGAATCTCTGGGAAAACAACAAGTATATCACTTAATAAACCAAGTCCTTCAGATGTCCTGCACACTCTCTAAGTGGGGTGAAACAGGGAAGCAGACATGCACATGGGCCCCCCCACTCACTTTCTATACATGAGTTACCTAGTGAATGACAGTTCAGGTTTTCAACCACAGAAGGAAGAGTGAGGGGGTCAGAGCATGAGGAAGCCATCTGAGGGAAGGCATCTCCCAGAAGGAGAACAGAATGGTGGGAGGAAGGGAGAGAACGAGTGGGAAATAAAAAAGAAAAAAAGGAAGAAGTTAAGAAGAAAGGAAAAAGGAAGAGAGGAAACAGAAGAAATGAGATTCTTAAGAAGTCAAAAAGTACAGGGATATCGATCGATTCAACATTTATGTGAGCCCCCCCCCTCTGTATTAGGCTGTGTGTGTTGTGTGTGTGTGTGCGTGTGTGTGTGTGTTGGTGGGGGGAGGTCAATAATATAATGGTGGGGAGTTCCTGTTGTGGCTCAGTGGAAACGAATCTGACTAGCATCCATGAGGACGCATGTTTGATCCCTGGCCTCGCTCAGTGGGTTAAGAATCCGGTGTTGCTGTGAGCTGTGGTGTAGGTCACAGACGCAGCTAGGATCTGACGTTGCTGTGGCTGTGGTGTAAGCCAGCGGCTACGGCTCTGATTCGACCCTAGCCTGGGAACCTTCAGATCCCGAGGGGGCCCTAAAAATATATATATAATGATGACTAAAACATCATTGTATATATGATGTACATATACATATACATATATAATGATGACTAAAACACACTCTCTCCCTTAAAGAAGTGTACACTCCAGCAGGAATCAGAAGTGAAGGAGGTATGATACAAATGGCGGGGGAGAAAAAAGAAAGAATGGGAGAGGATGAAAGAAGGGTAGTTGGACTTGAGGAACAGAGAAGGGAAACACATGAGTAAGTAGAATACACAGAGTTTTATCCGCCACAGAACCGGAGAACATATAACCTTTTCTTAACATCACACTTGGCTGAACCTATATTATTTCCCTCTTTGATTTAAAATGATCAATGAAGCACAGTACTGAAATGTCTAGTTTCCATTAATAGAAGTTAACCTGGTAAGAAAAAGAATGTGTGTGTGTATGTGTGTGTGTGTGTGTGTGTGTGTGTGACTGAGTCACTTTGCTGTATAGTAGAAAACTGACAGAACGCTATAAGCCAACTGTAATGGAAAAAATAAAAATCATTTTTAAAAAAAGAAGTTAACTTGTACATTGTATATAACCTGTGAACTGTATAACAATTTATACATATATTCACATGTATATGTACTAATAACCTCATCTTTTCTTCATTCAGTGTTTTACCTAGAGACTTAAATTTTCTTCTTGCATTTCCTAAAGACTCCAATATTTCACTTAATCGTAATGTGACTTCTGCCACCACTACAACGTCAATGTTTTCCATTTTACAGCAGTGAATTACTTCATTTATCTGCCATAGAAGGTAAACCCACTAAAAAGAGAAAACATACAGTAAAATCAATTGAAAGCCCATTACCTTGTAGAGTCACCTTTTATAAAACTTAGTACTTCCTCAAAATCACCATCTTCTAATCATATGAACTGATATACAGGTATTCCTCCTTATTAGCAGATCTTAATTTTATGTAACATAAAGATCAATAATCCTAATAGGATGATATTCATAATCAATCTGTTTTTATAAACTCATAAAGATTAACTTAAGCTTAGAGTCTACATATCTATAGTCATAATGGAAAATTTATCATTACTGTTTTTTTTATTTTTGGTTTTGTTTTAGGGTTTTTTTTTGTGTGTGTGCTTTTTAGGGCTACACCTGCGGCAGATGGAGGTTCTCAGGCTAGGGGTCACATCAGAACTACAACTGCTGGCCTATACCACAGCCCCAGCAATGCAGTATCCGACCCGCATCTGCAACCTACACCACAGCTCATGGCCGCGTGGGATCCTTAACCCACTGAACAAGGCCAGGGATCAAACCCACATCCTCATGGTTACTAGTCGGATCCATTTTTGCTGCACCACAACGGGAACTCCTGTTTTTGTTTTTTTTTAAATATATCTGTGAAGATTATCTATAGCCTCAAAATTCTCCTTCTCCCTTCAAAACACAGTTGTTGAGATTGCTATCAAAGTCCTCCAAAATAGTGAGGGGGAAGCAGGTGTTGCAGGCTCCGTGCTGGGTGCAGAGAAGTTTTCATACCTATAACCCCAAAGCTTAGCACATAAAATTAGTCATCACACCTTGAGAGCAAAAGTGAGAAAACTACACTTACGTACCCACATCATTACTTCATTAAAGTGTATGATAAAGTCATGCCCATCCATCTTAATGGAGCTAATCTTAAAAGGCCTCAAAATCATTGAAGACTAGGTTATTGTTAAAATATTCTCTAAGTTTCCGGGATATACTGACCTGCTCAACTTTCTCCTTTCCATAAAAGAGCTCTTTAATATACACTACTATTACAGAAAAAAAAAAAAAAACTAAAAAGGGAGTTCCCATCGTGGCGCAGTGGTTAACGAATCCCACTAGGAACCATGAGGTTGCAGGTTCGATCCCTGGCATCGCTCAGTGGGTTAAGGATCCGACGTTGCCCTGAGCTGTGGTGTAGCTCGCAGATGCGGCTCGGATCCGTTTTGCTGTGGCTGTGGCGCAGGCCGGCAGCTGTAGCTCCGATTAGACCCCTAGCCTGGGAACCTCCACATGCCACAGGTACGCCCTAAAATGACAAAAGGCAAAAGGTAAAAGGTAAAAGGCAAAAAAAAAAAAAAACTAAACTAAAAAGCATTACTTATTGGTATTTTCTATTATTAACCGTCTTAACGAATTTGTCCAAGTTCATGTAACCTTACACACACTACACTTTCTCTTCCCTTAAAAGCCTGAAACACCTCCCTGCTCTCCAAAACTAAGTTGGGGCTAAAGTGCAGGGAGTACACTTAAAAGGAAGGCTCACTCACCACTACGTTGAAAGAAAAGTAATTACGCAGGTGGCAAAATAGGGAAAATTTAGATTTGAAATATGTATCACAAATTAAAATGGCAATAACCAAAAGCATATGAAGGGAAACAAAAAGGAATACCTTATTAGTACTGATTTTCTGGGTGAATTTTGCATAGTCATTCCTGGACACATTGAGCCGTTGAATTCCTAATTTGCACTTCTGCCATAGGAACATTATCATGTCCACAACAATTTCTTTATCAGGCTGAGCATCCTGAAAACAAAAGCGGTAAAGTAAGTTGATGAGAATAATAAGATACATGAATAGAGGTAGTAATGGTGCCAGGCACCATTCTAAGAGCTTGACAAATACTGCAATCAACTGAATGTTTGGTGTCAGTCCCAAATTCCTCTCATTCAGTTACTTTGGCTCTTTTTTTTTTTTTTTGTCTTTTTGCATTTTAGGGCTACACCCGTGGCATGTGGAGGCTGGCAGGCTAGGGGTTGAATTGGAGCTACAGCTGCTGGCCTGCGCCACAGCCACAGAAACGCGGGACCTGAGCTGCGTCTGTAACCTACACCACAGCTCATGGCAATGCCGGATCCTTAACCCACTGAGCGAGGCCAGGGATGGAACCCACAACCTCATGTTTCCTAGTCGGATTCGTTTCTGCTGCGCCACAATGGGAACTCCTACTTTAGCTCTTTTCAAAAAAACTAATAAAATTACCCATTCTATCTGAACCAGAAAAATAATGAGTTTATGATTAAAATATATCGAGCCTTGTGTTCCCGCGGGGCAGCACTAAGACTTCTTTTGCATACATGGTAACTTAGTACAGTGCTTGGGAAAATAACAGAGCTCAGGAAATGTTTATTGAATTGAACTGAACTGAACTAAGATAGACATGGCCTTTAAAAAAGCAGAGACATGAAAATTCTATGCTCTTTTCAGCCTTGACTGGAATTTTTTGGTTTAGTTTGCCCACTATAATCGTTACATTTTCTATTAAGTTACCTCTCTTTCAAAAGTTAAATACCTGTCACAAGGTTATAACCATAATCTAACAAAGGAAGAAATACAAAATATTCTAAGAGTGGAACTTCTCAAGTCCCTTACTATGTTTAACTTGCCTGAACACAAGTTTATTACAATGCTTTAAAATTGTGGTTTTCAAACATTTTCTGTAACAGCAAAACCAAATTTTCAAATGCAACTCCATCAGAATCTCAACACTGTAGACAAAACTAACAGGAACAGTTTAGGGTGTTACTACCTAAAGCTGGGCTCCTGAGGGACCACAGAGAAGCTCTGGGGATCCCAGAAATTCATTTTTAAAAACGAGTGCTGTACTAGTTTTACTTAAACATCCATACCCACAAATCATTATTCCTAAATGCTGGCCACTGTGTGCAAAGTGACTCCACATGATAACTACCCTCTGTACTCAGGACTGAAAAGCAGTATTTCATTAAGAATATTAACCCTTATGGAGTTCCTGTCATGGTGCAGTGGAAACGAATCCCACTAGGAACCATGAGGTTGTGGGTTCAATCCCTGGCCTCACTCAGTGGCTTAAGGATCCAATGTTGCCGTGAGTTGTGGTGTAGGTCGCAGATGCAACTCGGATCTTGTGTTGCTGTGGCTGTGGTGCGGGCTGGCAACTATAGCTCCAATTCGACCCCTAGCCTGGGAACCTCCATATGCTGCAGGTGCAGCCCTAAAAAGCAAAAAAAAAAGAATATTAACCCTTATTAAAACCATGTTTCATTTCCTTCATCATCAAAAATATAGCTAGCCTTGAAATTTCCCAAGAAGGGCCAGATTTGAGCCCAAAATGCTGACAATAATAAAAACACATTTAAAATTACAAGTCAGGGAATTCCTGTTGTAGCTCAGCAGTTTAAAAACCCTACATAGTGTCCATGAGGATTCAGGTTTGACCCCAGCCTTGCCCAGTGGGTTGAGGATCCGACATTGCCACAAGCTGTGGCTCAGATACCACATTGCTGTGGCTGTGGCATAGGCCTGCAGCTGTAGCTCAATTCAACCACTATCCTGGGGATTTCCATATGCTGCAGGTGAGGCCATAAAAAGCAAAAGAAAGGAAGTGAGGGAGGATGAAATTATAGTTAGGATATAACTCAATCTCTTATTCTAATGATTAAACTGTATAGTATTTCAGCAAAGTAAAGTTCCTGTGATTTTTAAATCTTGTTTTAAACTAAAGAGTCTCCTTTGACACTATTACAAATTATCGAAAATAGTTATTTCACCTGTGGAGAGTCACAGACACAGGAATATAAGGTTGTTGCCAAATGGAAAATGTCTTCTGAATATCCACAAGTCTTCACACAAGTATCTCAATTTATAAAGTAGAGGGAAATGAAACAAAAACTCTAATTATAAAATTTCAAATAAAAAAAATAAAATAAAATTTCAAATAGAAAAGGCATGGAAACACAGGAATTCTATAAAAATGACATAAATAATATCTGGGCAAATATTATGTTGATACAACACCTTAAATGCTTCCATATGAAAATTAATCTAAATAGGCTCTAATCAATTTAAATGGGCTGTTATTATTTTCATCAGTCTGCAATCTGTATGCCAACTTTGTCCACAATGGAATTGAAGAGGTTTATAATATTAAAACATATATTGTAGTTGAAATAAAAATAATAAAGATATCTATTCAGAAACGACTCCAAGAAAAAAAAAGGGCACATTACTTGGTACAAATTATTTACCACAATTGAGCATCCGCGCAATGCCTTAAGAAATGATTTAACCTTAAACCATGGGGTCAAATCTCACTAGTCTAAAAGATAGAGGCTGAAGATTTTCAAGGATATACACAAAAATTTTTAAGACATAAAGTTTTAGAACAAAAAAATTCTGCACGCTAGAAAGACAGAGAAGACCATCAAACCTCCCCCCTACCAAAGTGAACTGCCAGGTTTGATTGGCTACCCTGCTGGCCTTTCATTGACAAGGCAGTAGCCTTGTTCTTCTACTTAAAACCATGACTCACAGTAAAATCTAGCATTTTTACAAGGCCTCAGAACCTGCAGCACCAAGCACCCAGGTATTTCTCTGACTTCATCTCCTACCACATTCTCAAATTCCATCACGACCACGAGTGCACGCCAGCCCAGCCATACATGCCTCTTTGCCATTCCCTCAACAACCAAGCACATGCTCACCTCAGGGCCTCCGTACTTCCTGCTCCCTCTGCCTGGAGCATTCTTTCTCTCACCTCATCAATAGAGAGCACATTCTATCATATAAAGTCATCTTCGTTTTTCAAAAAGGCAAAGAAATACTCACCATGAAAAGCAATTTTTTTACAGTAAACTTGACCTTCTTTGTAGTTTTCAAGAGGAAAGACCAAACCTTTGTTTCTCTTTACATTGATTAAAGGTTCTATTGCAATAAGAAGAAGTAAATCCTTCTCTGCTTTCTTTGACTCTGGATCATCCTGCCCCTAAGAAAAATATATCCCACAAGTTAATTAGTAATGCCATGTCATCTTTATACAATAAAAACAAATTAATCATTTTGCACATTTTACCTGGAGAAAATCAATAAGCTGCCCAGCAGAAGATTCAAATAAACTCCATTCCTCATAACTAAAAGCTAACTTTATAAATTTCACAGCAGCATCCACAGAAATAACATTTTTTCTTTTTATAATAAGTTGTAGAAGAGATGATTTTGGGAACTCAAGAGTCCCTTCTGCACCAGTATTTGATGCTAGAAAAAGAAAGAAAGAGGTTTGAATGTCAATTGTTCAAAGAAATATTTACTAAATATTAAATATCAGACAGGTACTAGGCAAACAGTGAAAAAGAAGCAAACACAACCCGTCTTCACGGAGCTTACACTCTGGTGGAGGAAACAAGAAATCTTAGTGGGCAAATACAGGTGCTGTGGGGACAAAGAAGGGCATCAAACACAGGTTTAGGGTAGGAGGTTGGTCAGGGAAAGCTACCCCAGAAGAGGAAATATGGGATCTCAAAAACAGAGGATTAGCAGGAGTTAACTAGCCAAATAAGCAGCTAGATATTACAGACTGAAAGCTCAGAAAAAGAGAAATAGGGATGTAGCTTTAGAGTCCTCATTACACAGCCACACTAAATGGTTGGATCAGCCATGGCAATGGACAGATGCCTAGGACAGAACAGCAAGGAACCCCAACAAGGAAGAGAAGGCCAGGGGTGGAAAAGGCCGCAGAGGAGAGTGTTTAAAGAGAAAGGTGTAGTCAACAGCAACAAACGCTACAGAGAGGAAAGGAAGAAAAGCACTCGCTGAAAAGTGACTTTCAAACTGAACCAATAAGGGGGGGTTGTCCATGACATAATCTGTCCCTAACAGGAGACTGCCAAGTACAAGTAGGAAGGGAAGAAATCAGGACAGTGAAAACAGACAATTCCTTCAATAAATCTGACTATAACAAGAGGAAGAAATAACGGGAGGAACCTGGGCAAGGGATCAAGGGGTGGTCTGCAGAGACTGGGCTCAAAGACCTAAAAAGGAGAAGGATAATCCCTTCTATTTCAATGAGAGAGAGTGGAAAGGATAGGTGCATATGAAGGTGGATTTTCAGGTGTGGGTGAAAGAAGTCAAGGGAAATCTCATCTGAGACCCTGTATCTTCCTTGGGAGGAAAAGATGAACCCAAACTGTGACACAGAGGCTCCCTGCCCTCAATGGATGCACGTGTGCATGCGCATATGTGCACACACACACACACACACACGCATGCACACACAAACACACAACCTAAGCTCACTCAGAAGCACACAAGTTAAGGTCTAGGATTTTACTCCTCCCTCCAGGTGGACATTGTAGCCAAGTCAGCTATTCAAGGCAAAGGAAGGTAAGCTTATGAGGAAATAAAATTGAAGTACAAACACCTTGAAACAAAGATCACAAAGGAAAACATCCTTCACCAGAGGAAGCAGAAAAATGGAACAGCGTGAACAACTCAAGCTTAATAAGTATTCTCCCAAGGAAATAAGAGAGGATATTAGAAACATGAAGCAAGAATAAACTGCTGTGAGAAAGAATCAAATGGATCCAAAATTTACAAACACCTCCTAAAGCTCAACACCAAAGAAACAAACAACCCCATCCAAAAATGGGCAGAGGATCTAGGCAGACAATTCTCCAAAGAAGACATACAGATGGCAAATAAACACATGAAAAGATGTTCAACATCGCTCCTCATTAGAGAAATGCAAATCAAAGCCACTATGAGGTACCACCTTACACTGGCCAGAATGGCCATCATCAAAAAGTCTAAAAACAGTAAGTGCTGGAGAGGGTGTGGAGAAAAAGGAACCCTATTACACTGTTGGTAGGAATGTAAATTGGTGCAGCCACTGTGGAAAACAGTATGGAGATTCCTCAGAAAACTCTATAAAATAGAATTACCATTTGATCCAGCAATCCCACTCCTGGGCATCTATCCAGCAGAAACCATGACTCAAAAAGACACATATACTCCAGTGTTCATTGCAGCACTCTATGCAATAGCCAGGTCATGGAAACAACCTAAATGCCCATCCACAGAAGAGTGGATAGGGAAGATATGGTACATAC